>JARQZJ010000031.1:10252500-10752500 GCA_030704895.1 Henosepilachna vigintioctopunctata
GTATCTTTTTTTATACGATAGTTCACTATTCGATTGATACTTCATATCTGTTGTCTCAATTCAATTTCGTGTCTAGAATCAATGAGAGGTTAATCATGCTTCTACTTGGACACAGCTTAAACTAACATGATAATTAAATCTTCGATATTTTCAATGTTTCGTCATTTAAACAATGTACACTCCGAAACCTATTCGTATTCTATGTCTGTGTTTGTATTCAAAAGACGTCATCTATCAATATTTTTATCATAATGTGATGTAATATGTAATGGTGTTTTCTTCATTATCTTCTGTCATTTTTTTCATTTTACTGCACTACGATATATAATGTATCATATTTGTTGATACATAAATATGTGCTTTACTGCATCTCATGTAGTTTTGTCTTTTTTAATTCCCTCTAATTGGATTTTTCTGTTTGTACAATAATTCGATTTTCCTTTATGCAATAGGTAAATCAGAACAAAATCCGATTTAAACACTTCTACCAACATATTTCTTCGACCGATAATGTAGATATCAATCCTTGAAAAACCAGATGTTGTACTGATCAAATTAACCCAATTACTAGGTGGGTACCAAACTTGTAAGATAAATTTCATTGTATTAGTTGACCATAATATGCATTTGAAAAAAAATTCCTGTGTGACCCATACCTTCACCTTGGGCACCATTCAAAATTCAGGTAAGGCATATGAAAAATAGCTAGGTATATTCTTTTCCCAAATGCTCGGATGTCATTCTTCATATTTCTATCGAATATCATTCTTCATTCTTCTATTTTATATTTCAAAAACGTAAGGAGCTTAAAAAAAAACGAACTTCACTATAACCATATTAATGTCAATCTAGTCGTATCACAAAACTTGATGTAGTATTGTCAAATCTTTTTCATATATATAATTCTTATGTGCGTGTGTATGTGACTGAACTCCTCCTAAACGGCTCGACCGATTTTCTTGAAATTTTTTGTTTGTTCAAGTGAAATCGAGAATGGTTTAGATTCGGAATTGGGCCTAATAGGTGGCTCTGTTATCGAATTCTGGAATTTTTCCTTTTTTTTTCGCATATCAGAACATAAACCCAAAAAACAAAAAAACAAAACAATCCAGACTGTTATAGCTCATTAAAAATTGTTTACAATTGTCGAATTGAAAATGTGTGCACAGGACAATGTCTAGAGGATCCGTTAGTGTATTGTATAATTGGAGACACTCAGCTAAATCCCACAAAAAATATTGAATATAGTTTCAAACAATCTTCGTAGAAGCGAAGTGTTTTCAATTGTAAGATTCATATATATAGAGGCATGAAGGTTATTTCAAGAGATTAACTTTCATAAAATATACTGCTACATTTTTTCACAATTTATGTGAAAATAACCCCACTTCGATTAGTTCTTGCCTAGTCTCTCCAAAAATTCATAAAAAAAATTTAACGGAAAAATTAAATATTCGGTAGCATGCCAGTGACTGCCTTGAGACTTTTTCTGGCGTCAGTTGGGTAAGTAAAAACATACTAACTTCTCCTATCAATACATCTAAGCAGTTAATAGAACGAAACTATCAATTATAAATGATAAAAAAGACAAGCTTCCTCACTTCACCGTCTATTTAAAGCTTCTTTGGTCTGTTTGAAAAAAGTGTCATAAACTTTTTTGTCAAAATTCCAAAAACGTCTAACAGTGTTATCTCGTAAAACTGTTCAAAACGGGTTCATCTACATTTAATGATTTGCATACGGATTCCAATCCGCCGGATACACAAATTCTGGATGCACGTGATCGATTAATCTAAATTTTATGAATTTAACCTTCATTTTTTTTTCTTCATTTAAATCTAAATGAAGAAATTGAAATTTCAACACAATTCTCTTCTCATCCTGGATGGATATTTCATATGGGGACGGTCTACTGTAATATATTGATTAATGGAAGATTAAGTAGATATTGGGTGTTTTTTTAGATGTATAGAACTTCAAATTGCAATAAAACAACGATGGATCATTAGATTGACAAGAATTTTTTTTCATTCGAAAGATAATCTTGTGGCAATACATTTGAAATATGATTTCTGGCATATGACCGCCACGGCTGGCTCGGATGTAGTCCATTCTGGACGTACAATTTTCGATGACTTTTTCCAACATTTGTGGCCGTATATCGGCAATAACACGGCGAATATTGTCTTCCAAATTGTCAAGCGTTTGTGGCTTATCCACATAGACAAATGACTTTACATAGCCTCACAGAAAGTAGTCTAGCGGTGTTGAATCAAAAGATTCTTGAGGCCAATTCACAGGTCCAAAACATGAAATTAGGCGGTCATCAAACGTGTCTTTCAATAAATCGATTGTGGCACGAGCTGTGTGACATGTTGCGCCATCTTGTTGAAACCACAGCTCCTGGACATCATGGTTGTTCAATTCAGGAATGAAAAAGTTAGTAATCATGACTGTATACCGATCACCATTGACTGTAACGTTCTGGCCATCATCGTTTTTGAAGAAGTACGGACCAATGATTCCACCAGCCCATAAAGCGCACCAAACAGTCAGTTTTTCTGGATGTAACGGTGTTTTGACATACACTTGAGGATTATCTTTACATCAAATGCTGCAGTTTTGTTTGTTGACGTAGTCATTCAACCAGAAGTGCGCTTCATCGCTAAACAAAATTGGCGCGATACGTATTCCGCACAGAACCATTATTTTCGAAATGAAATTGCACTATTTGCAAGCGTTGTTCAGGCGTGAGTCTATTCATGATGAATAGCCTAACCAAACTGAGAATAAATCACTTCTCAGCTGTCAAATCGGTCGCCATTTTCAACAGTAATGCCAACTTAAAATTCTATACCGCTAAAAAAAACACCCATTAGTTGAATGTACCAGATAATTGCAGAGATTAAGTATTGCGCAGTATAGGTACAGCTTAGAAGAATAAGATGAACATGGAAATAAAGTTTTTTATTACAGAAAAAAATATTGTTTACTGTATTATCAGAAAATAGTTCTTGAAAAAAATCTTTCACCACTGGCCTTATACCTTTGTGACGGTTGTACGAAACTTTCTGTCTTTGTTCATATCCAGTTGTATAAAACTGAGAGAAATTTGTATTCTTATTCATTATTTGCAAATTTCAGAAATACTGTAAAGTATTTAATAGTGTTGGCGTTTACTTGATATAAATCCATTATAATTGAATATAAACTTAAATTCAAATACTTGAACTAATGATTTACACTCTATTGACTACATAGCATGAAGCGTTTCGTCGTTACAAACGACTTCTTCAGATGCTAACATAATAATATTATTCTACATTATTCCGTTAGCATTTGAAGAAGTCGTTTGTAACGACGAAACGAGTCATGCTATGTAGTCAATAAAGTGTAAATCATAAGTTCAAGTGTTTGAATTTAAGTTTATATTCAAAGATACTATAAAGTGTATACTTATAGGTATATAAGTGTATGGAATATGAATGAATATTATTATTATTATTTTACTATTATTATATTATCATTATTATTATTATTATTATCTTAATGGATTGAAAGACTGAATGCTATTTTATAGGTGCTTCGAAGGCTTCATTACGGTACTTCATTATATATAAAGTATTACATATTAGCATTTTATTTCATTTTAATTGTATATATTCACTTACTTATATACTTTTCCTTTATTTATATTGCATGTGAATGTTTATTTTCCTTGCTATGAATTATAAATCTGTTAGGAATAATAAAACAGAAGTAGAAGCTAACGGTATACTCTGATATTGGAAGCAGATGTTGACACGTGTTTCAGAGTTGTAAGGTTTCATCAGGAGAAAGTTCTTAGAAAAAACAGTTCATTGTACACAGTTTGATAGAGACCCACTGTGATTTAAGTTGAAACATCGAACTAAACAAAATGTGTAACACAACATATTTTACTATATATATATATATATATATATATATATATATATATATATATATATATATATATATATATATATATATATATATATATATATATATATATATATATATATATATATATATATATTGTTATGATTTATTTATAATATATATATATTATGATTTTTTTTGAGAATTATATTTATGTAATTTCTGAATTGCTCATAAATTAAGATTTTCAATTCGATTTTTAGTTTTCTCTTTCTCGCGGTGAGTGGTATATTGAAATTAAATATGAAATATCTGATAATTTTTATAAGGGGTACATCAATCAACAAATTATCAACAAGAAAAACTGAGAAAAACTCTCAACTAGTTGAAACTTAAATTTTATTAACTTAATAGAAATAAATTGAGATTGAATTTGTGATACTCTCATTTTTTCATCTTCTTTATAGATATCTAAATCTTTTCCATCTTAATATTTAAAATTTTCCCCTTCCTTATATATTCAAACATTTTCTGTTACTATTATACTTCAAATTATTCTCTCGAAAATTCAATTTAACATAACTATTTATCCAAAAACTGATCTCAATTTTTCTCTTTCAAACTTTTATTCCAACCCTTAACTCGGTGTCCCAGTTACCATTGTTGTTGATTTTTTTTCCGGTTTATTCCGAATCAATCTCTGATCTGATATTTCAAATTCCGTGCATAGTGTCTTGATATCGATGACCATTCATTTCATATCGTCTGCAGTTTAAAACTTGAAATTCCATCACCCATAAGTTACCTCGATGTTTTGTTCAATCATACAGATAGTGTAACCATAAAAACCATTTGCAATTTTCTCTCATACTCTCAAATCTAGCTTTAGCATGAGCTTGTAGAGATTCCAGTTTCAGAACAGAGCCTAAGACAACGAAGAACCAGCAACGAAAAATTTATCAGAAAAATTAAAAAATTATATGACATCAATAAATTATTGAATCAACACAGGATGTCTATCGAATCCTCGAAATCTCCTTTAGTGGAGGCACATCTGTAGCCGTCTGGAATTGGGCAAAAACCTAGTAGCTAGCCCATTTGATTTCCGTGGAAATCCTAATTGGAAGAAGAAGAAGAATCGTGTGTAGTTTTGTGTATTCATCAAATGAATCAAATTTTGGCAAGTGATGTTGAGTTATAACAGGTTTAACAAATTTAGTATACAATATTTGAACATTTCAAATGAAAATTAATATAAAATTACATCATTTGGAGAGGTGAATTATATTCAATGAGTGTTTATTTTAGATATTGGAATTTACTGTTCCAGATTTAATTCGTTTTTTCATTGTTTTGAAACAGATCGATTTCAATATAAAAATTTACAAGTGGGTTTTAAAATACATCATATGAATATTAATATTATTATAAAGTGACAAGATATGAGGTAGTTATACCAGAAATAACAAACAAATAAATGAACATTACATATTCAGCTAGATACAAGTGATACTATTAATTGTGCCAGTGTTGAAAAGTGAATAACAAATATAAATTACCAAATTCAAATTAAAAAAATCAAAATTCATAAAATTGAACTACATTAACATATTATCAAAAGAAATTAATTATATGTACAATAACTGCTGTATGTATGCTTAAAACTTTATATAATAATGTACTTACCATTGTAATGCATGAAATATTACCTTGTCGAAATATTCAGTTTCGTAGCTTATCGCAGCATCACCTCAAGAATAATTGAACATTTTTTTCTATTCATACATTCAAGGAATTTTGATGATTGATTATAACAATTGTTTTACAACTATATACTCCATATATGTCATTTTTCAATTTTTTAATTATCATTGAAATTGCCTGACACTTTCACAATTAAAATAACATATTAACATAACATATAAAAATTATTTTTCTATTGACAATATATGTTATTTGTAATGTTATTAATTATTTGTAACGGGAATTCGAATTTTCATGCAAATCCTATAGAATTTATGAGAAAGCGCAAAATTTTAGTCAATAGGTAGATATTCTAAATAAACAAAATCATAAATGTGACAACTGTAATAAATAAAATTCAGAATTCTTCAATTCCATTATGGGTTGACCTTTAATTAAATACCTAGTAATAATATATTCAACAAAACGGTACGAAATGGTATAAATTCGTTAGTTAACGGCTTCCTTTTTAATATAGGTAGTGGAAACTAAAACTGTCAATCAATTTTTAAATCCGAAACCGTCCTTAAAACAATTCTTGGACAGGTAGACAAAAACTAATTTTAACCTCTGTTTATGGTTCGGACAAGGGAGTCATTTGGTCCATCGAACCACCTGCTGAGGGTGCTCTGCAGGGGTCAATTCTTGGCCTGTCACCGGCCCACTATGCACTTGTTTCGACCCATCGATCACCCGTTATCGCCAACTAGATCTAGGCGAAATAGAAAAACCGTGTAGATTTGTGAGCGATAAATTTATGTAAGTTACTGTCTTTATGGTGACGTTTCCTTTATGGAGTTCCGAAATAGTAGTGGTCAAGGGGCTGTCGCGTTGAATAGTTTGTGGTGAGGTAGATCGCGTCGTTAGTTCGAGTTTACGGTTATTCTCCTCAGCATCCCATATACATTGGATGAAGGTAGTCACAAAGGTGAAAATGTATTAAAATTAATAATTGCTGGCGTTCCCCTGAATATACGAGCATACAATGGAATATATACTTTTTGATTTTTTTCGACGAAATTCCACTCATTAGGGAATTAGATCGCTTGAAAAAGCTCGAAATATCTGTAGTATTTCAGAAATGAAAAAAATCTTACTAAAGAAGTAGGTAATTTTTTTTCTCGTGCACATGGCTCATATGATATATGTCAATTTCTTTTCAGAAATGGTTGCTTACGGGTATCCTACACTTAAGGTTTCCGCTGATCTCACTCAAATATTCGTTTTTCGTATACTTCATTTGAAACAATGCATGATGACAAAGATTTATTTCATCATTATCAAAATTATTTTATTTCAAAATTTGTACCTGAAGAGATATAGGTGGCACATTGAACGCATTATGTATGTGAAATTTTTCAGAAGTTTATTCCACCTTAAATGCTAATCGATATATAAGCTCCCTGGATATGTCTTCGTTTGAATTTTCTAAGGGCAGCTCATTTTCTTCACATGAAAACTTAAAAATTTTTGTATTGTAATTGAAAAAATTATAATAATAATGATTTATAATTATATAAATTGTATTGTGGCCAAATTCCACAAAATTCGACAATGCTTCTAGCAACTTATTCATTATTAAAACTTTAATACAACTATTAAATGTATTATTCCACATTATTACAAATTTCATTTATCCATTGATTTATTTAGGAAATAATAATCAAGCCATATCTTATATGTCTGTATCATAATTTTCCATTTGGTTTTTCAATACTTCCCAGCTTTTGGTTTCAGTTATAATGGAGGAATCTTCTGCTTAATTCAGTGTACTACTGTTTATGATAATAATAATGATAAGTTCTTTATTCTCAACAGGTGTAATACCCAATTACAGAAAATAATAACACAATGTTGAATAATAACTAAATAATTGAAATGAAGAGATATAACAAAGAGCCCAATCTAATCTAAAAGAACAAAAATAGTAACTTATAACTAAATAATAGCATTTAATGAAATATAACAAAGAACTCAATCTAAATCAATTCATTTTAGTCCATTTCCTTTGTTCACATAACTCCTAATAATAACTTCTATGGAGTCGAAGTGAATGTCACAATTATTGGCACCTCTATTGAATAAAATACTTGAACTCCATGAACCAAATGGGGGATTGTATTAGGGAGTTGGTCCTTGGAGTCTCTAGGTGGAATAACTATGTAGTACGAGAATTTTTCCTAGGAACACGGAATTTCAAACGTGTATTAGAATCACCTGCTTCAGAAATGGAAAACATTACAATAATTATTGAAAATTTGAAGAAATCAAACTAAATCCACTCAATAATTCGTAATGATTCTCTCCTGTCTGTGGATAAACTTTACCCTTCCTCCAAACTAAGAATTTCAAGAACCTTCTCTGAAGAGCCTCAAGATGGCGCTGATGGCAAGTGTAAATGGGATGCCAGATCGTGCTGCCATATTCCAACTTTTTACGGATTAGGTATCAAATAATAATAATAATAATAATAATAATAATAATTTTCGCAGTAGATGAAATGAGTTGGGTGATAATAATAATAATAATAATAATATAATAATAATAATAATAATAATAATAATTTAATAAGTAATAATAATAATAATAATAATAATAATATTTGATGAATCAATAATAATAATAATAATTTTATTTTTCTCGTGATCAATCAGTATATGGGAATACAATTTTTTCCTACTTCGATGATTTAAAATTTAATCTTGTCAATTTTCTTTCACTCATCAACAAAGATAATACACTTAACAATCAGAAAAGATGGACATAATGTTTTTTTAAAGTTATATTCTGCAAGATTTAATACTTATATACATATCAAGGTGTCTATTTTAATAATTTGAGAAAAAACTCATCAATATAAAAATTTCATAACAATGTTGGGGAGAAGCGAATATCAATATTATAAAAATGTTTAACACTATCATATATTGTTCTACAACTTCTTTAAAATGTTCACAAGTCGATGAATCATACAACATCTGTCCTTTGTTTTCATCCATTTCTTTATGGCAAATTTGAATTTTTTAATGTTAATCATAGTTTTTAATTCAAATGGCAATTAATTATAGATTCTTGGTGCCAAATAGGAGTAGCTACGAAGTCATATAGATTTACTGTATTGCGGAATTGATAAACAATTCCTGCTATATCTGGTATTCACGCTATGTTCATTAAAGTAATAACTGTCTATCTTTTTTTTCGGAAGTTTTGCAGCGATCAAACAATGATTGCAAGGAAATTCTGATAGTTTATCTCTCGTTAACAATTAAAATGTCAAAATCGTCATTCAGTTATAATATTATTATTATTATATTAATATATTAATTCTATTTAGTTATAATTAAATTTGTATAATTGATGTTAAGATACAACCTAGTTGTATTTTCTCGCTCTGAAATGTATATACGTTAAGTCTATGGCAAAAAATAAAAATTGTAAAGTGTTTCATAATAAGTATATTGAATCAAAGCACGTGGCCTTGTTATACAGAATGCAATTCTATTAAATAAAGTCAAGTGTTTTTAATCAATATTTTAAACCATGTTCAAGCAAAAGAACTTCGAAAATTCAATTAACCATTTCATAATAAATGGTTGCTTATTTTAATTTCCGTAATGAAATAACTCAATGATTAACCGATACTCAATATTTCCATACTGTTTCTGTATCATAATACAGATAATCGTAATTCAAATAAACTCTCATTGCAAACTACATCATCTTTTTTCCGCATTACCAATGTTGATGGAAAATAACACAGAACAAATATGTGAGCGAAATAATCTCCTTGAGGAGCAGTTAGCCATAATAAGTTCAAAAAGCCGGAACAAATTAGATTCGAACCCTAATCAATATAGAAATAAAAACGTATCTACCATACTGTTCATTGAAGTAATAACTGTCTATCTTTTTTTCGGAAGTTTTGCAGCGATTAAACAATAATTGCAAGGAAATTCTGATAGTTTACCTCTCGTTAACAATTAAAATGTCGAAATCGTCATTCAGTTATAATATTATTATTATTATATTAATATATTAATTCTATTCAGTTATAATTAAATTTGTATAATTGATGTTAATATACAACCTAGTTGTATTTTCGCTCTGAAATGTATATACGTTAAGTCTATGGCAAAAAATAAAAATTGTAAAGTATTTCATAATAATTATATTGAATCAAAGCACGTGGCCTTGTTATACAGAATGCAATTCTATGAAATAAAGTCAAGTGTTTTTAATCAATATCTTAAACCATGTTTAACAAAAGAACTTCGAAAATTCAATTAACCATTTTATAATGAATGGTTGCTTGTTTTAATTTTCGTAATAAAATAACTTAATGATTAACCGATACTCAATATTTCCATACTGTTTCTGTATCATAATACAGATAATCGTAATTCAAATAAACTCTCATTGCAAAATACAACATCTTTTTTCCCGCGTTACCAATGTTGATGGAAAATAACACAGAACAAATATGTGAGCGAAATAATCTTCTTGAGGAGCAGTTAGCCATAATAAGTTCAAAAAGCCGGAACAAATTAGATTCGAACCCTAATCAATATAGAAATAAAAACGTATCTACCATACTGTTCATTAAAGAAATAACTGCCTATCTATCTTTTTTCGGAAGTTTTGCAGCGATTAAACAATAATTGCAAGGAAATTCTGATAGTTTACTTCTCGTTAACAATTAAAATGTCGAAATCGTCATTCAGTTATAATATTATTATTATTATATTAATATACTAATTCTATTCAGTTATAATTAAATTTGTATAATTGATGTTAAGATACAACCTAGTTGTATTTTCTTGCTCTGAAATGTATATACGTTAAGTCTATGGCAAAAAATAAAAATTGTAAAGTATTTCATAATAATTATATTGAATCAAAGCACGTGGCCTTGTTATACAGAATGCAATTCTATGAAATGAAGTCAAGTGTTTTTAATCAATATTTTAGAAACCATCAGTTAGAAACAAAAACATAGCTAAAGAATTTATATAAATTCAATTAACTATTTCATAATAAATGGTTGCTTGTTTTAATTTCCGTAATAAAATAACTTAATGAATAAATGATACTCAATATTTCCATACTGTTTCTGTATAATAATACAGATAATCGTAATTCAAATAAACTCCTCATTGCAAAATACAACACTTTTTTCCGCGTTACCAATGATGATGGAAAATAACACAGAACAAATATGTGAGCGAAATAATCTTCTTGAGGAGCAGTTAGCCATAATAAGTTCAAAAAGCCGGAACAAATTAGATTCGAACCCTAATCAATATAGAAACAAAAACGTATCTACCATACTCAGCATTCGTATTCTACCTCACTCCGATTTTTTGCTCCGGAATAATTCATCCCGAGTGCCTAATAGACCTACGCTTCAATTATAGTAATGAATAGTAATTTCTAATGATGAGATTTTCTGTCTCGGTCCTCTTTGATTGATGATACGCTCGCCTCATAGTCATTCCGGCAGTTATCGGTGATTTATAAAACCGGAAAATATCTTTATTATATAAACATCTCGCTGGCCGTCGTCCACGAGAACATTATAGTCAATTAATTCTAGAAAAATTAAAATGGATTCATATGCTAATTTTGGACGTTTAAGGGATTTTTATGCGTGCGATCGAACTAGAAATCGATCAGATTCTCAGAGGAAGAAGTTGAAATTCCAGTGAAAGAATCGTTTCCGAGAACGTGCATGGACTGAATTAGTTAATGAATGAAAAATCTATATGCATAATAAATCGACTTGGCAGTCTTGATTTTATATTCGATGTACTATACTGAGAAAAGTAACTGGTAAATATTGGGAAAAAATTGATAAATCAAGAGAAAGTTTTACTTCCCGAGTTACTGTAAAATTTCTTGCTAATTTTTTTTATAATAATTTCTTTATTCTCAACATAATACCCAATTACGGAAAATAATAACATAATGTTAAATTGAATATAAACTTAAATTCAAACACTTGAACTTATGAATTACACTTTATTGACTACATAGCATGACGCGTTTCGTCGTTACAAACGACTTCTCCAGATGCTTACAGAATAATAACACAATAATAACCTCAAGTGGGAGTATAAAATGTCATAAAAAACAATTTCAAAGACTATTAATAATACATCTATAATCTTCAACGGAGTCAGATTTTATTGAAGAGTGAGCAGTTTTTAAGGCCAAGTTGAAAATATGAGCCAAAGGATAAGGTAACGTTTCATAATAGTCCATTTGAAAGAGCGAAAATACTGTGAATTTAGTGAATGCTTTAGTTACATTTAGCGAATAAATTTTCCGAATAATCAACTTATTTTCCGTTGGGAGATTTCTTGCAAAGACGACAGTTCAGCTGTAGGAACAACAAATGAGCTCTAAATTGCAAGAAAAGCTCAGCTTGTTTTGAAAATAAAAACGAGATTTCGCTATATCAATGAACTATTGCTAACAAAAAGGTTATCTTTCTCTTTAGAGGTTATAACTTGTGTTATTATTCTGTAAGCATCTGAAGAAGTCGTTTGTAACGACGAAACGCGTCATGCTATGTAATCAATAAAGTGTAAATCATAAGTTCAAGTGTTTGAATTTAAGTTTATATTCAATTATAATGGATTTACATCAAGTAAACGTCAACACTATTAAATAATGTTAAATACTAACTAAATAATTAAAATGAAACAGATATAACAAAGAACTCAATCTAATCTGAAAAAATAGTAACTAATAACTTTATTATAGCATCCAATGAAATACTACAGAGAACTCAATCTAAATCAATTCATTTTAGTCAATTTGTTTTGTTCACATAACTCTTAATAATAACCTTCATCGAGTCAAAGTGAATGTCACAATTATTGGCAACTCTATTGAATGTAGACTCCATAAACCAAATGGGGATTGCATTAGGGAGTTGGTCCTCGAAGTCTCTAGGTGGAATAATTCTGTATTACGAGAACTATTACGAATTACGAGAAGCCGACAAGAGAGGAGGAGGACAATCAATACTATTTTGCAGTAATTTGTAGAAAAATTTGAGTGTAAAGTTTGTCTCCTGCTCTGCAATGAGAATAAACTAAATCGACTCAATAATTCGTTATGATTGACTCCTCTCTGTGGATAAACTTTATCCTCCCTCCAAACTAAAATTTCAAGAACCTCCTCTGAATAGCCTCAAGATGACGTTGATGGCAAGTGTAAATAGGATGCCAGGTCATGCTGCCATACTCCAACTTGCTACAAATTTGAAAGATCACCTTTTTGTTAGAAATAGTTCATTGATATAGCCAAATCTCGTTTTTATTTTCAAAACTACCTGAGCTTTTCTTGCAATTTAGAGCTTATTTGTTGTTCCTACAGCTGAGCTGTCGTCTTTGCAAGAAATCTCCCAACAGAAAATACATTGATTATTCGGAAAATTTATTCGTTAAATGTAACTAAAGCAATCACTGAATTTACAGTATTTTCGCTCTTTCAAATAGACTATTATGAAACGTTACCTTATCCTTTGACTGATATTTTCAACTTGGCCTAAAAACTGCTCACTCTTCAATAAAATCTAATGGTTAATAAGATCAGTAAAGTCTGAGTAATTCTTAAAGATGAGAATAGTTGAAGCGACTCCGTTGAAGTTTATAGAGCAATTATTAATAGTTTTTGAAATTGTTCTTTATGACATTTTATACTCCCACTTGAGGACCCAATTTGTAAATAACCAACATGGCTTTACTTGTGGTAGATCAGTTTTTCTCACACTGGTCGATAATGCCCCCTTGTGGACGTTGGAGACTTAATGAGGGGCGTGGAGAGGCTCATAAAAAATGGGAGCGTTGGAGTGGTTTCAATTTATCTTGAGTTATATTTTAAATTTCCCTAGAATTGAAAACCTACCAATTTCTCAATACCAAATGATTAAATTATATTTCTGCCTTGTAAGATAGTGAGAAACTAAAAATGAAAATTATTGATAATTGAATACAAATTAAAAAGTAAAAAATAGCTACCAAGAGTTTTAGCTACAACAAAAGTCAATGCCCAGTTGTACGATATATTGTGGTCGATCTTTCAACGATTTTTTAATTACGACTAATTTTGAGAGAAATCAACTTGATAAAAGTCATTGAATTCATCGATGCCATAAAATTTTTTCAAAACTTAAATTGATCAACTATCTATGTGATTTCTTCTGAATCAATTATAATATATTCTAAATATTATAAAGTTGCGTTTTAAAAGTTCCCATTGCCAAAAATGTTGACTTAAGAATATAAGTTTCAACACCAGAACATACTAGTATAGCATACTTCAAGTGAGTTAAATTAAGTAATGAAATTGTCAAAAAGTTAATGAGCGTGGTAAAAAAAGTAAGTTTGATAATCGATGTGGTAGATCAACAGCTGCTAACCTAACTTGTATAACACATTATATTGCGAATAGTTTCGCTCATTACTCACAAGTAGACGTGATCTATTCAGATTTTTCTAGAGTATTTGATAGCTTAAATCTTGGCATCCTTCCCGTAAACGTAGTAGCTTCGGACTATCAAATGAATTCGTTAACTTTCTTCAACGTACCTATCGTCAGACAGTTATTTATTCAGTAAAATGGTTTCAAATCACAGAAATTTATTGAGGTTTCGGGAATTCCACAGGGTTCTGTTTTGGGTAAGCTATTTTTCAATATAAAAATGAAAGGTAATAATAAAAACTTGTCTGAAAATCACTGACATAATTTATTATATACAGTATTTATTCTACTAGTTTCACCTTTTACAGCATTATCAAGAATTTAGTATGCACGAAACTAGTCGAATAAAGAATTGTTCAGTGAGTGATTTTTAGACAAGTTTTTATTACTACCTCTCATTTAAATATGAACTATCACAGAGTAGATTCATCGTCCATTGAATTTATTTTTCAATATCTTGGTGCACTACATTTCTAGCCATATAGAATGTAATATTCTCTTCTATGCGTATGACTGTAAGATATTTCACAAAATTTCAACAGTGAATGATTGCTACATTCTACATCAAAGTATTTTGGTAGTAGACTTTTGGAGTACATCAAAAGCCAATAAATTATTGCAATTTAATATTTATATTGTTGATTTGGTATGTTCAAGTTGATTTGAATTTTTCGAGTGAATTTAATGAATTTCAATATGTTCTATATCCAAACGATTCAAAAACTTCTACTTAGATCTTTTGTGTGGTTTTTCATCCTTTCTTTGCTCAAACTGATCTTGCTGAGGGAAAATTATTCTAATATGCACTATGAATAATAGTGTCGGAATCATACTCAGCAGTTCACATAAAATTTTTCGTCAGAGTAGCACTTACATAATTTTTTATATCGGGAAATGGTTTAATGAGTAAAACCACTCAAGTATTAGGATTAAGACTCTTAATTCTAATCTTAAGAATCTCTAGTGTGACTCTTTCGTCTAAACACTGATCCACTGATTAAGACATAAACTTTGATAAATTATATATTTGATATATGATAATTTGTTATAGTAGTTAACATATTTTGTGTGCCACTTATTATTATATTGGTCACTTAATCAGACAAAAAATATCAATAAAGATAGAATATCAGATATTTCAGTGAATTTTCTTTCCTATTCTTTCCTTTCAATTTTTTTTTCCATATTAAGAGAAAAATTCCACTTTCCTTTTCTCTTGTTTTTTTTTATTTGCATAAGACGAACATTTGTTTGATTTGTGCGATCTTTCAAACGAATTTTATTGCAAAAAATTTCAACGAGATAGTCTCAATTTACTGAGACAGAATTCTGCTTTACAATTGTATCAATTATTCAATAGAAATGAAAATTCCAACTATTATTCGCGACAATTTGGATGAAAAGCAAAGTAATTAAAGTTAAATTTATCTCCGGTCCTTCTCTGAGTTCTTGCATTGTACTGGAATCCGTGGATTTTCACCAAAGGCCCCAAGAAATATAATCGTTGATTCTAGAAAGGAAACAAAGAGGGAAAAAAATATAAATCTGTCAACGAGAGTGGAGTTATTCGCGGATTCAAGTGAACTGGTAGCCGCTCCGTGGTAGGTGTGAGAATGCCATCTTCGAGGTGTGGACATGTTCGAATGGACCAAAGGTGCCGACTGGTGCTGGATGCCGATTACACCGAACACGGAGCCAGGGCATCGATTCTCACACTGACTAATTATGCACCAGATCGCTGGCAGAATCTTTTGGAATTGTTTCGTTGTCGCATCGGGAATTTGGATTGAGCTTCCACGTTCGAAGATTCCGCCGGAGGAACGACGGCAATGACCTTATGCTGATGTTAATTTTTCAGAATTTTTTATTTCACAAAAAATAGTCGAAAACGCAGATCTTCGCATTAAAGCAGAGACACGAAAAAATTCGTTTTTGGCTAGATTTTGAAAGAATTGTGGTAAGTACTCCCCTAGATTTAGTACGAAAAATTTAACTATGTGTTTCATTTATTTTATCACTATGGCGGCGTTTTCATCATATGTCCAGGTAAAGTTCATCACCGATTTCTAAGTGTAATTTGGTAGTTACTTCCATCACATGAACTATTGCTGACACGAAGATTTTGCTTATCTCTTGGTTAAATATGTTAAAAACAATAAATTAAAATTAACACACTTGGCTTAAGTTTCACTGAATATATTAAAAACACCACATATGTTACGGGTGGTTAACCCATTATCAAGAGTATACATATTATGTATACTATAAGTAATATTGTATACCTACTCTTGATAATGGGTTGATCTCCCGAATCATATGTAGACTTTTTAATATATCTAGTGAAACTTAAGCCAACATTGTTAACTTTACTTTATTGCTTTGAACTATTGAGCTTATTACGTAGGGAAGATGAAAATTTCGAGGAATCTTACAGATGTTTCATCATTATGTTATTATGACATGTTCGGATTTGTTTAAAATTTTGTTGTTTACATTTGAAAGAACTTTCAGCCTGTAGTTTTCTATATTAAACTGCTGGAAATATCCAACAATATAATATAATATAATATAATAATATAATAGGTATTAGGAGATGAATTTTTCTGAAAAAGTATTTACACCTATTTGGTTGAAATTAATTTTTCATATCGAAGTATTCAATTTATTTTGAAAGATTTTCTGTATGTTTTTACAAAGTGAATCATTTCACTAATATTTGATGAATTTCAAGACATGAAAAGTGACTAACATGTAATGAATTTCAAAAGATTCTTACAGTAGCATTAAATAGGTCCGTATGAGAAATATTCATTTTTGTCCGTACTTCGACATGTCCGCACTTCGATGATTACCTCAGGAGAAAATAATTGACATCAAGAAATAAAAACAGGACTTGCGCATTTCTAAATTCACTCATCAACTACCGAAGGCATCTCATAACAACTTACAATAGAAAAGGTATACAAAAGAGAATAAAATAACATTTCAGAATACGATGATCTATAGCCATGAACTGTCATATAAACTGTCACAATAACTTCACGACGGTTTCGTCAATTTTTCGACCACTGTTATCGAGTCCTGTAAAATTTTGAAATCAATTAAAATTGCATAATACATTGAAGTAAACTCTACAAAAATTTGAATACTATTAACATTTGCGTGGTGCAAATTCATTATAATTAACTATACGATAGATTTAAACACTTGAACATTTGATATTAGGACATTCTTATGGAAAATATATCTTGACGAGTTTCATGGGGTTACTGACTTCTTTTTACGTTAACGTATTATAAATTAATAATAAATTAAACTGTACATGCATGCATTCATCGAAAAACAAGGGGTTTTGACTGTTAAATTATTCTATTGATAAATAATCAGTTCATTAGGTGAAAAGATTCAAGAATGGCGACTTATTTAATTCCAATTGTTCATTAAGCAAATTCTCAGAATTTTTGAGTCTACTGATTTCCTCTAATTTCCAGAAATCTAGTTGTCTACTCCTTTGAATATTCTGTGAAATTCTGGGATTGAATCGAAAGTACTGTTCTGTTAACAAATGATTTGAATAGTTGGAAATACGAGAAGAAAACTGTTATAAAATTGAAATAAAACGTCATTTTTATGTTTAAATTTCGCGACTTCACTAGTTCTCTAAAATGTGTATCCTCTATGGCGTGTTGTTTGATTTTCAATAGACATTTGTCAATTACTAGTTTCTACAATACATTCAAAGTTATACATGCATATTATATCCATTGCAATCTCTTATGAGAAATACCTTTATTATGTAAATTAGTGTTTTGGTCAACATAAGTTAACAAAAAGGATGAAATTTGCTTCCATTGTTTTGAATATATTTATAAATTGTTTATTCTAAAATTAGTATTGATACGATTATATGTATATGGAATCTTGTCATGTAGAGTCTATTTCAAAGTATAGCTATATTCTCATTGTCTTTTATTCATTGAAATTATTTATTTTATTGATAATCAACGTTTGCATTATATCATCCGATTTTAATAGGATTTATGAAGAAGAAATCAAGCTTATCCAATCTGGTTAAATATGTTCAGTTTATTTTTGACGAATTTAAGGAGGCTGCCAGGTGGATAAATGTTATAACCACATATTTTAAGCTTTTGACCAAGTGAACCACGCTATCTTGGACCTTGTTGTTGAATCGGTGGGTTTTACAGGTAGTCATTTAAAATGGATAAAGTGTTATTACAAAAATAGAAGTCAGGTTGTAAAAATTGAAAACCTCAGGTCAAGGACGGTTCTGGTTACGTCAGGTGTTCCGCAAGGTAGTCATCTTGGTCCTTCCTTTTTCCCTCTTTATTAATGATATCACTTTAGTTTTTAAGCATTCTAAAGTTTTGTTGTTTGTTGATTACTTGAAAATCTATAAATCCATCTCATCAGTTAGTGATACCGCTGATCTTCAATCCGACTTGCTAGCTGTAGAGGGATGGCTTTCGAGTCGTCAGCTCAATGTCAATTTTGTTCAATGTAAATGTATTACCTTCCATAGAACCAATGATCCAATATTGTATCCATATTCAATTGGTGGTGCAAGGCTTGAGCGTACTAATCTCATTAATGATCTTGGAATAAACTTGGACTACCAACTCGAGTTCAAGGAACACTTTAGAATAATTATTATTACCAATCGTGCATTGAGAGTGATTGGGTTCATTCGTCGGAATTCTGCTGAATTTTCTGACGAATCAACTAGAAAATTACTCATTGTGAGGTGGACTCGAAGTATATTGAACGAGTGCAGAATAAATTTCTTTTATATATATCTTTCAGGAGGTCAATACCTCCGTATACATTTTTCGTCAGCTTTTATTCGCATTCAATTAGGTAAACAAACCTTGGCTTCAAGAACAATTATATTTGATTTGGTCTTTCTGTTCAAATGTTTGAATAATTTTATAGATTCTAATACATTGCTTGGTCAAATTGGCTTTCACGTTCCTTTCAGAAGAACTAGAACTGTCAATGTATTTGCGTACTCCAGCTGTCGTACTAATTATTTGACCAATGCACCAATTAATAGAATGTTATATATACTAGTTATACTATGGTAATCGCTATGTAAATGCTGACCTATGTTTTTGTACATCACTTAGGCAGTTTCGCTGTGTATTTAACGACTAAGTTTACTAAATTTAGGAATTATATGTTTTTTTCTTATTTTTTTGTAAAGGGGCTTTGGCGTAAATAAATAAATAAATAAATAATATCGTATATGTATTTTTTAATATTTCCTGTAACTGGGTGTTTTAACCTGTAGGAAAATAAAGACTTATTATAACATGATTTAAACGATAAGATACGATTTTCTCGCTAGGTATTTTGAGGTATTGCACAATTAGAAAGTAGGTATAATACAAAAAACCTACTTAATGAAAAAGCTATTTTGTATTTATATTCAAGGAAAGATTAATCGTGTATAAGGAGCCACCCACTCCTCATCACATGAGTTTTGAAAGGGGAGACGGGATACGGAATGAATCATGAAATATCACAAGGTGGAGAGGTTGAAGTAGGAATATTTTCTTGTATTTATTTTTTCGTATCACCTGCCATGGCTCATTCTGATTTTTTTGAAATATTTGTATGTAAAAAATACACGTGAGTTAAGATAAGAGGGAGGGTTTTATCTCAAATTCCATCACGTATCACCAATTAAGAAGGACGACTTAAATAGTTACATAAAGAAAACTGCTCGTGAAAAATTGAAATATTACACTTATTAGATCATGAAAATTAAGGGATTGATTAGATTTTATTTCAGTGGGGAATTTAATATCAAGATGAGTGGTTTTAATAAAATGTTTCGACTAATGATCAGTGCCTATGAAACATGCGATTATATCATAAACGTATCTAAACTATTGAAACTATATCATGAAGTTAGATCACAGGACAACTGTGTTCAACTTCAGCTTGCGCTGGACCATGTGGCTAGTTGGTGTGAGGACAATTATTTGAGTCTTAATGTGTCAAAGTGTTATGTTGTTTCTTTTACAAGGAAAAGAGATCGAATTGATTGTGATTATAGCGTCGGTAGTCAGGTTCTCTCTCGTTCAGATAAGTCGAGAGATCTTGGTGTAGTCTTCGACCAGAAGCTTTCCTTTGTCCCACACATCACCCAACTTATTTCATCTGCTGCGAAAATATATGGATTCGTTATACGTAATGGCAAATATTTTAATATTTCTTCAACGTTCATAGGACTATTCAATACCCTAATCCGTAGCAAGTTGGAGTATGGCAACACGATCTGGCACCCCATTTACACTTGCCATCAACGCCATCTTGAGGCTATTCAGAGAAGGTTCTCGAAATTCTTAGTTTGGAGGGAGGATGAAGTTTATCCACAGAGAGGAGTCAATCATAACGAATTATTGAGTCGATATAGTTTTATCTCATTGCAGAGCAGAAGAGAAACTTTATCACTCAAATTTTTGTACAAATTACTGCACAATAGTATTGATTGTCCTCCTCTCTTGTCCGGTTTGAACTTTCGTGTTCCTAGGCAACATTCTCGTAACACAAAATTATTCCACCTAGAGACTCCAAGGACCAACTCCCTAATGCAATCCCCCATTTGGTTAATGGAGTCTACATTCAATAGAGTTGCCAATAATTGTGACATTCACTTTGACTCCATAGAATTTATTATCAGAAAATTGATTACAATTAATTGATTTAGATTGAGTTATTCGTAATATTTCATCGAATGCTATAATGTAGTTATAAGTTACTATTTTTTTTAAATTAGATTGAGCTCTTTGTTAAATCTTTTTTTTCAATTATGAGGTTAAATCTTTTTTCTAATTATTTAGTTATTATTTAGTTATGTTATTCAACATTGTTATTATTTTCTGTAATTGGGTGTTATACCTGTTGAGAATAAAGAACTTTTTATTATTATTATCTAAACCAGAATAAAAATTATTACTAATTGGGATTTCATTAGATACTTCTTCGATTGTTATTCTCTTTTCGTATCCCAGAAAGGGCAACGAAATTCACACGCGTCTACTATACGTACAGGGTGGGTCGAGTGAACCACGGTACACAAATTACCGCTCGCTGACAGCGTGATTGTATTCTAATCGAAGCGAACGAGCCGTAACGTAACGCATTAGTTCCGTCCATTCAACGTCTCGTCTATATTTCACTGTGGCGATGTTATTATTGGGACACCATTAAAACATATTATTTTACGACCATGAAGAGTCCCTCTTGCTCCCTGACCGGGAACCTCTACCGCACCTTTTTATATCTCCTACATGTCGGTACTAAGAAGAACAAAAGAGAATGTCTGGTTTAACGATCTGATTGATATAGATCTTAATGGCAAAATTATCGAAATAATTTGAAAATAAATAAAGCAACTGTAATCTTTAATTAAGCCTATTAAAGATGCTGAGAAGGTGGATTAGGTGAAGCCATCAATCAAGATTTAAGAAAATCTTATCGACGATACCCATGAAAGAGAATGAATTTCTGCGAAAACTACATGCTCAGTGATAAGTCGATAATGCACAAAAAATACATCTTTCATTCAATCTTATTTATACTTATTTACATTCTACTGAATACACTCACAATATTTCAATATTTTGAAACAATGACGTTCATTTAGAGGAATGGGCTATTGATTGTGAAAAAAAAAATTTAAAAACATTGGAAAATATTTATTTTTTCTAAAGTATCAAAAATTATCGATAAAAAAAAATTTGGCTCTACAATTTCGATTCGTTATAAATACAGATGTTACTGCTAAACTCAATGTGCAAAGCAAAACATCAAGGGTATCGGAAATCAATTGCTAGCACTCTTCGTGCGAACAAACATATTGAATTGAACAAAATTCATTCTACGACTTAATCAAAATCGAATAGAATGAAAATTTTGATGTCGTGTATAATGACTAAATGATTGAATAATTAAATCAACTGTTGATAATGGGTTAGTTGTCCTAAATATATGTCGATTGATCAGTAAAATTATACGATTCATCAGTAAATATTTATGAACATGGACCATTGGTATAAATAACACGTCCTTTTTTAAATATTGAGATATGATACGTGGAAGAAAAGATTACTGCTCTCTCTCTCTCTGTCACGACTGTCAGCGATGAATCATCTTTTCACGTCTATCTCCTGTCAAATAGTCTTTCATCTACGACGCCGTAGTTTTTGTTACTTAACTGCTCTATACCAGAGCTTCGTTAAGTATTTAAATAGATCTATATTATTTAATATCGACTAATAATATGAAGTTTACTGAAGTTTCAGATAATGCTACTGAATAGAAAAAGAATAGATAAGATAGTTTAACATATATTCGATGTGATTCTTTAAATTCGCACAATTTTTTGATTGATGACCCGATTAGCATACAACAAACACTTAATGTCAATAGGTATATTTCAAAAAAATGTTTGAGGAGTACATCAAAATAAAGCACATTAGTTTCAAATTGGTTCAATTCAAATGAATTATTCATTTTAACACATTTTTTACTTTTACTTTTAATTACATTTTGTCTATTTCGTAATTCGTTTAAGTTCAGATGAGTATTAAATATTAATTATCTTCCGTTGAGGTTAAATAAATATTATTTCAGCAGAAAACCAATTCAATGCAGTTGTTATGAAAATAAATATTCAACGTGTCATTACTTTCATGAAAATTATTCGAGTTATTTGTGTGAACATTTCCTTGTAATGAGCCAATCAATACATATCTTCGATTGCCATATGAAAGTATCTGAAAACTTTCAATGGATCATAATCATTCATTATTGCTGTTACAGAAAAACAGGGACATTAGAATGGCTTAATAGCCTACGATAGTTACGGTGACAAGCTCCATCTTTCAGTAACACATGTGCCAATCATACAACGAACAGGTGAGACGTGATTAGGCAAAAACGGAAAAAGTCCGTTTGGATTTTAATTGACAGTTTAGTAATAGTGTGGAAATGTCGTGATTTGAAGAGAATATGAAGAATTTCTCATACCGAGACAGTGTTGCCGCAGTCTAGAATCTATATTGTGCAGTAGTAATCTTTATTGTAGAGAAGACAGTTGCCCTTCTCATAAATAGTAGGAGTTTGACGAATCATTCTTCCACTCCTCCAAAATAAAATCAACATAAATTAGAGAATCATTACTATGCTGTTCGAATTGATTGACACAAACATTTTTTTTTCTTCGTTTGAGTTAATGTAGTAAGTATGTGAGTACCAGGGTTGTTCAAACACCGATCTTTACCATCATTTACATTCTGACCGGTTTTACCACGCCAGCAATTCAGTTGTGAGCCTACCGGTGCGACAGTTGGTGGTTTCAATTTTTATACGTGCTGTATTGTCTTGTCCAAAGATGGATATCAATCCGAGGAAGCGTTACAAAATTATCGCGCTTAATGAACAAACATCGATGACTGTAAGAGATATAGCTGAAGCTGTTGGTGTGGGAAAGTCCAGCGTTTCGAGAATCTTGAAAACATTCGAAGAAGTGGCTCATCGTCTCAAAAGCGGAAGGAAACTGTAGCCGCAAACTCACAACTAATCCAAGAACAGACAAATTGTTGATAAGAAATAGCAAAATTCATCCGAGAAAGACAAGCGCTGATTTGCGAAGGGACTTAATCGTTTCTGGTGTGGAGATAAGAACCTTAACTGTGCGAAAACGACTGCTGGAGATTGGCGGTAAGGCAAGAAGACCAAGAAAAAAGCAACTGCTTACCCAGGAAATGATGAAGAAACGTTTGGCATGGGCCAAAAAGTACCGTGCGTGGAATGTGGGCGACTGGAAGAAGGTGGTTTCTAGTGATGAGACACATTTGTTTCCTCAAGGGTACAAATCAAGTGTTGCTAGTCGAAGTGATTGGGAAACTTTGTGGCCTGATCACATACATCCAGCAAACAGTAAAACATCCTTCTAAACAAATGTTTTGGGGTTTTTTCACAACCAATTGCACTGGACGATTAGTTCCTATAACACGGATGATGAATTCAGTGAAATATATGGAAATATTGCGCACCAGGATTGTCCCATTCATGGAAACGTTTGATGGAACATTTCAGCACGACCTGGCTCCCTGCCACAATTCCAAACAAGTGCAGGCCTCTATGCGTGAGAACGAAATGAAAGTACTCGTTTAGCCAGATAATTCACCTGGTCTCAATCCCATTGAGAATATATGGAATATTTCAAAAAAATGACGTGCAAAAATTAATTGCACTACAAACGAAAAAAAGATCATAAGTGCAATTCAGGTGTGGTTTCATGATGACGAATTGAAGAAAATCGTCGCTACGCTTGTGAAATGGATGCCTAGACGATTCGAGAACTTATTTCTGCGAAAGAGGGACATACTCCATATTAATATGAATAATTTACGCTATTTTGTATGTATTTACTTCATTAAAAGGTAAAATATTACGAAAACATTATTATTTATCCTTTGTCCCAATTAATTCGAAGAGCATTGTATTCAATAGTAGGTAAAGATAGACTCAATCCTAGGTGACGATTGAACTCTAATAAGCGTAAACTTATTAAACCAAAGTATTAATTAGCCATAAAACTGGATTTCAAATTGTATACTACAAAGATTCCCTATCTTTGATGAACAGATTAAACTTTGAACATTGAGGTAGTATTACGCATCAAGAAACGGAGCTCATATCCTTCCTCTCCTACATATTTCTCAAAATTTTTGATAATTTCAGTTGATTAGTTACAGCTTCCACTCTTGTGAAAGCAGCAATAAAACTTCCACTTTCAATCATAAAAGTAAAAGTAAGGCATGAAAATTCTTGCAAATTTTCTTTGAGAATAACGATCGTACCTAATTTTGACAAAAAATTGTATTATTGTCGAAAGTTATGAACATTTTTCTCCATTTAGGATTAGTAAACGAATGGTTCAATTCTTATTAACATTCGCGATCTCCAAAAGTTAAGTTGAATGGTCTCCTTTCGGACAGCATTGGAGTTGATTTGCTATTCTCCTTATACATTAATGATATTGTTTTGCATGTAAAAAGTGCTCTATACGATTGTTCGCAGATGATACAATGATTTATGCTAGTGGTCAAAATATTCACACTATGACAGAATGGATCAAAAGAGACAAGGCAGAAAGAAATAAATGAATGGCTAAGCGATAACATTTTTTCGCTGAATGTAACAAAGTCGTAATTTATAGTTTTTGGTACAAGTAAAATTCTTAAGGTAAATAGTAACGAGAATATAAGTATTAAAATTGATACTATTTAATAGTGTTCGCGTTTACTTGATGTAAATCCTTTATAATTGAATATAACTTAAATTCAAACACTTGAACTTATGATTTACACTTTATTGACTACATAGCATGACGCGTTTCGTCGTTACAAATGACTTCTTCAGATGCTTACAGAATAATGTTCATTAACATTACAGACATTGACATTAACATAACAGAATAATGTACATTATTCTGTAAGCATCTGAAGAAGTCGTTTGTAACGACGAAACGCGTCATGCTATGTAGTCAATAAAGTGTAAATCATAAGTTCAAGTGTTTGAATTTAAGTTATATTCAGTTAAAATTGAAAACGAGTACATTGAAAGGTTGAAACTTGTTAATTACTTATACTTATTAGGCATTATGTTAGATGAGAAATTGAGTTTCAATGATCATGTCGACTTCATATCGTCTAAAATCTCCAAGAAAATTAATTTTCTCAAAATAATTGGAAAAATCTGACGACATATATGAAATTATTGCTCTTTAAGTCAATAACAATGCCACACTTTGAATATTCTTCCACTCTGTTATTCAGATTGAGTAAAGAAAAAACTCAAAAGTCACAGAATTGAGCTATGCGAACCATTTTGGTACATAATAGATATACTCCAAACCAAAGCATGCTTAATTGTTTAGAACTAATGTCAGTTGAACAGATAATACTTTTTGACACAATATATATATATATATATATATATATATATATATATATATATATATATATATATATATATATATTATATATATTTATATTTTAAGTTAAAAATATTAACTTCACATATAATAATAGATATACATATAGTAATAAAATATATAACGTGATGTGCACGGTTATAATATAAGAAATGCTGACAATTTCTACATGCAAGTTTGTAGGTAAGCTTTCTAAGCAGTATATTTTGAATGATCAAATAGTATATTTTATGAAGGATTCAACGATAAAAGGCCTAGTTCCATAAAAACAATTAGTGACCTTAAGGTATTCAAGCGTGAAATAAACATATAATTGAATATAATATATTTTGAACCTAAATGTATATATGGTTTTGTAATAGCTATTGCTGAATAAATATTATTATTATTTTCATTTTTTGGGTGTTACAAATTTGGTCTTTGGTAAAAGATAGATAACACCGTGCGTAAGGAAAACTAGCATAGTTTGAGGATCGCTACAAACATGAAACTTATTTTTATTAGTATTATATATTTATATGTTGCTCACAAAATGCTCCCCAAAGTACTGCTAACCAAGGTAGAACACCAAGAGGTTTCACTAATTGGGAAATATGCGACCCGATTCAGAAAAGGCCGATCAAAAGCTGTACAGATCTGGAGTTTGAATAATAATAATAATAGTAATAATAATAATAATAATAATAAAAAAAATAATAATAATAATAATAATAATAATAATAATAAATAATAATAATAATAATAATAATAATAATAATGATAATAATAATAATAATAATAATAATAATAATAATAATAATAATAATAATAATAATAATAATAATAATAATAATAATAATAATAATAATAATAATAATAATAATAATAATAATAATAATAATAATAATAATAATAATAATAATGATAATAATGATAATGATAATAATGATAATAATAATAATAATAATAATAATATTAATAATAATAATAATAATAATAATAATAATAATGATGACAAGATGCTATTACAATTGACGTAATATGGAAATACAGTTATTACATTCATTGATTCATGGCAAATAATTATATAGTTCGGTAGACCGCGATACACTCTTCAAAAACATGGAAAAATTTGTCATCGATCGGAATACCCAAACATTATTGAACAGACACTTACAGTTACAACCTATAAGGTAAAACTCATGGATGAAGTATCAGATCCCTTTGAAATCAAAACAGGAGTGAAGCATGAATAGACTATCAATCACTTTCAACACTGTTTTTGAAAAATAATTGAGGAATGGAAGTCTAACATAAAAATCATTGTATGAAAAGTTGGCATCAACAAACAGAATTGCATGAATGTTTAGGATTTTCCTTCGCAGACGATTTTTCGCCAACAGATTTTATTCAGTTTAATGTGATCAAAATTCTCTGATCACAAACATGGTGAAGTTCTAAAAGTCAGCCATTTTGAATACCTCGGAGAAATTATACAGTCCTCAGGTTTGAACAAAATTGTTAACGAACAAATAATTACCAAGCTCCACATGGCCTTCAAGCTAATATGGGCGTACTATAATACAAAGAGCTTTTTAGAGGAGCAACATTAGGCATTTAAATATTAAAGGAGAAGCAATCTCCTTTAATCTCCAATTTTTTTCACATTGTGAAATTGCACAAGTTGAAAAGCAAATTTTGAAAATCTCGGAAACATTTTACAGTCAATTGAACGGACTCGTAAAAATAATCAAGCTGCAAGAAGACCTAATTCTGATTTTTTTACCAGAAGATCATGGACGTATGCACTATAACAAGAAGTGCATGTCAATAGGCGAAAACTGAGACATTATATCGCAACTAATCTCAAGTATCTAAGCAGTCGAAACAATTATGATTGAACTCTTTCGAAAATGAGTGAATAAAATAGAGAGACAAGAACGAAAAATCGCCAGAAAAAATTACGGAGCAATCAATAGGAACGCTATTACAATAGAAAGACCTCAGAAGTTTATCAAAAGACAAATAAAATGAAGGAAGAACTCAGAAAACGACGAGCAAAGTTGTGCACATATCTACAGGATATAAAAAAATGGGTCAGTGTCGCTTATTTTGAGAACTGCTCATTTTTTGGTATGAAAAGTCGTTTACGTCATTATCAAACCCGAAACCGCCACAATGAAAAATTAAAAAAATAAAGTTAAATTTCTGTACTGGGAAAAACGAACTGAAAAAGCTGTGTGCGGGAGCATTTTTCGGGATAAAAATTGATCTTTGTGGTATTCCAGACTCTTATAACATCAATATTTGTGCCAAATAACCATATTTTTGGCAGTATTTGAATTTATTTAAAAAATTTATCCTTTATATTCATGTCATTTTTAGTCAATAGAAATATTAATCAAAATAATTTATTCTGACGACCAAATTCCTCGATAAAATACGATTCAATTAAACTTTATTTGTCCTTTTACATTCAAAAATTGACAAAAAACGAATTATAATATTTCAAGCTACCAAACCGTTCGATTAGAAAATCACTTAATAAATAGAACTATCAAAACATAATTTAAGCCTGTACTCTTAAAACCAGTTTATTCAATCGCCTTAAGAACTTCCTATGCTCATATTTCGAACCCATTCGAAGGAGGAAATATGAGGAACATTTCCAATTTCCTCTCTGGTTGACATCGGTCCCAGGCAATCGTGGTCGGTATCGTTTGGTTAAGAATCGATTCCAGTTAGTTAAGAGTGTTAATATAACAGAAGTGAGGAATTTCTAGAGCCCGTTAGCCCTAATGACACCTCTACGACTAATTAAGAATTTCACAAAATAACGATTGGAACAGAAGTGCTACTGGGCGTTTAATGATCAAAAAACCTTAGACAAACTTGATATATCGACGTGTTTCCATTTATCTTGAATAGTCGAGAGTTACTTGAATATTAGCGGCTGTTCACTTGATCGGTTTTTGCACGCTCAGATACAGTGTTTGTCACCCATATAATTATGCAGTAATAGCGAGGTATTTACTGCAAAATAGAAGAAATAAACGTATTTAGCATTCATATTAGCTTAGAAGATTATTATTGGAATAATCACAAAATTTCAACAATTTTCAAAATAATAATTTTCTCGTACTACAAACACTTGGTGGAACATCTTGAGTAAAATTGTATAATTCGAAACACTTGCTTAAATTCCACAAAATTTGTCAAAACAGTCGCTAATACCTTCGGTCTGAAAATCCATTTTCAATAGTTCCATATAGCTCAATGTTCCAATGAAAAAATATTCATATCGAATATATCTCTATTTCTGCAATACCTTTTTCTGAAAAATTTTATATTTTTTTCTGTAGTAGCAAAATGGTTTGAATATTATAAATGCACTAGGCTTTGTCAATTCTTTCAGTTTTTTGGAAGAGTTGTCTTAATTTCTGATATTGATATGGGATTTCATTTCATTTATTTTATATTACACATATGTGGGACCTAATACGTAGGTATATTAGATCAGGGTTCATAATTATTGAAAACAACAAAAATTATAGTAGGATGAAACCCATCGAAGAAGGAATAGAATATAATAACAATGACAATAAAAAAAATTAGGAGCGATCTATGGTCAGGAAGTGGAAGGGAATGAGTTTTTAGGGGTAAAAACGGTTTAACACGATTTCCGGAGTTTCAGTTTGAAACTCATTCGGAATAAAATTTAATGGTAAAGCTGTAGGTAATGAAAAGATCTACAACTTTCGTATTGATACTTTTTTGACATAACTTCAATATGTATGTGAAAAATTTAATTCACAAGTGTTTTTCATGAAAAAATATTTACACTAAATTTGGTGAAAAGGTATCATTACATATCCTAAACAAGCTGTAATTTATTCCATTTGTAATATTCCATTTTTAGTTTAAAGTTTTATACAAACGCCATCAGGAAGTAGAGATTTTAACGAACGAAAAGACCACTGACTTTCTTAAAACAACTTTTGACGCAAAAATTTTCGATTGAAATTTGGGTGTTTTTTCGATATTAAGTCGAAATATGGTGGAAGAGTGGATAATTGAAATCGAAGAAATTAGTGTTTATAATAATTAAACACACTACAGTGTGTTTGAGATATGAAACGTAAGTTTTCACCAAATTTCGGAAAGGAAAATTTCTTTGTAAAGATTAAAATGGAATGAAAGTTATATGAAAAAGTTCTGAGTCAAAAACCCAACTCTCTACAACTCTGTTTTTCAGTTCTTCATCACTTACTGTTGAGCCGGAAGTCGAATTAAACCGTTTTTCACATTTGAAAACTCACCCTTCAACTTTTCAAACTCAGATCGTCCATTAATTATTTTTGCTTTTTATTTTTGTCATATTGTCTTCCTTTTGCAATGTTTCATAGTACTTTCACTTTTTTTCTCTCTTTCTGATTTCTGCACCTTCTACAAATACCTTCTCACTTCATCGTACCAACGTACTTTATTTTTACATCGATAAAGTTTTCATATATTGAGCTCACAGATCTAAAGTTGAAATTGTAATCGTAATGAATCACTCTGTATAATTGGTGGTGGATAATTCTCAGTTTTTTTTGTAAAAACACCAATTGCCTGAATAAGTGATAAAATGAACTCCATGTTTGAAAAATACACTCGAAATACTGATACCCAACATAATACATTGAAAAATTTTGTTCAAATTATTTAACCTATACAAAAATTATCTAAAAAATGAATATTTATATTTAATATTGTGAAACTATATTTAGGATCTAATTGCGTTAATGTTTTACTGAGCTGCGTCGTATAAATAAGCGGGAACAAGTTTGAAACAACTAACCACATTGGCTTACAAATGGGTACATATGTACTACCCATATAAGTATATATGATTTTCAAAAATTTTTTTTAGTTTTTTAGCAATACAGGCTTCACTAGATAAAACCTCATTCTAGTTCACGTTTCGTTGTTGATTAAAACTTTGTCAGAAAAAATCAACAACGAAACGTCAACTAAAAGATGGTTTTTTTATATATTGAAGCCTGATACGTATTGCTAATCACAAACACCGAAATTGTTGCAGGAAATACTATTCTTCTACGTTTCATTCTAATATGGGAATCTTCAGTGACATACACGACAAAAATCAGGTTTCGATAGTTTTCCAATATTAATTAAGGTTAAAATATGATGGAAAATGGATATTTCAAATCAAAGAAACTACAATGTGTTTAAAATATAAAACGTAAGTTTCCACCTAACTTCGTTTCGAAATTCTTTTCAAAGATTAAAATGAAGAACTAAGAACTGAGTTATTCGAATTTTCCATATTTTGAAATTACATAATGAATGTTTTTGAGACAAAAGTTGTACATCCTCTCATCACCCACTCTACTTGAACCGTTTTTCACACATAAAAACGCACAACTTTCCCTTCACAACCTTCGTCCATCGTCCGTTACTATTTAATATTTTTCCTTCCCAAACGATTCCCAAAATTCCCAAATATCATCTACATTGTATTGTACTATATTTCTCCATCGATAAAGTTTTCTTATATTCTTATTTCTATTCCTATATTTTTTCAGCAATAACAAGGCTTCATTTCATGAGAAAACTTCATTTAAGTTGACTTTCCGTTGTTGATTACAACTTTGTCAAAAAAACATTAACGAAGTGTTAACTAAAAGAATGTTCTTCCATTCAAGAGCCTGATATCGTGAATTACAAACATCGAACTTATTGGATGGAAATACTATTTTTCCTCGTTTCATTCTATTATGGGAATCTTCAGTAGCATACATGACCACAATCAGGTTTCCAACCGTATCTAGGTCCTATCTCTATGAGGCAAACATCGATTAGTGAACTAATCACGTGAGCTCCGTCTATCGGAGAAGCGAGATAAACTTTCTACATCGGATCTTCAGAGCGCATTCTCGCAGGGATATCAACTTGGGGGTTTTTCCCTTAAATTTATGGGTACAAAATGTTTGGTGGGTTTTTTTAGGGGCTTAAAATTTTCAGAGGTTATCTTAGGGTTATTTTTGAAGTAAACCAAAATATTTCATATCATAATTCAAATAACTAAAATTATTTTTGATTTCTATCTTGAATCAAAAAAATTCATATAATGACGACAATATTCAATATTATTTCTTGATGTAGGTTGATTGATGAAAAATTTTGTGATTGGTAAATAAATAATTTAATTTTTGTGTGAAATAATACCCTATAAACTATTCCTAATAATTCAATTTCAAAAACGTGAATGAAAAATTTAATAATAATGATAAAAAACACTTAAGTACCTTATAATTGCAAAATAAAACCTTAATATATATTTTTTCTTTGAATTTTAATTTTAAAAACAATTCAAGGGGATTTTGAGGGTTTTTCAACTTGACTTCGGGGCGAAAAGATTCCACAAGTTGGTAACCCTGCATTCTCGTGACAAGATAGTGCGTACTTAGAGGCTTCGTAAACGTTTCATTCGAACACCTCGAACCTTCCTCTGTAGATAGCAAAATCGTAAATTCGAAACACACTTAATATTCCTTCTCGAAAGTGAAAGGTTGTATTTTCATTGACAAAATTTGTGTAGACAACACTCTCAGAGTTCCATTCGATATATGTCAATATTCAAAATGAAAATCTCAGTATTGAATTGTCAAATATCGTTATTTGCTCATGATACAATGATTTTTATTTCTGGAGATAATGTAGATCGTATGTTTAAATTAATCAATGATAATTTCGATAGACTTTTCTTTTTTTTTGTGTGATAATAATCTCGAAGTTAATATCAAAAAAACGAAACTTATGTTAATAGGTAGTAGGATTGAGTTGTCTAATCACAATTTAAATGGGTTATTTGTAAAATTGAATGTCAGAACATCGAACGAGTTGGTGAAATTAAGTATCTGGGTGTGATAATAGATGAAAATTTAAGATTTCACAGTCATGTGAATAACATTGCTAGAAAAATGTCCAAAAAGGTAAATTTTATTACTAGAATAAGATAGGATTGATATAAATACAGCATTATTGTTGTTGAGATCGTTGGTGCTTCCTCATGTGGAATATTGTTCTTCGATCCTGTTCAACTTACAAAAAGGTCATATTGAAAAGTTACAAAAGATATAGAATAGAGGTATGAGAGTAGTTTGAAAATTTGAGAAAAGAACATCTGTAAACCAAATGCTAGCGGTGTTAAGATTAATGAGTGTCCTTCAGAGAATTGCATTCAGAACTATGGATTTAATTCATAAAGTGAGAAATAACATGTTGCCTGATTACTTGACTGAGAATATACAATTCGTAAATGAGATACATGATTGCGATACGAGACGTCGAAATGATTTTCGTGTTGAGAAATTCAATTCAACATTTATCAACAAGTCCACATTCAGCAGAAGACTCCGTCTATACAATGGCTTGCCAACAAATTTGAAATATTGTGATGATTATAGAAAATTTAGAAGATTGTTAGTAACATATATTTTTACGAAATGTTTTGATCGAGATCAAGTATTGAGTGAATGTAATAACCTTGTTTGTTATCAATAGCTTATAGGTGAATAATGTTATCATTATTATTATTATCATTATTATTAATATTATTATTATTTTATTATTATTATTATTATTATTATTATTATTATTATTATTATTATTATTATTATTATTATTATTATTATTATTATTATTATTATTATTATTATTATTATTATTATTATTATTATTATTATTATTATTATTATTATTATTATTATTATTATTATTATTATTATTATTATTATTATTATTATTATTATTATTATTATTATTATTATTATTATTATTATTATTATTATTGACTACCTATGAAGGATCCGTGAATTTGTATTTGCAATCGTGAGACCATGCATCAATCTCTGTTCCATGTCTTGAGGTTATTTCGGTATTATTCATTTATATTTCTAATTTATCTGTAGACAATTAAATTCGAAAAACGGCGGACAGATTCGAAAAATCAATTCAATTCGTCTCTTAATTCAGTTCAAATTCCTTACTCGTCAATTGAAGCGTGCGTAAAGACTTCAGTATCATTTCAATAATTATTTTATACACTTGGCATATGTTTGGACTACAAAAAATTATGAAGAGTATGTTTATCATTTGATATTATTGTGAAAAATTAAGTTCACTTCTTTCATTTAGTACGGTAACACATTCATTGAATTGTTTTATTCCTTGGATATCCATGTAGATACACCGTGTAAAGCCCATTAGTTTTATAGGATAAATAGCATAGAGAAGAATGTTACACAATTACTCGAAAAACACATTAAAATGTTTGCATCTGACTGATCCAATTGTTTCACTGTGGCGAGTTCATCCCCAGGAGCGGTGTATCCGAAAAAATTGCACGGATCCAATGAATCGTAATCGATCCCAATCCCAGAGAACGACGCTATCTAAACGACATGGAACAATTTAAATCCCATAGCATTCGACCTTTATTCATTTATTCCAATGAACGGAATAACAAGTAGCCAGAGCTTTCGCCGACCATTGAACAGAATGAGCGAACACAGATTCTGAAATGCAGTTCTTCGAGCCAAAATTCCAACGCTTCAGAAATCGAAGAATCCAGTTAGTCATGATCATGATAGACAGTTGATGAACGCTGAGACATCTGACGATCGCCTTAACGACGCGTCGCAGTATTTCCTCTACACGTCACGAACGGCAGAACGGCAGAACGATTTAAAGTCGGAGTGAGATGATCGATCTACGTGAAGTTCATCGGGGAATACTTGTTAAAATTTTTCAGACCGATTCAAAATGGCTAGTTTTTTTACGAACGCACTGGGTGCAATTCAGTGAAGATAATATAAGACCGTGGACGTGTTAAAATTACTATTATACAGTTTGTTTCGGACGTGTCCACAATACATAAAACTTATTTTTCCGTCGTCAGACATCTAAATGATCTAATGGTTTGAAATAGTTTAACAATTAGCTTTGTGACTTTTCTTTCGTACTCTATCTGATAGCGGATGCTTTGGATATTTCCTGGAAGCTATGGGGTTCGTCGAGAATTGAAGCTTAGCAAATCTGGCTTATGGTTCTTGAGTAATGCGGTTATTACGGTGCGAAAAACACGTTTATATCGACGATGTCGCTGACTAGGCATGTGTAAATCTAATTTTCTCATGGCCTACCAACTGTTTTGGAGGTTATGAATACATTCTCACGTACATGCAATGTTTTTACTAAATGTTTTTTATATAATATCCTGAAACAGTTGAAAATGTACACAAAATTACCATACTATGAAATATTTGTTTCCGAAGACATATTTTTCCATGAAAATAGTTTATCGAACATAAATCAACCAACTTTTACTGAATAGTCATAATGGGCTATTTAATTCTTTAACTCTTAATTTTGATATAAGTCATAAGAATATAATAACAATACATTTATTTTCAACAGATATACATCCAATTAAAACAAAACAAATAACAAATTATAGGTGAACAAATGAAGATAAATAAGAAGAAATTAAAGAAAGAACAAAAAAATAGAGTATAAGCCAATATATACAACGAAAATAAAATTAAAATGAATTGAAATAGTAATAAACAATAACTAAATGGAACAAACTGAAAAAAATATATCATCTATTACAAAGTCCCTCATACGAAAGAAGTTAATGAAACACAATTGATAAGTATATAATCTCTTAACATGCTTGATTAAGTCAACGAACATAAAATTAAAATAAACTGCAATAGTAATATAAAATAATCAAATGAAACAAACTGAAATTGAAATATTATATATCACAAAGTCATATGTAGTTAACAGAATATCATGAATGTTCATGAAGAAGTTCATTAAAACGAAGTCTTTCACTGACAAAAACGACGGCGAACTTAGTACGTCGTTTAGTTGTTCATTTGCAGCCTTTTCGAATAGACCACTTCGTAGGACTGTTAAGAGGTGTTTTTGAGGAGAAATAAGCAAAATGTACCAAATATTTTCTGCAGAGCCACGTTAACCAAAATAAAAAACGAGTAGAATTCGAGTACACTCTAAACTTGGTAGATTGCTGCTAAATTTATTGAAGCACAAATGCCACGAAACCACTTTTATGTCAATATTTATCTTTCTTGTTGCAGTGGTACTGTTTGTACTAAAAACGCATCATTTTTGAGCAAAAATTTTGTAAAAGAGAACATATTTTTGTGGCTGACGTTGTGGCGATTGCACTGTGGCGCTGCTACATAATTTTGTGAAACATGCCATTCACTACTGATTTTATAACAATTTTTTTTTACAGTAATTGTTATGTTTTATTAGTGAAAAACTTCATTGTCCTAACACTGTTTACAACTCAACTATTCACATTGGTCTAGATGAGATACCCTCAGTACCTTTACACCAAATCTAGGAAAATTACTTACTAACAATTTCTACCAAGTAATGTTAATGACTTGGTAGAAATCATGATCAATCTGATCATGTAAGTTGTGTGAAACAACTTACTATATTTAAATCACCCGTTAGCACTAACAAAAAAACCGAATATAATGCTTAGCAAAAACTATAATCCTAAAGCTAAACTAAATCTATAACCTAAAAATTAACAATCACTATACATTAAAATCCCATTTCCAATGCAGAAGTGAATCGAAACCAAAAGACCATAACTTGACTCAACGACTCACTCAAAACACACTCAAGAAACCATCACCCTTAGTATTGATTCAACTTCTGACACTATCTCTAAAGAGTTTCTGGGAATTCTACTTCACAATGTTATAAGGTACCAAATTATAAAATTTCGGAACGTAATAAAATATATTTCTTTGTATGAAGCTTTTCGTGTATGAAGGGCTAACAAATTAGCAAGCTGATCCTCCTGTATAATTAAATTATTACAATATTATTACGAAATAAATGTAGTAGTTCTCTATTACACTTTCTGTGAGGTGTGTTATATACTGCTACTTCTCAGCAGTGTTATCCACAGTAAAGAACAATAAGAAAAATATTTCAGTTTTTTTCTCATAGATTCCTTCGGCTGTTTCAGTTTTGCTTCTTACCATCCTAACGCACCTACTACTATTTACACTAAAGTCTGGCAAGGGTTTCATTGAAGCAATTGATGAATTAACAACTCCATTAAGAACTAAGCAACGTTTGGTTTCATGGTTAACTTTCATTTTAAAATGTTAAAAATGAATTTTTGCAACAGAATAAACACCTGTAACAAGTGCAAAGCGAATCTCGTACAGTGGAGTTTCAATGCTGAATTGAGAAATGATCCCAGAGTACTAACACCTAATAACCTGCTAAGAAATGAAATCATACAGATGGTTTAAATTTCAGACAATGACAAAGGTGCCAGGTTGCTGATATCTAGACATGAAATGAAAGAATAGGGATTTCTAGTAATTTACATACATGCTATTTCTATCTATATCCACCATCGCAAAATCATACCAAAATGTACCTATCCCGTTCTATTATTTAAAAGTCTGAATCTTCTTGAACTTGACACAAGATTCAAGTGACAACATAACACGTACATTTCATTTTCCAAACATCTAACAAGTTTATCATCAATCGAATGAATCAATAATTATTAAATAATGTCGATTATGAATGTATCTGCACGTTTAAAAATGAAATGAATATTCAGTTTTCCAGTACTTTCGATTCGAAAAAATTTATTCAACTTTCATTTTCCACGTATTGCCAATTTATTTAATCAAGTCCGTTACTAAACAACGTCACATTCCCTTTCAATCAATTAACCACCCTCGCCCTATAAATCTAGATTGCAACGTATCCTTTCGAATAGCCCAATATGTTGATGAAGACGGGACAAAAAAATCGATACGTCCCTACAAAATAACGTGAAAGAGATATTCCATAGTCCGAAAGGAGATTTGATAAAAAAAACGTCTTTGGTTTTAAACTGGGAACGCTGTAAATATATACATTTCTAAACAGCTAGCGTATATTGTTAAACATTTCATTCGAAAAGCAACGTTTATGAAAGCAATGATCAAATATAGCTAAAACCGATGATTGATTGAAATAAATCTAGAACAATTTTGCCAATTCGTTTTTTAAATGTTCGTTGAAGTCCAAGAATGGTTTTTTCGGCGACAAAAATTTAAATCATTGCCGGGAAAATTCTAAGAAAAGCCCATTTCTTTTTCAAATACAAGCGTTTTTTAACTAAAATGTAGAGTCAACGGCTGAACCGATTTCACAATTTTTTTTGTTGTGAAAAATTTTTGTGAAAAATTGTGTGAAAAATTAAAAAATTTATGAATACCGAATTGAAAATATAATTGGGAAGTAATTATTAATTCTTAAAAGGAGGATAAATATATTCTCAAAAAGAGTAAAAAAAACTGAATATCTTATCACAGTGCTCCGTTAGTTCAGAGCTTTATGACTAATACTAAAACTTCAATTTAATATAAAATTTTGGTAAGTTTGAATAAACTAAAATACACGTTACTAACATAGCACGTAGTTTATTTGATTATAAAGAAGAATAAATAGTTTACTTTACAGTTAAAATATCGTTTCTGAAAATGGTATTAGATGTACAAACAAAAGTCGCATAACTCGCAATGCAGCAAGTCAAATATATAAAAGACTACCAAAGCAAAACTTGGAATGAAGATGAAAGGAATAGGTGGAATCGAAATTAACAATATGAAAAGGCTGCGTTTAACTCCTTTCGACCTTAGTTCAATTAAAAAGTTGAAATAGATAACAGTTCACAGCAAATCCTTGCTTTTGAACGTTTCGTGTCAATATTGCAAGGCGAAGTTTATTTGTTATTGATAAGAAAATACTATCAATGATTGGACAAAATATTGCGCGAAGATTCAATTCAAATAGACGCTATTGGTACAGCCACCAGAGCTACTATATTCATTGGTTTCCGGGAATGGACTAAATTCTGAATTTTTTGACTTATATCCAGCAAATATCTCATATGATTAATGATATATGGGACAAATACTTGCTACGAAATTAGGAACATGCCGTTCAACTATAGAACAGACAGGTTAATAACTTAAAATACATCAAACGTGTTAGTGTAGCACCAATAGAACATATCTTTCCGGTTTTTCGAAAAATATTCAGAGAAAAATAAATGGGCGTACAAAGTTCTCCAGGTCAGCTAGTACTTATATAAAACATGGGTGCTGTAATTGAGAAATATATTAAATGTTAGTAATAAGGTTTCATTGTGGAAAAATATTTTAATATCGAATTAAGCTTGAAAAGAGATGTAAAATGAAAATAAACTGAAAAAATAAGAATATATTCATAATGAATTCTAATTAGAAGCAAATGCACTCTTTTAATTTGTTTGGGATTTTTATTCCAGCTTTCTAATTGAATTGATGAATGTAACTATTGCTTTTCAAGAACCAAAAGATTGGTGAATTATTGTTGAAAATCCTGATAAAACAGGAGAATATATTCAGAAAAACAATAAAGGCTTTGGTAAGAAGCCTAATAATATATTTATACTATATGTAAGAACGTAGTAATCCCTAGCGAAAAAATATTGTTCAGCACATTCAGGAGCAACATTTGGTCTAAACATTTCAACAGCGATAACACATTCTTGAATCGTAGAAAGTGGAAAAATTAACGATATATTCACCATTTCCAATGTATTATTATCTATGTACCTATCATATATAGTATCAGCTGATATATAGTATCGGGGGATTAAGATCCATATTCAGGTCTATCTGAACAATAATTTGAATATATAATTTTATAGGGCATCTATTGGAGCAATCAAAATTCTGTTCTAGAAACTATTGCTTCTAAAACTGAACCATCATAAACTGAACTCGTAGACGGCATATGGGTGTTCTAGCAGCATGAAAGTGCTATATCTCAATCATATTGAATTTCTTGTTTGAATAGTAAGGAAATAAATCTCCATCACATCTGTATCTTTTTGTACACAAACAAAAAGACATATCAATAAACCACAAAAAGTGAATAAAACACTACTAGATACCACCAAATCACATATTGTTATCATCGCTACTCTAACCACATAAACAAAAAATAAGAGAGAAGAAATGTTGTACGGGAAAATTGTTTATAATCTGCCTTTCATTAACCAACAAAGCAAACATTTGTGAAATATACGACTGATAGAAACGGAAATATACGGAACAATTGACATTTCCTTTACATAGAAGCCTTCAAGAACGAATGAAAATATCAGATATTCGAAACAAAAATTGGCTCTGGAAAATCAAGGCGATTTTGATATACGTTTGTGATACTTTTACATTTTCTCATTGTGCTTCTGAATAAAGTTACAGGCGCTTGAAATTGCTACTTAATTTTGGATTGTCTGACTTTTTCAACAATAAAAAATTCATCAAGTTTTTGTGATAAACAGTTTGATCAGTTAACAGCATCACATCTAATCTCAGTACAATCTGAAGTTGTCTCACTCAAAAATGTCTGCGTAATGTTGTCGTTAACCCTCATTCTTTTTTGATGAGGGTTGTAGATTCAGTGCTACTTGATGAGGTTTAGTTATTATTGTTATCGCGGTTTCAAGCCTCGCAGCTGTTACACTACATGACAAGAGAAGCTCCACTTATACCAAATATTATATATTAGAAGTACTCGTATTAATCTCCCCGGCAGTCCTTGCTGCCTTGCTTTCAAAGATGTTCGCCATCACTGATTATTGTTAATATTATTATCATATGAAGACTGAGGATACACAATGAAAACATCATATCATCGAAGGAAAATTTCACCAATATCTAAATAAACTACAGCCACCATAATTTTCCTCAGTTATCATAGGAACAAGTTGGTTCGTCAGAACTCACCTTTATTCGCCGATAAAAAGAAGAATGAAACGTCATTTTCAGCAACGACTTCACGAGGGGTTGTCTTTTCCTGTTCCTGATCAAAATTCAGAGGCCGTCTTCTTCTTGGACGCCGCGTAATGATGGTTAAACGGTATTTTATTACGGACTAGGAGCATGTTTCATAGATGACCGGGGGGAAAAAACACCGTCAGGGGATTGATCGGGACGCCGGGCGGAATAAGCTTTTTAGCTACGGTTTTACGTAAGCAGATTTCTCGAACGGGTGACTTTTTCTGGACGTTCATCAGGAATTCGTTCGGTACAGTTCCGGTGGTTTGTCCGAAGTTATCGGATGGTCGATTTTGGACGAGGGAGTTGGTCTTAGGCGAGTGAAACACCGATTCATATAGTTGCTTGAAATTTTCAAGAATATACTAGAGATTCATCAATGCAACTTCTGTTACTTATATAATAATAAATCAAGCTTTATTTAGCTATATCAGCTATTACATAACAAATAAATTCATATTATATCAAAAATATTCGAATAAGACAAGTTCAAATATCATCCCCAAAAGGAAAAGGACACAAAAATAAAACACAAAAAAGATACAATTCAACACAAAAAATACATTTTTCTTTACCTTGATTTGAAATGACTTACGGTAGGAGAAGACTTGATATTACATGTTAAACTATTGTACAAGCCTTCAATAAACAGGGTTTTTTCCAATACTGCTGACTTAAACCTTTCAATTTGATAATCATTTTTTGTCCTCAAGTTGTAATCCATATTTAGAGATCTCTTATTTAGGTATTTTTTTTAATTCAATAGACCTACAGTTTAACGCCGGTTCAGAACGGCCATTGGGCTTGTAATCGATGTACATTACCCAGCATAAATCCTTAATTAAACTACTTAAATCATAGACAAACACAAACATCCATGCCTTAAGCGGGCTCGAACCCGAGTGCTACCGCACCATAGTTCGGAGTTCTACCGACTAAGCTACGGAGACTGGCATTTAGGTATTTATTAAAATATGATGGAGCTTGATTGTTGACAATTTTGAATACTAACCACAAGATTGACTCACTTATAAGCTGTGATATATTTAAGAAATTCAGTGATTTTAACATGCTATTAACTGAGGTATATCTGTTTGAACGTAACAATATTCTCATTGCCCTATTTTGAAGGACCTGCAATCTCTGAATATCTCCCCCAGAACAACACAGCAAAAGAGACATACAATAGTTAAAATGTGAATATACAATATTGTATATTCACAATACTATTTAGTATTGTACACCAATTTTCTGCACCAACGTGAAAGACCCCTACTGACTCTCGACAGATCTCCAACTTTTTCTCCTATTTTTTTACACATAAAATCAACATGTTTATGAAATTTGAGTTGAGGATCTAATACAACTCCTAAATATTTTATGTCATCAACGTATTCTATTACACTATTATTAATTTTAATGAGCCAATGACCTTGCTTAAAATTAAAACAATCTTTTTTACTACCCAATATCATGCATTTAGTTTTTTGTGTATTCAACTTCAATTTATTCCCCATCAATCACTCATTCAAAATATCTAATTCGTTGTTCATAGTGCTAACCAGATCTGGATAAGCTTTTCCAGATACACATATCAATGTATCATCTGCGAACAGACTGATGAAAGAATTCTGCAAGTATTGATATAGATCATCAACATATAGTAAAAATAATAAGGGTCCTAAGACGCTACCCTGCGGAACCCCACAGCACGAATGAAGCTATTGTTGAACGTCAATTATGGAAAACGTAGGAATTCTAACAATTATAACTTATATTTTTATACTGACATTTATAGTCTAGTATGTATATGAAATTCTCGTGTCACAGTGAGAATTGTCACACTTGTCCCAAACAGCTGAAGTGATTTTAATAAAATTTTATCAGGGGCGTATATAAGGAGAGTGCCCAGGGGGCCGAGTTCCCCCTTTTTGTCCTGTTTTTTTTATTTCAATTCTATTCACTTTGTATCGTCGTTTTGAAATGATATTTAAATAACCTAGTTGTAATTTGCCTACTTAAATCGGTCTTAAAAACATTACTTTGGTTTTGGATCCCTTCAAAACATTTTGTATATCCTCCTCTGGTTATTATATATTGCTCATACTTCTAAGTCAAGAAGGTAATTCACACCAAAAAATATATTTTAGTTCTCGTGCAAAATTTCCATATTTAAATTTTTCATGATATGGAATTAAAACAAACGAGGAAAATGACTTGTTCAAAAAGAAAAGGAATTTTGAATTTTCTCGAAAAGTATTTATTCAATATCCATTTGTCCTTCAAAGCGCTTCTTCCAATTCTCGGAGCAATTCTGAAAACGCTTTTTGTTATAGCCAACACCTCGTTCTTCGATTCCGACTTATCTTATAAATTGTGGCAAAACACTTTCCTTTTATTGGTCTCTTTAGTTATGTGTTGTTCTTGGCCAAAAAATCACGAACAAGTATTGATGTATCAGGCGGTGCATTATCGTAATACAGAACACAAAAATAGGTATTAACCTTTTCAGCTGTCAAAAACAAACTACTAATCCAAAATGACTAATAATGTCAACATATGAGAAATGTATGTGTAGCCACATAACGAAAAAAAAATTTCAATAATCGAATGTGCCCAGCCCGCGAAAATTCGATATCCACTTTTTTTAAGAGACCTCGTACAGAGAATAATGAAACATTATTCTGTTTGCATCTACTGAAGAAGTCGTTTGTAACGACAAAACGCGTCATGCTATGTAGTGAATAAAGTGTAAATCATAAGTTCAAGTGTTTGAATTTAAGTTTATATTCAAATATAATAGATTTACATCAAGTAAACGCAACATGTTAAATACAGAAATATAAGTTGAACAGAAATAAAATATGAAGAATGCAACCTCCAACTTCTAATAACGGATTTGACGAAAATATCGTTTTCCATTTTATTTGGGTGCTTTAACTTTTTTGAGTCTGTAAACTTTTCGAGCAATACTGTAGATACAGGACAAGTTGCCTAATTTCTCAGATATTTTTCTTTGGTGAGAAAAAACATTTATCCTGTCTAGTCAATAGCATCTTTCACAGTACTTGATTTCACTATTACATATCAATGATTCTTCCAGTGCTAAATTCTCAACAATACTGGTTTCAGAATTAGTTTCACCCTAAAACTATTAACTTGCCTGTTAATACTGAAATGGTGTTCAAAACAGGAAAATATTTGTTCAGTAACTAATGGGCCTGACACGGCCTCTAGAAAAACTCTTCTAGTCCAGCTATATTCGATAATTAATTGCCACCATAAGCAATCTATTTGTCGAGCAGAATTTCTCAATCCTAGAATAATGAATCTGAATGAGAAATAGTCTATAAGATGAAGTGTTGAAATTGAAGGAAACGTAACATTACACATACCTGTACAGGAGGTATTTTATACGAGGCATCTCTAGGTAAATGTGTTTTCGTTACACGATTTGAAAACTAATGCTTCCAAACTGTATTTCTATCACGAGGGCGAAGCAAACATTTTATTTTAGGTCCCAATCAACCAAAAAAAAACTGATGATTAAAAATATGATGGCTGCCACGAGTTGACAAGAACAACTGACCACGAGTTGCCAGAACACATGCCAGAAGATGAATAGACCAGACCTTTTGTATAATAAAGACATACTGCAGCGTGTAGTCTACTTGTACGAGTATTTTCCGTTTAATGCCTAATAAAAACATTCTTGTTTATTTTTAAGTGTGTCTGTTACCTACCTTTGATACCAAAAGAGGTAAAAATTAAATGTTTGACTTAATTTCAATATTAATTTTTTGAAAATCACTTTGGATTCACACTAATTTTATTGCACCTAAACGAAAAATTTTTAAAAATTTATAACTCAAAAACTTAAAGGAAAAAAATTTTTCACAAAATAGATTATTCCAATAGCATATTCTTGATTTGGTAAAAAAATATTTCAAGGAGACTAAACCTATACTTAAGCTGCAAAACATTTTTTTTTTCAGTTTTCTAAAAGTTGAAAAAACACGCACTTAGGTGGTTTCTGAAATAAACGATTCAATTATTATTTATGCAGAATACAACGATGATCACCGCCGCCGTCCAACGCCACTGTAATTAAAATGCATCGGTCTATTGAATTTTTATTACCAAGTACAAAACTCAAACATGACTACACCTTTGTCTTGACAACCAACAAATCCAAAACATTTGGCCTAGAGCGGCTCTTTATGTGGACTATAACGTGTTTTTTCCTGTTGATATTGTATTTCAGGCAGTAAAATGAAATAAAAAGATCAGTCATACAGTAATCACCTGATTACTGCGGAGTGTTCTGGTATACTCAAAGGAATAATCAATAAATATCGAGCACTCATAAAAGTACCCACATCTAATGACATGAATCCTGTCGAATAAATGATGTGGAAAATAACGGAATTTATCGCCTTGTTTTATGTCGTGAAATAAATTGGGGCTAGGGTGCAACTAACATCATAATTTTTATCTCAAATACTTTACTAAATTGGATTATTTATATTTTTGGTTCCTTGGTTCGGAAGAATTGAATATTGCAGTTTTTGGATATCAGTAGCTTGATTTATACTTCTCAATATTCCCAATTTTGTGAAAGTTCTTCCAACGAATGTCGGAGATTTTGACTTGTTCGGTGTAACGTCCTCACCTTCCTTCAAGTGATAATATTAGGAAATTTCGATAATGATCATAAGATTATTAATGCCATCGATTTCAATATCCTGTAACATTACCCATCCTATGCTTAAGCAATGGCTCTTCATAGAATAAGTTACGTCTCAGTCATGAGCTTTATATATATATATATATATATATATATATATATATATATATATATATCTTGAAATTGATTTATTGCCTGTTTAAGATATTTTATTTTGAAAGTTTTTAGCAATAACAGGCTTTTTTTGATATGAAAAAGTTTATTTTTGTTGACGTTTCGTTGTTATATTAGTTTTGATAAGTTTTATATATATTTTTTTTTTCTGTTGACCACTAATTAATTCTTAGAGGTTCATATAAGTTATTATCAGTTTTTTCTCCATAAATGAAACATATTATATATTTATTCCAAGGCAAGAATTTTACGTTCTCCAATTAAACATGTTGTATTTCAGTTGCTCTGAGCATAGCATTCATTTAATAGTGTTGGTGTCTACTAGATGTAAATTCATTATAATTGAATATAAACTTAAATTCAAACACTTGAATTATGATTTACACTTTATTGACAACATAACATGACGCGTTTCGTCGTTACAAACGACTTCTTCAGATGCTTACAGAATAATAATTCTGTAATTCATTATTCTGTAAGCATCTGAAGACGTCGTTTGTAACTACGAAACGCGTCATGCTGTATAGTCAGTAAAGTGTAAATCGTAAGTTCAAGTATTTGAATTTAAGTTTATATTCAATCATAGCATTATTTTTCAATCCTTCGTTCGAATCCCTAAGGAATGATGCTGGAACGTCGCTGGTGTTCCCATAAAGATTGGTGGATCAGGTGGCAAATGTTTGACCCTAAGTGGTAGAAGACACCTAAAATAAACGTTAAAACACCATTTGTCCCGACATCTAGGAACCAATTACTTCAACGGTTGAGCTAATAACGATTTATAGGTAACATACAGGACGATATGCCATCTGTGCTCCACTTTTTTATTAGGCTACCACTCACTATTGAGAAGATATATTACTTCTCTCTTCGAATAGGTTTCTAATTAGGGTATTTCAGTTTTTTACGAATTCTCAAATTATTGATTAATTGTGTTTTCAAATGGACGGGTCTAATTAAAAATAATTTGCGGTTTGATATCACAAAGGTTTCATATGAATTACCAACATGAATTTACCAACAGAAAATCCAACAATCATATGATTTTTTTATATATGTTAATCGATTCATCTCACTGCCCTTGATGAAACATTTTATTTATCAATTCATTTATTCGAAATTACACCACTTAATAGTTGGACAGTGGAAAAATACGATAAAATTTGGCAACTTATTGAAAAATAAAGAGAAATAAAAATTTGAAGCAATATATAAAAAATGAATTAATTATACGATACATATTTCAATGTTTCTCAAAGTTAAAAACACTTGATAAAAACATTTTCAAAAAAAATTTGACAAAAATGTAGTTATGATAGATTACATTGAACTCTTGATAATAGGTAAGTAGCCCTATGTGGTTTCAATTATGCAGTAAATACTTTTCATAAACACCTTGACCCTTGACATTCTGACTATCAAATATTCATTTTTTATATCGAAAGAACTGAAATAATATATCATGATGTAAATGTGGCAAGTCTTCATTGCAAAATGAATATGAAAATCCAATCATAAGAATTTGGCAGTGGCCAGCACCACAATTATATTACTACAAACAATTTTTTTATATGGGAAATCTCGAAACTTTAATCGAGCTTATTTATTTCTCGTTTCACCTTTCTAGTCCACAATGGAAATTTTCCAATTAAAAATCAACACAAACTTATTTCAATTCAATATGCATTCATAGTGATATTTGATAACTCCATTCATATATTTCTATGTGCAAACATTAATTTCATTTGTGAACAGTGTTTCTTGAGTATATAACACTCACTGTAAGTCTTAGTATGACTAGAAATTTAGATACCTGCTTCGCAATGTATATTTTTTGTAAGAAACTTCATATTTCAGAAGTGAAAAATATTATAAATCTATTATAAAAATATATAAAATATATAAAAATATTATGAAATATTATATTATAAAACATTAGTATCATTAGCTACATGTTTCCATCGATGAGCAATGTTCATTATTTATGTCAATAGGAAATGTTAATACAATCTCTATGCAAAAATATTCTTTTTTTTTTTATTTAATAGTGTTGGCGTTTCCTTGATGTAAATCCATTATAATTGAATATAACTTAAATTCAAACACTTGAACTTATGGTTTACACTTTATTGACTACATTGCATGACGCGTTTCGTCGTTACAAACGACTTCTTCAGATGCTTACAGAATAATAACAACATTTTGAAAAATACAGGTATATATATCAGGGAATTTTGGTGTTCAATGGTTTTGGTTTTACCTAAGATATTCCATTCTGAGAATAATTTCTATTACCTGAAAAGGTTTGACAAGGGTGAATTGTTTAATTCTATCTGTTCATTGAGCAAGTTTCCAGAATTTTTAAGCCGATTTATTTCCACTACTTCCCAATAATCTAATTGACTACTTCTCTCTATATTGTGTAGAATTTTGAAATGCGTATCAAAAGTATGGTTTTCTGTTAATAAATAGTTAGCATAATTCGAATTACTTTTATTATGGGCGAAACTATATTTATGTTCCTGTATTCTAGTACCGAAATTTCTACTAGTTTTACCTATATATATACCGGGACATGTTCCACAATTTAATTGGTAAACACCTGATTTGTCTTCTCTTTTAATTTTGTTTTTATTGTTCTTAATGTGTCTCGATAAATTGTTGTTCGTTTTAAATGAAATATTAAAATTATGTTTACTTAAAAAGGTTTTGACTTTTTGACTGACGTTTCCAAAGTATGTTAAACTGTTATATTTACGATTTCAATCCGGCTGATAAGGAAATACTAATCGTAGAGCTTTCCGATAGAGTTTTTTGTCCAGAATTTTTGACACGACTTCGCTTTCATAATTATTATTAACCGCAATCTGTTTAATGATATTCAATTCTTTATTGAAATTTTCTGCCGATAAAGGTATATTGGTTAATCTGTGTATCATGATACACAGATACACGTCCGGCTTAATTTTTTTTTTTTTGGTTAGTCATTCAATAATATATTCGAAAAAAATGGAACAGAGCATGTTCACAACATTTTTATTGTCTTCACCACATAAACAGCAACAATAAAAATTTTTCAAGGGCTCATCCAATAACACGCTTGAAACACTGAGATTACCCAAAGTTGCTTTCTGTTGTATATTATACAAAAATGCCCGTTCGAGAGATACGTCATTAATAATTTTTTCAAATATGGCACACATGTGAAATAAGACATTTTTAAATACAAACAAAAATGCAAGGCACAAACAACTGAATATTTTGTTGGAGCCCAATTATGTCGTGGTACACATTTCATCCATTTACTCTTTGAAAATTCATTTTTAGGGAAATTGAAAGTCGATAATAGTTGCCCACCTGCCCGCAGAATGCTTATATAATTTGATTAACAACCAGGAATACAGCAAGTTTTCGTCAATTTAAGAAAATATACTTATTAGAAACCTATTCACCTATTATAAGCTCGAAACTAACTGAATCATCTACGGAATACTTATCCTCTACACTATATTTCACAAAAAAATTATTTGTAAGTAATCCGTACTCAAAACACAACACAATCAATTAGATTAAATCGGTACACACAAAACACTTCGTTTTTATAATTCGATGTTATGTTATTCACAAACTATCAACACTAGCACCTTAATAGCACCAAGAAAATTGATGAATAAAGGATTAGAACTGAAATCGTAAAATATTCAACTTCAAACTACGAAAGTCTTGAAAAACACAAAATTTATTTCGTTTCACTGAAATTTGTAAACAAACTGAACACTTGGTTTTTTATAGTTTTATGTTGAGATTTCAACAAATTGTCAACATCAACAAATGTATTACACTGCACACAATTGAAAAATATAGAATTTATACCAAAAGCTCAAATTATTCAACTTCAAACTGCGAAAATTTTGGGAAGCGTCCTATTTGCATTAGTATACCAGCTCAACTAATGGCGGGATTGTTAGAGCACTTCTATTCTATGACAGATATTAATTTTATGGCCTGTACTAAAGTTAACCGTGACTGAGGTAAACTCATTCTAAGTTAGCCATCCCACAAATGTGAAAGTGCTAATTTAACCTTTCTTCCTTTTGTTGTGATGATCATTTCTTAGGTGTCGATTTTGGATATGCATGAATTATTATCGTTTCAGTTCCCTTTCCATATGCCTACACAGGCTTGTCTCAATTCTGATTGATAAAAAATTGTTTTTAACATATATAGAACAGTTAATTGATAAGCAATGAAATATTAATGATAATAGATATTTCCAATCATATAAAGAATATATTCATCCCCATTTATATGTATCGAAAATAAAATATCAAATATCCCTAAACTAGCATTATCCAACAAAATCTTCAATATTTCTACCATAGTGATTCTGAACAGCAACAAACACCAAGCCTGTTTTATTTTAATTGAGAAAAGAAATCAAGATGGAAAGTATAAGTGTCTGATCCAGAAGGCAGTCTTGTGAAAATTCAATTTATGTTGGAAATTCAGCAATTTCTACGGTTACGGTCCATCTGGCTAATACGTGTCTCCGACAGTTCGCCATTTACAGTCCCACATCTGATGTAGCAGACACTTCAGAGACTAACGCGCCGGACGACTGGCCAACTGCGATATCTATCATGTAGGGAATTACAGTATTTGGACGTTGGTCATTTGCCAGCGACATTCGGCAAGTCTCGTTTGTTCTGTCACCATCGATCATTCTAACTTCTGGATCCGATGATGCAGCGAGAGGAATTTTCACCCCACAGATTTTGCATGATACATACCAGCATTCCTATTGCCTTACCCAGATGAAATAGGCTTTATACGTTTATTCATGATTAGGTATTTATATATAAGTTTTTTATTCATTTCAGCCATTTCTCCCGTGTTAAACCTCCTATTATTGTTGAAATTCTTTGATACGAGATTTCGATGAGTATGAAAGCTGCCTTCTTGGAGAAGAAAATATTCAAACCTCCATTCCGGAGTGTTTATGAGGTTACTACAAAAAACCACTGCCTTTGCAAGAGTCTCTCGAGGAGGTTGTTAAACATCTTCAAGAATAAAACTTGATAATTATTTTATGTAGATATATTCATATATGACAAAACGTGTATCATTTCTAATACACAAAATTAACACAAAGGTAAATAGTGAAATTTTTCAAACTTATTGAAAAACAATTTTAACAAAAAAATGTATCGAAAATTTCCAACATATTCAATAGCATTTGATATACCTATGTAGTAGGTAGGCAGTAATAGTGTAGATTCATCTGATATTTTAACTTTCAGAATGAATGGATTTAACAAGCAACTATTTTTGAATCAAAATTTGTTGTTTATTCATCATCGCTAATATGAAAAACAAATCTTAACGAACATTTCATAGTGTAGTTGAAATTTCCATGATTATCACAACTTTCAATAATCACAGGATATTCTTTGAATATTTTTAGTGTTCTTGAATAACATTTGGTGCTCTTTTAGTCTTACAATTGTCCAATATGAACAGCGTGTACAGCTCTGGTTTGGCAATCATGTAGTTGACTGAAAAATCTCATTGGTTTGCTGAATCAAAGGGATAGGTTCAGATGTTTAATCTTATGGAAAAATTCGATTTTCCTATATTGTATTATCTGCTTCACATTTATAATACTTCAAACTTTCATCTAGATCTCAACATCTATCAAGTATGAAATATCCTAATATTGAATGTTAAATTATTATTAAAATAAGTTTTAAAAATGGATATTACCCAATTTTCCTCAACTTCAATAATTCAATTCCCAGACTATCGGTTATGATGGAATGGTCGAAGCCTCTCGAAGGTTATTGCCTATAACATCTGTACTACATATACTTCAAACATTTCCTCTGAACTGCTTTCAAGTCGACAATAGAATTAATGTACACAGGAGACCAAATTTCAGACGCATATTCTAGTTTACTGCGAATAATGGAGTAGTACAGCGATTCCATTGTGCCAAGATTAACAAAGCTGCCCCAATTTCTGACCACATAACCCAGCATCCAAAAAGCAAAAGCTGTGATATAAGTTATATGTTCAGAGAAGGACATCTTATAGTCGAAAAATACCCCCAGATCCTTAAACTCAACACATCTATCTGGAATTTGACCTTCCAATGTATTTGACCCAACTGTGGTGGGTTGGAGTCAATTTTCGTGAAAATGATAAAACTCTACATTTACTAATATTCATTTTCAGCCCATTACTGTTACACCACAAATTAACTGCTTCAAGGAAAGACTGTAATCTGACTAAATCATAACGATCGTTAATAACAGCAAATTTTTTTAAATCATGTGCAAACAGTAGATGCAGTTAAGCTGTGAAGAAAGATCATTGATATTTATATAATGAACAACAATGGACCCAAGTTGGTTCCCTGTGGCACACCAAACGAGGCAGAATATAGTGGAGATTCATTACCACCATGTTCAACATATTGAAAGCTATCCGAAAATTATGACTCAATAACGCCATATTAAGATATTGCATATATACACATTAATAGAAGCAAAAATGAGTAAAGGTGTTCCATTACGAGACACATGTGCCCTAGAAAATGGTTGCTTCCAGAAGAGAGAAATTAGAATAGAATCAACTCCTGAGATGAGTCTAATCCACAATATTCCTCTACTATATAGATAGGTCATTCGTTATAGTGACCATTCCAGATGTGTTTTTGAAATTTTTAATAATGTACTGTTATTTATTTGATTTTATATACATGTAGAAGTAACATAAGCTGAGACTTCGCCCTTCGAACCCCTTACAGAAATTTGTGCTTTCAATAAAGGCATTTATTTTAACTATTTATTCAATACTTATTTGTTCATACAAAATACAATTCATTGAAATATTTTGTGTTTCAAACATATACGAAATTTTTGCCATATTGACAAGTGTAAGTATTATCCAATCAAATGCAAAACACGGTATATATCACTCTATCTATCGACAGAAACGAGTAGGCATTACTAGCTTGATATATTCTTCATATTTCAAGCATTCGATAGTTATGATATTTGTCAAGTATTCAAGCTGAATTAAAAGAAAAAATTTTCTATAAATACAATCAAGGATATTCCTGAGGATATCGAATATAGTTACCGACTCTAGATGTATTTGTCTACACGTGATGCTTAAATGAAAGACACACAAAGATATCACAAAGAATAAAACAAATCATCAATTGATCATTTCAAATGTCATAGATTCCTGTAAACCATTCACCCTTTTGTCCATTTTGTACGAAACAGATCCGTCACCTGGCACCAATTACACCTCCGGTATCAATTACGTCCGATATTCGATTGTTTAATTAATTCAGCAGCTTGTCAAACGATTCAATTTTAGATAATGAAACGATTAAAAGTGGAATAGGGCGAAATGTATCAAACAATTATCCCGTCACTTTCAACATGTTAAGTGCAGGTCTATTAACGCTAAACGTCCGGAGTAGAATGCGGGTGACATAAAATTATCCCTAATGAAAGTGGTCGAAGTTTTCGCTCGGCCTGGCAAGAATAAAGAATCTATTAATTTTGGAGAAATACTGAAGGTTCGCTGCTACCCTCTGAAACGTGCGTAGCTATTGACAATAATTTTTGGATCAGCGATGTGTTGACATGCATTTAGATCAAAATTTTCGATAAGGAAATGGGCGTGACATTTTTTTTTGTTCTATCAAAATGTATCGGCAAGTTCATTGAAACGTCAACAAATCAGCAGAAGCAGAAAGACGAAGAAACCATTCCATTAACTATCATAAATAGAAAAGTCGTTGTTCAAACTTATTCATTTTATTTAAACATGGTTGCGATCATACTATTCACTCCAAGAAAAAGTAAAATATCTACGAAACTCTTCATGAATTATTACAAACTTTACTATGTTACTAAATACTATCAGAAACTCTTATTGAAACACTCCAAGAACCGATTTTGGATTATGATCAATATTGAGCAAGTGTGAATTATACAATGAACTAGACACAAACAACTACAGAAGAATGGCATCCCTCTGTTACACAGAGAGGTACAAAGAGCAAAAGCACAGAACATGAAGGAAAATATTCAGTGATTTATAAATATATAAATAATAGCAATAGCTCTATGTTCCATCAAAATGCCATTTTGCCTGTATTTGTAAGTGTTTCTAATTAAGTAAATAATTTACACTAGATGAAATATAATTGTATAGAAATATGGGGTGCTAATCCCTAACCATAAATCTAAGAATGTTATTAAGGTATGAATATTAGTAATGCCCAATTCTCCCGATTCCTGGAAATCGGTATGAAAGGGGTTCGGTGCTGACAAGGCCTCAATCTGCCTACTCCTTGTCAGATGTTGAATTAATTATCTACCAGTGGACATGGGACCCAATTCTTCCGATTCCGGGAAATCGGTATGAAAAGGTTCGTTGCTGACAAGGCCTCAGTCTGCCTTCTCCTTGTCAGGGGGTGATTAGTTTCCTACTGATGGACAACCAATTTGAGGCTCAATTCTCCCGATTTCCGGAAATCGGTATGAAAGGGTTCGTTGCTGACAAGGCCTCAATCTGCCTACTCCTTGTCATGGGGTGATTAGTTGCCGACTGATGGACAACCAATTTAAGGCCCAATTCTCCCGATTCCTGGAAATCGGTATGAAAGGGTTTCGGTGCTGACAAGGCCTCAATCTGCCTACTCCTTATCAGATGAATGAGTTGACTACTGATGTTATCAACAAAATATTACCTTATTAATACATAAACAAAAACTGCTTACTCGCTTAAATGAAGTTCATTACACTCATGCGGGTATTGTGAACCCTTCATATTCGCAATATGTAGTTGCGTTAACCTACTTACTTATTGCCTAATGCATTATTATTGAATATTTTCCTATTCTAACTATATAAATCTGTTCAAAATCTTCAAGATTCTGAACACTAATGTAAATCGTTAGTCGATTCATGCAGCGTTTCGATAATTCTTAATGATAGTTTATGGTAGCAACGGAGTGAAGATTGTATCAGGTACCTGAATGTCTTCATAATGACATGTCATAAATGAAATAATGTCATAAATATCATGTAATAAATGTATGGCACCAGTATCATAAAGCTCAATTCAGTACTATTTAGAAAATAGAAGACAACAATAAGTTGAGCATGATAAGAACACTGTACTGATTAAATCAGGCGTACTAAACATTCTTATATGGGTACCACAAGGTTCTATTTTAATCCCTCTTCTATATATACTTTATGTTAACGAGGTACAAAACATCCTGAAGCAGAATGTTGTGCTCTACGCTGAGATCGCTACTGACGACACCTCGTTGGTAATAAGTGAAAATATAAGCGATAAAAGTATAATTGAAATGAAAGAATGTATCAGTACCTTGGAAGAGTGGTTTGTTGCCAACAATATGCTTGTGAACGCCAATTGTGCACTTTAATTGTAAACTTTAAAAAGTGAGTAGCTGTACAAATCTTGTGTTTTAATACAGAAATTGGGTGCGTTCCGCTAGTGTTTTTATTTTCTGCTAGAGTGTTTCCTTGGGTTTGCCTTGATAAGAGATGAGAGATCGGATTGGAGAAACCACACTGGACAAGTTTGTTCAACATTGGCTAAATACAATCATGCCATCAGAGTTCTATTCACGCTTGTGAGTGAGGATGTAGGAGAAGTGGCATTTTATGCATTTGTGCAATCAAAAATAACTTATGAGCTTATTTTTTGCCAAGGCTCAGTCAACCTAAAGAGAGTATTATCCAGCAAGAGAGATTCTTAAGGAGTATGTATAGGATTAAGTTGAGAGACAGTTGTAAGCCGGTGTTTGTTGAGAAGCGAATCTTCAACGGAGGTGGGTATGTCTAACTTGAAAGCCTTATTGTTTGTTAAAATAATTCTGATTTTCGGATAGTTTTACAAATCATTTTAAAAACAATCTACAGCCCTACTCCAACAAATACAATTGTGTAGAGAGGAACGGAGAATTTTGAATAAAAATGGTATGAAATCGACTGATCGAAGCTTGCCTCTGAATCTGTTCCGGATTAAACTGCATCGAATTGAAATGTTTCTGGTTTCAAAAGCTCACTACATGCTCGAGGAATACTTTGACGATTTGATTCGCTAATAATGTGATATAATGTGTGTGTAAATATGTGTACGATGTTTACGACTTATTTTTTACATTATTTTTGAATTATTTCACTTTATTTCTCTGAATGTTTATCTTTGTATATTTATACTTTTGTACATTTCATATTGTGTTTTATGCTTTATATTTTATACCTTCGTAATATTTATATATGCTTCTAAATATTCTTGTTTCATGTTTCTTATGATATTTCTGAGCGGTTCTATATCCATATTTAGGATCTGAATCAGAATGAATGAACTTCTATATATCTATCTCAAAGATTGAATATCATAAGTCATTCCTCTTAATACAAACTTCATCTTTTTGATGTTGGCATAAAGATAAAAAGAGCAATTATTATTAGAGTCTTTCATTTGTCTTTTCTTAGTTCAAGTAAATATCACTTTAGATTTCATTAGATTTCTAGTATTGCATTCATTAACCAGTCATTTTTATGTTATTTAGCTGTTATGTAATGAAAATTAATTTGTACATGTCAACAGAATCGTTTTGTTCCACTAGAACCTTTTAAAGTTAACCTCAGTTATCTATATTTAATATCAGAAATACAATTGGCTATTGAAACTTTGAATTTGATTCAATTTACAAATACAGTGAATCATAGAAATTTTCTTCATATGTTATTTCTCTACATGAAGGTATTCAATTAATCAAGGAAGTTATATTAGTGGCAATTGCATGTATTAAAATCGAACTACTTTGAATTGATGTTGCAGCAATGATTTATTTATTTAGAAATACCTCCCTCAACAGCTTAGGACGATTACTGATTGGGAAAAGTACAAAAAAATCAAAATTTATGTAAAATTCAACTAGAAACTATGTAACTCTGTGCGCCAAATAAAATTACAGCTTACCTACAAAGCTACACGAAAATGTATTACTTGAAATACTTATATCTAAACTTATTTCTCGAAAATAGTCAGACAAGAGCCTGGCTGATATCACAACACCAGCATGTAAATATGTCAATGACATCATGAAAACTGTCAAAGTTACCACAAATTTTATGAAGTGGTGAAAAGTATAGAAAATAGTACGAGCCAAAAATTGAAAAAAAACTTTGGAGCTTCGAAAAAGTTATCTCGGATCAGCAAAATTAATGAGGAAGTAAGAAAAGAACAATCAGCAAAAGAACTCAACTTGTAGATACAGGAACATAATTGCCAAATATTTTCTACGTGTTTCGAGTGATGGAACAGCCTGTAGTAAGTAATTCCTGATAAATAATTCGTTCTGGATAAACACAGTTCGCGGGAAACCACGAATATTTCAAAAAGCGTCTTTCAATGAATTCAAGATTTTTCTATTTGAGACGTATTCTGGATTCTAAAAGACAGTGGCATATTCTAGTTTTGATTGAATTATTTATGATATAGTATAGATGCATCAATGATTCATATTGAGACAGCAATTGGGAAATTTTAATTACAAAATCTAATGTTTCGTAAGAACTGGAAACAATATTGTTCGTGTGAGTAACAAAAGTTAATTTTCTGCCAGATCTTCCTAATACTACTCCTAAATATTAGTCCTGAATCGCCAAATTCGGTACATCTATATATCAATTTGATACAGAATATTTCTTTTCGTGAAATTTCAATTAATCATTTATTTCGAAGTTTTGACGAAGCTAGTGTTTGTTGGGAAACATAATATATATATATATATATATATATATATATATATATATATATATATATATATATATATATATATATATATATTTCTGTCCGTTTCTGCAAAGAATATCAACTTTAAATTAATAATTGATGAGGCCGATACTTGATGTAAATCGATAAACATAATAAAACAATTGTTAAACTGATTTACACATATATTAAAAATAATGCTGCATGACGTACGTTTCGATAAGATTCAACTTTTTCAAATGCTACGTTCAGACTAATGACAATTTCTCGAACACATACAATATATAAACTTAAATACAGAGAAAACAGGTAGATAACAGGTAGAATGGATGAATTCATACTGAACTACTATATAGTAAACTAAGTAATTTTGAAAATATTGAGAAGGGGGCTTGAGGTATGATCGATTTGGCTGTTCAAAAGGTTGCCAGAATATTTGTATTTATAAATACAACAGTTCTGGGCAAAAGGTTGCCAGAATATTTGTATTTATAAATACAATATTCTGGGCAATAAATACAAATATTCTGGCAACCTTTTGAACAGCCAAATCGATCATACCTCAAGCCCCCTTCTCAATATTTTCAAAATTACTAGTTTACTATATAGTAGTTCAGTATGAATTCATCCCTTCTACCTGTTATCTGCCTGTTTTCTCTGTATTTAAGTTTATATATTGTATATGTTCGAGAAATTGTCATTAGTCTGCACGTAGCATTTGAAAAAAGGTATCTCATCGAAACGTACGTCATGCAGCATTATTTTTAATATATGTGTAAATCAGTTTAATAATTGTTTTATTATGAATATCAACTTTGCGTTGAAATATCAATGAACAAGAAAAATATTAAGAGAAAATATAATAAGTATTATAATATGAAACTTATATTATAATACACCCAATATCACATTATCTCAATATCAATGTCCATATATGAGTTGTCTACAGCATGATATTATAGTAAATTTTTTAAATCTCAGACTCTTCCTTTTGACGCATACTGAGATCGTTTTCGATAAGAAAGTGACATTGAACGCTGTCTTTCGGCAATCTGATTAGGCGGCAAAGCTAGTTTACACTTCCAAAACCAACACTTTCGTGTAGCTCCCGTATAGTCGGAATCGTAGAAAATGAGCTGGTTTTAATCTTTATGTCATCTCATACTTTTCAAATTTCGTAGAATTCTCACACCCAGAATACCGACAAGTCGTTCGTTCGAAGAATTTATGTGGAAAAAAATTAGATGTCAAATTAAAGAAACTGATCTGTCGGTTCTCGTTTAATCATCTGCGCTTCCAAGTTACTTCATACTGAATGTCAACCAATTATATTCAGATAATATGAGCGTCCGTTTTGTTAATTTCGCAGATATCCTCGAATTATTTATAGTGATTTTAATGGATTCGATTAATATGAATCCAAGCTTTGAAAGTAATCATATCATTCACTCTAAAAAATGAAAAACATTATAAATATAATACTCTAAAATGTACATGATAACTATTACGGATCGTTAACATTTTTTTTTTGAAACAAAAATCTTGAATTGAAAAAACATATAAATGAATAGAATATGATGAGGTGAGAGATCTGGGTGTAGTTTTCGATCAAAAGCTTTCCTTCATTTCACACATCCCCCAACTCATTTAATCTGCCCTCGAAAATATATGGATTCGTTATACGCAATGGCAAATATTTCAATAATTCCTCAACATTCATAGGACTATTTAATACCCTAATCTGTAGCAAGTTGGAGTATGGCAGCATGATCTGGCATCCTATTTACACTTGCCGTCAACGCCATCTTGAGACCATTCAGAAAAGGTTCTTGAAATTCTTAGTTTGGAAGGAGGATAAAGTTTATCCACAGAGAGGAGTAAATCATAACGAATTATTGAGTCGATTTAGTTTAATCTCATTGCAGAACAGAAGAGAAACTTTGTCACTAAAATTTTTGTACCATTTACTGCATTACCGTATTGATAGTCCTCCTCTCTTGTCCGCTTTAAAATTTCGTGTTCCTAGGCAAAATCATTTCACCTAGAGACTCCAAGGCCCAACTCGCGAATACCACCCCTCAATTGGTTTATGGAGTCTACATTCAATAGATTTGCCAATAATTGTGACATTCAATTTGACTCCATAGAAGTTATTATTAGGAGTTATGTGAACAAAGGAAATTGACTAAAATGAATTGATTTAGATTGAGTTATTTGTAATATTTCATTAAATGCTAATATTTAGTTATTAGTTACTATTTTAATTTTTTAGATTCGATTGAGCTGTTCTGTATATCTCTTTCATTTCAATTATTTAGTTATTATTCAATGCTTTGTTATTATTTTCTGTAATTGAGTATTATACCTGTTGAGAATAAAGAACTTATTATTGATATTATAAATGAAGTTAAAATATATGTCGGATATGGTGTTTAAATTTAGAAACATTTTGATAGAACTCAACTTACTGTAGAAACATTGGAGGTACCTCTTATTATTCCTTTCGTCTATTTTGAATACTTATGAATACTTTTAGACATATATGCGTTAGTATAGTTCTGAATATGATTACTACTTCTTATATATAAAAACATTTCTGAAAAATTGCACTCTATAGACAAAAATCATTTTTCTCGTTACACAAAAATGTTTTTATACCTCTAAGTGATTTCATTTGCACTGAGACTAAATATTTCTTTACGAACTTGTCATCTTAACCAACAAACTTTCAGAAAATAATGTACCTACAAATTTATTAGAAAATAATGTACCTACTGCCATATTGTAGCAACATTTTGATCATAAACAAATGGAATCTGTTCCCTGAAATTTTTGCATTAAATTTTTTCCAAAATTTTCAGAATATGTCCACAGTATTTCCACAATAATTATATAAGGTCTTCAACAAGTTGGACCGCAAGCATTTAATTATGAAACTGTGAATTCCCGTGTTCTGAAATTCACTAATATTTAAGTAAGTATACTATTTGTGGGACTGTATTCAATATGTGAAAATATACGGATCTAGATCTTCATCATTCTTACTGAGGTTGAACCGCAGGGATCTGTGTTGAGGCCTCGGTTCTTTAATATTTTTATCAAACATATTATACAAAATAATACAGCCAATTTGTTGCTGTATGCCAATTGCGTGAAAATGTGAAATATTACAAAAACACAGAATGATTCTGTGTTTTTCACACAATCATTCAATCTTCTTCTTTTCTTCAATCTTCTTCTTTTGTTTGATTAGCCTCAGTTGTATTTTGATATATCGGCACCAATTGTTATTAGAAATGAACCCCTATTGAACATTGAAAAAATGTTATGCCGTATACTACTGAAATTCAATCGAAAGAGTACCAGTTTGTACTTGGAAATCAAGTGGTACCGTAAGCAATTGAAAATAAGAATTTCGAAGTTTATTTCGAGATCATTAATATGCTATATCTGCGATATCTAGCATATGTGGTTTTATCTTGCGCTGTACTATAAACTTCTACAGTACGAAGAGAATTTCTGTCTTGAAACAACATGAAAAAAGTTCAACGAAAGTTATTCAAATAAATATTTTAAGGCACTTTTTGGCAAGGTTCTGGCTTCACTGCTAGTTTTCCGCAGGATATTCTACTTCAGAGATTTAAAATTATCAGTGCAGCGGCTTATAAACGGTGTTTTTTTAGAGGTATAGAACTTTAAATTGCAATAAACAATGATGGATCATTCGATTGACAAAAATTGTTTTTTATTCGGAAGATAATCTTGTGGCATTACATTTAAAATATGATTTCTGTCATATGAACGCCATGGCTGGCTCGGATGTATCCAATCTGGACGTCCAACTTTTAATGATTTTTTCCAACAATTGTGGCCGTATATGGGCAATAACACGTCGAATATTGTCTTCCAAATGGTCAAGCGTTTGTCGCTTATCCGCATAGACCAATGACTTTACATAGCCCCACAGAAAGTAATCTAGCGGTGTTAAATCACAAAATCTAGGAGGCCCATTCACAGGTCCGAAACTTGAAATTAGGCGGTCACCAAACGTGTCTTCCAATGAATCGATTGTGGCACGAGCTGTGTGACATGTGCGCCGTCTTGTTGAAACCACAGCTCCTGGACATCATGGTTGTTCAATTCAGGAATGAAAAAGTTAGTAATCATGGCTCTATACCGATCACCATTGGCTGTAACGTTCTGGCCATCATCGTTTCTGAAGAAGTACGGACCAATGATTCCACCAGCCCATAAAGCGCACCAATCAGTCAGTTTTTCTAGATCTAACGGTGTTTTGACATACAACACTTGAGGATTATCTCAAGTGTTGTATGTCAAAACTCCAAATGTGGCAGTTTTGTTTGTTGACGTAGCCATTCAACCAGAAGTGCTACGTCGATAAAATGGACGTAGTGCGCGATACGTATTCCGCACAGAACCATTATTTTCGATATAAAATTGCACTACTTGCAAGTGTTTTTCAGGCGTGAGTCTATTCATGATGAATTGCCAAACCAAACTGAGAATAAATCACTTCTCAGCTAATAAATCGATCGCCATCTCCAACAGTAATGCCAACTCAAAGTTCTATACCTCTAAAAAAACACCCGTTACATGTTCTTTTCTTCGTCATCATACGAGTATTCAAACTCGTGAATTTTCTGACACTATGTCCAAATCACCTAATCAAATTGAAGTTTATGTACCTAATATATACAGTAAAAAGAGCCCTATTTCTTTATTTCCTGACAACACGCACAATTATCTTGAAATTCCCTCTGGTATAAACATGTGTAATATATATGTAACGCCATTTAGTGCACTATGCACTGACGTTATAGTATTTAGTGTATTATGTTACGGTAGAGACCATATCACAAATTCTGTAATCCTTGTACCTGTACTCCTATCATTCTGTGATACTCATATTATTCTGTGAACGGTCTGACAGTACTTAAGGCGCGACATATTATTTTAACCTCCTATTCTGTTTGTATACTTTGTGGACGCAGAGCTAAAGATTAATATTCAATCGACATTTAATTCTCGATTCTTGTTTCAGGTTTGTTATATTTTAGAATAAGTTAATATTGTATTTATTGAATAAATCCTTGTTTCAGTTTTAAACATTCATCGAGAGTCATTGACTATTAAATAAAATAGAAAAATAACTAAATTATATATATATATATATATATATATAATGCGGAGGTGGATATTGATCTATTGAACACTTTTTTTCATAGTATCTTATGTTGATTCCTCAGGGCTCTCTGTACAGGTGAACTGAGGACCATGTTATTTCATTTCTTTTTCGTTTTCTCTCATATTCTGTTTTTATATTGGAGAATGAAAATTGAGATGTAGTAGTAGCAGAGATGGAACTAGTGAAGTGGAAATAATTTATTATATTATTAGTAACATCAAACTCCACCTTTAAGCCTCAAATATTATTTTTTACAAAAAGATACAATAACTTTCCAAAATCATTATAATTCGCACACAATTTTTGTTGCAGTTCTAGACTATAAAACACAATCATTCCTTAAGCACATAAAATATATATGCATTTAGAACCACTTAGTACCACTGCACTTATCAATATAAAAATCATTTTTTTCTCTGGACCTTGTCTGGTAACCACGTACATATTAAACGTATTTTATACTGTTCACAATATAATTAGGGACCTTACTATATTTTATAAACAAAATCTAAAGTTTTATATACTATGTGCTATCTTATATTCAAACTATTTAGTGTTTCTATTATGAGTGTGTACATATTAGACTTCAATATAATCCTAAATGCTCTATTTTAAAGTTTTTGCAATTTTGAATATCAGTAATAGTTAAAAGATAATGTTTATATATATATATATATATATATATATATATATATATATATATATATATATATATATATATATATAACATTATCTAATATAACATTATTTATTAGATATCATACAATGAAGACTGTTGAAAAAACCAACAGTCTATTCTAGATTTAGAATCGAATATATATTGAATCTTATATATCTAGAATATATTAGATTTATCGGTATTCAATGAAAGACTGTTAATTACATCGTTTATACATAAATTAAACATTTTCCAAAACACAGTTCCAAAACTGTTCCTTGTGAAACTCCATAATCTTCAATCAATGGTTTGGGAATATAGTTTTTCTACATTATTAATCAAATATGAACTGAACCACTGCAACGCTGTTCCAGAAAAACCAAACTATCATCTAATATAATTTACATTATCTTATCTAAGTTATATTCACCGTATTTCACTGTAATGTTTACCTTTTTGGTGAACAGTATTTAGTCAGTATTTACCTTTTTATTTCGTTTTATGATGCCTGTTGCTTAACTTTCTTCAATTCACCTCATTCGACCTTATAATTAGTTCAATTAACCTATGAGATATGAATTGTGCAAACATAGAAAAATATTTCAACTAACTGTCTTCACCGTCTTCAACAGTAGCTGTTGTAGCCTACTCAAAGTTAGTAACGAATAAAAACAACTGCTAAAGATTTTCAGCTGCATTCAATTATATTGAAAACTGTAAATCAAAACCAATAAACAGAAAGTAAAAAATTATTTGATAACCATGATTTCCATCTTAATAATGGAGAATGAGATTATTTTCAGTCTTTTGCAGACTCATTCCTTATTCGCTGAATTGGGTAGACTTCTTCGAGAAAAATCAGATCGTTACAATAAATCTTCAATAAAGTTTCTCAGAATTATACAAATCACAGATGGCAGCATTATCGCGTCGATCGCATTCATATTCAACCCATTTGCCCAACAATCGGGCACATGACAATATATCGGCACTTAATTGGTTGATTAATGTCTTTCTATGACAACAATACACAATTCTGGGACGGATTGATGAGGTCAGAAGCGGAACAGGAAGCAGGCACTAGTTCTATGGTTGTTTATCACGTATAATTGTTGTCGTTTAAACTTCGACGGGACATGTGTGAAACGAGCTTGAATTAATGGAAGCATGCTTTTCAACAGTTTGACAGTGGCAGGGTCAGCACCGTCACAAGACATTATTTGTAAAGGGTTTTTTAATTGTAAATTGTAATTAGTTTTTTTGAAAAAACTAATTTTATTCATAAATTTCACTTTAGCAACAAATGTAACTTAACATATAATATAACATAATGTTTCTTCAACGTTGTATACTACAGTGACACATATAGAAACTGTGGCAACAAGTACCTGTATAGGACAAACTTTACAACTACTATACAACAGACTCAAAGCACATTATCAAAATACACTAAAAACGCAACAATTGCGCTAAAAAAACATCAGCGATGATGGGGCATATTCGACTACGGAGAGCGGTAATTTTGAAAGTACAACAAAAACAAAAACAGAGAGAATTTTGGGAGATGCTACACATACAATGGAACTTAGAAAGACTGTTAATGACAGACAAGACATAGACAGACCAAAAGAAATACAAAAACGTTGAAAAATTAGATATTGTTGTGAGTAATTATTGTTAAACAGAGTCAAGCGAAGACACATATGAAGTGAGCAGGACGTTGTTATGTTAAATCTGTTGTTTTGTTATTTGTTTTTATCACAGAGGTAATATATTTATACTGCTGAGAAAGGAAGAGAACCCCCCGAAACGTCCAATATACTTCAATATATTTCTTCTTTTTATTGTTTCAAACACTGTAATGTGTTATAATATATAATAATAATAATAATATTCATTCAGCTGAAGCTATATAAAAAATCTATGTATATATATATATATATATATATATATATATATATATATATATATATATATATATATATATATTGTAAACAGCGAAATGTCAGTAGTTGTATAAATTCCATAAACGTTATTCAATTTATTCTATATATGTTTGATTCTGATAACCAGTCCAATTGTCCAGAGTTTTAGTTCAACCATATTCGATCAAATCTAATTATAACTCAACCATTTTAATCCATTTTTCTATAATTCAACTAATTCATTTTATAATACAACCGACTAAATCTACAGCATTATACTGGGTAAAAAGAGACCGCATATCTAATTCGAAGTGACAAAAGCAGCGTTTCTACATATCAACATCCAACGTCATCACACTTGGTCGCTCCTCGTGAACCTTCTAACCAAATTCCGATGTTAATCGAACAGAATATTTTCGCGCATTTTCCGGCGGACAACAACCGTCGTATAAAGAGATAGGAATTCGAACGGTAGCTTGTTGGCGGGCATCTTCTGCGAAATCAAGATATTTCCAATCATCTGTACGAGATTCCAGATATCTAAACTTGTCCTATAAGTTTCGAAAATTTACGTATTCGGGCATACGAAGGAATGTGTCTAAAGCTACTCTGAATTGACGAAAATATTGGTTCAATTATTGTGAATTATTGTTGGTATAATATGGGGGAGTTACTGAAAATTAAATAATGAAAAAGATATTTTAGAACATTAAAACATATGAAATATAGATATAAAAACATGATAAAACATAATAATAATTCCAAGTATTCCAGATTTCTCATACAAACAAAAACATAATAATAACATAATAAATTCATTTTTTAATTTATTTTTATTTGTTTAATTGTTTTGTCGTTTATTTGATGTAAACCATTATAATTGAATATAAACTTAAATTCAAACACTTGAACTTATGATTTTCACTTTATTAACTACATAGCATGACGCGTTTCGTCGTAACAAACAACTTCTTCAGATGCTAACAGAATAATAACAACAAATTTGAAAAAACAGGTATAAATATCAAGGAAATTTGAGATTCTATGAATTTGGGTTTTACCTAAGATATTCCATTCTAAAATATAATTTTTATTACCTGAAAAGTTTTAACAAGGGTGAATTTTTCAATTCTATCTGTTCATTGACCAAATTTCCAGAATTTTTATGTCGATTTATTTCACTATTTCCCAAAAATTAGATACGATAGCATCTGAAAAAGTCGTTTGTAACGACGAAACGCATCATGCTATGCAGTCAGTAACGTTTAAATCATAAGTTCAAGTGTTTGAATTTAAGTTTATATTCAAACATAATAAATTATTTGAGATTTTTCTTCAAAACAAAATCAAACTTAAATAAATTTCGTATTGAAAAAGACTGATAGTTTATTTACTGTCATAGTTTATGTAAACATAAACTGTTCTGAGGGCAGAAGGGCATTCAACATGAGGCCATTCTCGGCAACTAGTGAAGTGTAGGTACCCACTGTTCTTTCCTTGGAAACTTCCTGAATAGAACACAGGGTACACTAGAGTTAACCTACAAGAATACTCTCCTCTTTGGTATAACAGACGGAAAGTGTTTCTTCTTTGCATTAATTTTTTTCTGATTATAAACTTTTTCATTCATTTCCTTCACAGAGTGATTCTCTCCACGACGATTTGGGGAAATTGTTTTACTTCTTTTTTGTTCGAATTTTCTATGTTCTTTATTGTTTTTTTTTCACATTGTTCTAAAGTAAGTTCGAGAGTGTCTGCAATACAGCTCAACTTCTCTCTTTTCCTCGTATTAGTTGTTTTGTGGGCCACTTGAGTCTTTCTTGGGCTTTCGGGAGTCACTTGAAAATGCAAGTCCATTATTTTTGACTCGAATCATCCCTTTCACGAATTTCCTTTCAATATGTTGCATAACCAAAACTGATTGAAAATAACACTCACTTGAAGGTTTTATGATAAAATTCGACTCAAAAAATTAATTAAATTAAAAATTAATTGAATAATAAGGTTAAATTAATAAAAATTAATTAAAATTTCAATGGCACGATGTTTTTTTACTTTTAACACTAAACTTTCAACATTCGCTTTTGTCAACCAAAAAGGATGCCAGATGGCGGCTGATGCAACAGTGGCAAGCACGCGTTCTTCAACCCCCGCTTTGACTAATACCACCCACTCGCTTCTATCACACCCCGTGTGAAACATACGGTGTGTGTGATACTATAGGAGGCGCACTAGACCCCGCGACTCAACAGACCCCACTCTGCCCCACTAATGGACTGATTTCATGGACACTGTCCGATATAAATGAAGATCTTTCAGGGCAAAAATGTGTATGCGCTGCTTTTCACAACGCCCTTCCATCAGATGTAATCAATAATTAAAAACAATAAATTGAAATAACACATTTGACTTAAGTTTCACTGAATATATTAACAACTCATATGTTTCGGGTGGTTAACTCATTATCAAAGTAAGTATATTACTGAATATTTTATAACCAATTAATCAATATAATGAAACAATATTTAAAATTTTCTCATAATTTCAAAACAAATACTCATGACGACGTTTTGAAGTACAACTTCTTTATCAAATGCTGGATTTATCATTATCCAGCATTCCAATCATTAATCCATTATTATCCATCATTAATTCAGCATTTGATAAAGAAGTAGTACTTCGAAACGTCGTCATGCGTATTTGTATTCAAATTATGAGAAAATTTTGAATATTGTCTCATTATGGATATTAATTTTCTCGAAGTATCGGCCTCATCAATCATCAGTTAATCAATCATTGGTTCTACGGTAATAGATAGAAGAATTATGCAAAAAGGTTGAATATTGGCTGGTCTCTTGGTAAATGGTTCGATATAAATTGAATGGAAAACATTTCTTACTTCACAAAATTATATTGTAGCTTCTCAATCGTTTCTGGGCCGTTGTACCATTTTTAGAGTTTCACTTTACCTCAGTTAAAGTTACCTCAGCTAAATTTTTCAGATTCACACACTTTACTTTCAAAAATTCGAACAATACGACGTATGACATCATTTCGCCGATACGATGGCGTCTCCAGACTGACGTAATATCTTTTGAAAAAACTTATCTGAGGTAGGATAACTGAACAATAGTTGAGTGGCGTAAAGCTCTCTTATGTAATTGCTTATTCAGTGAATTTCCAAAATTTTCATATTCATTCATTTCGGTTGATCCACACAAGTTGAATTGTAAATCCCTATTCATTGAACCGTTCATTAAATCGTAATATAAGTAAGTAAGTAGTAAGTAAGTGAGTAAGTTTATTTATGTTATAAACGTATGATGAACAACAGTAAAAAGAATACAGATACCTATAAAATAAAATGTTGAACATCAAAATGTCTTACACACGTCAAGAAATCAAAATATAAAATATATCAAGCAATGAACATATAGAATAATATTCTCAGGAACGGGAAAAACCCCGCATATCACAGACGTTCATGAAAAAAAGAAACACTAACATAAACAAATACAAAGCGCAAGAATAGCCAAATATAACATCAGATGGAGTTGAAGTCAATTTCAAAGTACTCATCTATAGAATAGATGACTTTGTCTATCAAAAACTTCTTAACGATCTTCTTGAAGCTTAATAGTGTCATCTCACGAACTCTCACAGGCAGTTTATGGAAGAACGTCCAGCTTATAAAGTTAGCACCATTTCGGGATTTGGAAAGCCTAAAAGAAGACGATCTAACATCACTTCCTGCCCTCGTGTTATAGGAGTGAAAATCGCTATTTTGAGTGACACAATGAACATTTGATCTGGCATAGAGTAAACACTCGTAGACATAAAGCCCTGAAACGACATTATTCCAAGTTCCCTATATGCTCCCTGACAGCAAGATCTGTAGTCCAGTCCAGCCACAATTCTCACCATGCGACGCTAGATCCTGAATATTTTATCTCTACCTCCAGCGTGACCCCAGCAGAGAAGGCCATACCTCAGACGAGACTCGCAAAGCGCAAATTATGCTGTTCTCATAACAGGTAAAGAGACTGATGATGATAAAGTCCTCAAGACGTATGCACCTCTGCTCAATGCCTTAGACAACTCCTCAACATGAACAGACCACGTAAGCCTGGAATCTAGATGGATTCCAAGAAACTTTGCAGTAGTATAATCTCTAGTTCTCAGACTAAAAATAATTCTCTTGGTCTTGTCGTTGTTCAACAACATATGATTTCGTACGAACCAACTCTGTGCTTTGCGGATTGCTACCTCCGAGGACATCTCCACAGCCTCAATGTCTCTGCCACACACGGAAAGTGTAGTATCATCCGCAAACTGAACAGTCTCAATATACCTCACTGCTGTTCAGAAACAAGAAGTTAGGTCCTTCAACATTCAAAGCTATATGCAGCAGTCCCGTGATAACACCATATATATATAACACCATAATACTCTGAATTTGTGAAGAGGTAACTTGAAGCTTTTTTCTCGAACCCAACCAACATTCTTCTTCTTCTCAGTCGTTCACTCTAGACAGAGTGGTTGTGGTCGTGTGTCAGTCTTGTACCACTGCGTCCCACGCAATACGGCGCCACACTGCTCTATGCTTAGCGGATCTAGAGTTTTAATTGATGCTGGAATGCGTCACAGAATTGATTAGATCTGTTCACCTTGTTGGAAAGCGCCCACGCGATCTTTTGCCCTCGACTTTCCCTTGGACCACCAATCATTCGATAGAGTCTTCGTTTCGTGTTATATGACCAAAGAATTTAAGGATTCGCAACTGCACACTCAACGATAACCCTCTTTGATGTTTTGCTCCTTCAGAATCGAGACGAATTATTATTCAACATCAATCATATCCAAATAGTTATAGATCGATAACGGTATCTAATAAATGTCGTTGGTAAATTATTCGAAGAAATATTTCATCATATTAGAGAATATGTTCAAATCAATTGCATAATATAACTCATTTTCATGATTATTTCAAATGTGTCACTTCGCCACCGATAATGTGTTTTCTTCGCTTACTGACGTTTCCAAAGCATTCAGTTCTAACAAGTGCATTTGCGCCACTGTTCTAGGAACTGCATCGCTGGACTTAGAAGAGACAGCGGAAGACAAAGGATACACTTATACATAGGAAGACTTATCAAGGCCAAGCCTTACGCAGAGAACTATGTGAAATAAAGTACAAAAATTCTTTTACCATCCTTTCACACCATGTGTAGAAATAACTCAGAACTCTTATTGTGAACAACTCAGTTGAAAATACTCCTAGATAATTAACCTTAATTTTTTCAGATGGCACCACCTTTAAACACAGGGATGATGCCAGCTAGGGCGGGCATAGCTAAGGTAGGTAAAAGCTACCACATAACACACAAATAACCTGATGAGCTAATTAAGTGGGTTCAAAAAAAGTACCACTCATTACCTAAAAATCTGAAACAACTCATGAGATCACTTAGATTTTCAGACTTTCCAGAATTCAGAGCCTGCAAAGCCTGCCATCTCTAGATGAAAATATTCACCAAATTCTTGTCACTAAGTCTTGTCACATTATGATAACGAAGAGCTCGGAAAAAAATTCAACTTGCATTTTTTTGCATCTTTTGCATTTTTTATACTTCTTCCCAAAAAATGCATTTTTTTTTAAGATTTGAGCATTTTTTGCATTTATTGCCAATTATTTTAAATAGTATTATTCTACATTATAATATACATTTGTTGCATTTTTTCTGAAATCTTTGCATTTTTTGTCAATTTGTGATGCATTTAAATGCGCATATTTTTGGCTTTTTCGGTTGCATTTTTTCCGAGCTTTAATGATAAGAGATCGAGACTTGGTGCGCTTAGAAAAAACTTCGAAATTTGATTCTTTCGATGCGTGCCACTGAGGATTCTCATTATAGAATGAAACAAATGATATTTGTTTGAAACAAATATATTTTCAATGAGTCCAAGGTTCTACAGAATGCACTAATTATACACACTCAGATGTTAATAGTTTCTGTTTTCGTTGACATCATTTCTGTAGACAACTACCTGAGAGTTTTATGCGAATTATTTCGATATTTCGAATAGAATAGGTAAGAATTATCTTCTCTTGAAATACTTTGAATTGAAAAGTGCAATTGAAAGAATTGACTGAAATCGACCTATTCTATTCCATTCTATAGTAATCAATCTCAAAGAGCCTGTATAATGTATCGTAATTAAAAATAATAAGGAATAATATTGTAATAATAAATATGAAGTAGAATACCAAAGTTCACAATTTGAATAAACAGAATTTGAGTAAATTGGCAAAACCTATATGTCAAGAAACAATAACAATATGTGAAACAAAGCCAAATGTTTTTTATTCATTATAATATATATTTATATTAATTTTTTTCAGAACCCATCATTAGATTCCTAAACACCCGTTTATCTTATTCAAATTCTGATTCCTCGTTCAATTTAATTAAGTGATTAATCAGAACCGTGATGGATTTTAGTCATTTTACATGGAAATAATTATTTGATAATGAGTGATGGCCTGACCAGTTCATGGAAATCGTTAACATAACGACAGTTAATAGCAAAACACGACCACTTGGTCATTAATAATACAATTGTCTATAAATCTTTCAAACGAGGTTTCGTTAAACTGGCTGCCAGTTTTTTTTTCTCTCAAATTTTCGATGTCGAACATTTTTCTAGAGCTCCTCCATAAATCTAATGATTGGAATATTATATCATTTTGTAGAACTCTTCATTATTAACGGGTATTGTATTGTAATCTTCACAAAACTTCTTCACTCATTTCGTTTTTGTCATGTTTTTGTTTCTTTTAGAGGCATTCTGAACTTATTTTCCATTTTTTATTATGTGTTCATGATATTACACAAACAACATATTGACAAAGAGTATGGAGTAGTATTGAAGATCATGTAGTTCTGTGTGCTAGAGAATTTGAGGATTTAGGGGTAACTTTCGACCAAATTTTCGACACATATCAATACTGCAATTTCCGAGGCATCAGTAACATGTGGTTTTATCTTGCGATTTACATGAAACTTCGACAGTACATGAATTGTTTCTCTCTCATGGGTGATTTTTTAAGCGTAGTTTTTTTTAATCGTATAAAGACTCAATTTGCATCATATATTCAAAATTTTCATTAAAATTGATAACTTGACCTTTGCCATTGACATTTTGAAGTTAACTTCATGTAAATGTTGTCCGAAGATCCGTATCGAATGTTCCATTCGGAAGGTCCAATATTGCGTGACTTTTCGAGCATTTCAGCCTCTATCCCACGAATTACGCGTGTTATGTTATCCTGTAAGGCTTCAATCGTGTCCGGCTTGTCCACATACACTAACGACTTTACATAACCCCACAAGAAATAATCCAGAGGCGTCAAATCGCATGATTTTGGCGACCAATTCACAGGGCCATTTCGAGAGATAAGCTGCTCACCAAATTCATCCATCAACATGTCCATTGTTTCACGAGCTGTGTGGCATGTGGCACCGTCTTGATGAAACCACATGTCAACCAAGTTCAACTCGGCCAACTGGGGCAAAAAAAAAGTTGCGTATCATGGCTCGATATCATTCGCCGTTGACGGTAATGTTTCTTCCATAAACCACACCAAACTGTCGTTTTTTCGGGATGCATCGGTAATTCTTGTATGGCATGTGGCTGTTCATTACTCCAGATGCAACAATTTTGTTTATTTACATATCCGTTAAGCCTGAAATGAGCTTCATCGCTGAACACAATTTTTCGATAAAACAGCGGATTTTCATTAAGCTGTTTTAAGGCACATTCAGCTTCAATTCTTGCAGAAGTTGAATTTTATAGAGTTTCAAACCCAAATCAACAAGTAAAATTTTCCATGTGGTTGAGTAACACAAGCCCAATCGCTGAGAAAGGCGATGAATTGACATTTCACGATCCTCATTAACACTGTACTCTACGGTTGCAATATTCTCTACAGTACGCACTGCGAGACAATGGTTTAATGTCCAACAAAGTAAACTTGGTGCGAAATTCGGTGATAATAGCACGAATTGTTGATTCACCAGATCGATTATGACGACCATAATATAATATAATAATGGTCGTAACAAACGATACACATTTTTCACAGAGCACGAATTTTGATAGTAAATTTCAACAATTTGCAATCGTTGCTCGTTTGTAAGTCTTTTCAAGATAAAATGGCAGAGTATACTGAAAACTTTTCACTTTGACAGATGACGTTTGGATGCCATTACCAAATAGTGCCGCCAACCTTAAAAACTTAACTCTTAAAAAATGACCCGTTAAATGACCACCCTAAGATCTAAATTGGAATATGCTTCAGTAATACGAACTCCAAAATACAGTGTACGTGTTGAAAACATGGATAAAGGTCAGCGCCAGTTCTTGAAATATCTTAGCTTTATGATAGATGACCTCTATCTAAAACAGGGTTTTCCGCAGGATATTTTACTCAAGAGATTCCACTTATATTCGTTAATTCCGCGGCGTTGGTATAGAAGTGCATTATTTTTCATATCCAGACACCACGCACAAATGTTTTGAAATTCTCTACGATAGATAACCTGCGTAATATGTGTAACGTGGAAGAGGATATCGATCTGTTCGAAACTCCGATTGAGTATCAAACGCATGTTGCTGCCTTTGTACAGGAGAATGTGTTGTTTCTTTCAATTTTTTCTTTTTTTTTCTGTATTTTTATAATGTATTTTATCAGATACGTTATTCGAATATTTAAATACAGTAAAAGCTCTTTATTCGCGTGGTATGAGATCCGAAAATATGCCGCGCGTACAGAAACCGTGAATATGGAATGGTAATTTATATGAGATTATAAAAGATACGTTCTTGGATGACACAATGAATATAATATAATGAATATTATATTATAGAAAAGTATATACAAAATTAATTTAAATTAAGATCATATTGCTTAATTATTATGTTAAGGCTTAGGCAATGTTTAAAGAATTTTGTAATTGTTTTTTCCTTGGCAGTTTTTAATGGTTCCTTTTATTCAGACTGATATTATGCAATGACTTCGGCAATTTGCCTTCAAAATAAGACTTCGTTCTATAGATGGATCAATTTTCATAAATAAAATCACAATGCTCATTAGCCATTCTTAAACCTTCACTAAGAATTTTCAAATTAAATGTCACGTCTCCTGTGCTCGTTAAAGCCTCTTGCTCAATAGGCTGTGAATTTAACATTTCCTCCAAGTTGCTTTCAGACAAATCTTCATCTTGCGATTGAAGCAACATCTGAATGTCTTTTCATTCTATCCGTTCAAACCCATATCGTTCCTATTGCATTCGCAATTTCAGCTATGTTTGCAGTGAAAGTTTGAATGTGCACAGATTCTTCGTCATTTTCTCAGTCAGAGTAGACCACAGTTTCTCCAGCATGAATTCTATGTGTATGGCTTCAGTTCTTCCAATGATTTCTTTATGTTTACTATGTATTTTGCTATATCAAAATCCTTCCACATTTCATAACATTCCATCAAGATCACATTCCACATCATCCAATATGATTCTGAAGGTTCGCCTAAAGTAATAGAGCTTCAAGGCCTGGATTATGTCTAGCTCCACAGATTGAAGCAAGCCGTTATGTCGGGAGGAAAAATGTTATTTTATATTTGGATTCATAATTTCAAGTTCGCATTATATGAAACTAGATCAAATTCTATATCCTTTTTTTAAATAAGTTGCAACTTTCGAAACAAAAAATTCCGTAACCACTTACAAAAAATAGCTATTAGATCTGCGAATAAAGAAATCTATTGTCGCGAATCTAGACACTGTGTTGCATTTTTTCAGCTTTCACTGTATTTCTAGATTGATTTGTGCGTTTGTTTTTTTTTTTTTCTTCCTTCGTATGTATGTATATATTGTATTTCATCATTAAATTGGTTGAATATTTGAGTATTTCTAGATTAATTTGTGTGTTTGTTTTTATTTTTTTCTTGCTTCGTTCGTATGTATATATTGTATTTTATCAGCAAATTTTTTTGAATATTTAAGTATTTCTAGATTAATTTGTGTTTGATTTTATTTTTTTTCTTCCTTCGCTTGTAAATTTTCTGATTATTCAAGTAATTCTAGATTAATTTGTGTGTTTGTTTTTATTCATTTTTCTTCCTTCGTATGTATGAATATGTTGCATTTTGTTAGCTAAATTGTTTGAATACGCAAGTTTTACTTCCGTTTCATTTATAATTATCATTTATATTATCACTTGTACTATGTACTTTATTCACCTCGAGTTTATGTAACCTATAAGGCGTATATTGTAAATAAATGAATATATATTTTTTCAATCTGATTGCTTTGTGATCATTATTTCACTGTTCATTTCACTAGGAACCAGGATGAAGTTGTTACTGTGGAGTTGCTTTTTCAAGTTTTTCATGATTAATAACCGCAGTTTTCAATACACAATATGTTTAAAGTTCCTTGTAGTGATTTGGATTTAACATTCCAATGTAAGAACTGCATTGTTTCATATTTTATGACCCAGTTTGACATTATTGATGTAACAAGAAAAATTTGAGCAAAAACTCTATAGGTTATTAGGGTATAATGAAGATTAAGACGGAATATAGCATAAAAAGTATTGCATTTATGTGACACGCTCTTACTTCGAATAATTTTTGTCAAAAAATATTCCGACCAATGTCTTAAAATTCAAAAACGCTATTTGAAAGCCTAATTTTTTCACGTTATTCTTAATAAAGCATGATAAGGTAATTTCCACATTGATAGTGAATCCTTTTTTGTTTCGGAAAATTCAGCAGTTGGTATGTCATAAATTTAACCGGATACACATTATGTATATTATCATCAGTAAAAGTCGTGTTCTAAAGTAGAAAAATTCACATCATCGCCATTCTTTTCCCAAGATATAAAACTTTCGCTATACCTGACACGAAAGCAAAAATGAGGCGACGAATTTTCAACGTGTTATTATTGGAAAAGTTCAGGCTGATTTTTTCCCATATAAATTTTGTTATGTATAGAAATGTAATCTAGGTTGGCACGGACGTATTACTTCTCAGTTGCCTGTGAAAGTTAATTCTAGAGAAATATTAAGGAAAACTGGTTGAAGATTACGAATATATCTTGAAACACTTGGATAGTTTCCACATAATATTTTTTCATAAACTCTCTGATGTTTTTTGTTAATAGACCATTGTAATGATTTGTTTTCATAAAGTGAGCATTTTTGTCATTTGCGTGAAATTAATTGATATTACCAATTAAATTAATTCATTAAGAGTATAATCAGTCGCCTAATTTTCAAAATGGAGATGACAAAAAAATTATCCAAAATTTTATGGAATTAATTTAGATAAATCGCAGTTTCACATAAAATTATGTAGAAAACAAATATAAAGACATATACAGTCAAATTTGTTGTTAACTCATGTGCTCGTAAGTTCTTGAAGAAGTCGGCAAGTCGACAAAACGCGTCATTCTATCATTCAATGAAAATGTTAGTGTTAGAATTTATTTATATTGAATTACTAACTGATCCGGCAAACTTTGTACGCCCATTTATTTTTTATGAATATTTTTCAAAAAGCCGGAAAGACAGTGGTCAAATGTTCCACTATTTGTGCTACACTATATTGTTTTTAATATTTGTCGCGTGTGGAGCCAGAGACTTACTCACTTACGAAGGGACTGCAATACTTCCTGTTATTTCAAATCAGTCAAATTATCAAAATATTCCTATATTAAGACGTTTGTTAGTTCTATAGTTGAACGGCATGTTTCTAATTTCGTATCAATTGTTTGTCCTATATATCTCATCATTAATTATATGACATATTTCCTGGATATAAGTCAAAAAATGTTAAGACTTTAGTCCATTCCCGGAAACCAATGAATATAGTGGCTCTGGTGGCTGTACCAATAGCGTCTATTTGAATTGACTCTTCAACAATATTTTGTCGCATCATTGGTAGTATTTTGTTTTCAATAACAATTAAACTTTACCTTGCAATATTGACACACAACGTTCTTTGGTTCAATATCAACGATTTGCTGTGAACTATAATCTGTAAGGATTTAAACGCAACTTTCTCATATGGTTAATTTCGATTCCATCGATTCCGTTCAACTTCATTTCGAGCTTCGCGTTGCTCGTCAGTTTGACTTGCTCTTTTATATCTTTGACTTGCTGCATTGCGAGTTCTGCGATTTAAGTTTGTATATCCAATAGCTATCATTTTTAAAAACGAAATTTCAACTGTAAATTGAAAAAAACTATGTATTCTTCTTTATGATCAAATATACCACGTGTATTCTTCTTTATAATCAAATATACAACGTGCTATGTTAGTAACCTGTATGTTACTCTATTCAAACTTACCAAAATTTCATATTAAGTTGTCAAGTTTATAATTGTCGTCATAGCATCTGAACTAACCGAGATGTGTGATAAGATATTCAGTGTTTTCACATCCTCTTTTTGAGAATTAATAACTATTTCTCACCTATATTATTAATGAAGTTTTCATAAGTTTTCTTATTTTACAAGCAATTTTTTAAATTTTAAACAGTGAAATCGGTCCAGCCGTTTGTACTGGAAAAAGAAATGGGCTGTTTTTAAGTTTTCCGGCAATTATTCGAATTTTTATCCTTGGACTTCAAGAAACGTTTAAAAAAAGAATTGGCAAAATTGGTCCAGGCGTTGTTGAGTTATGCGCTTACCAACACATTTTGCGATTCATTTTTATATTATAGAATAATGGATTTGCACCAAGTAAATAACGTATAAAGAACATCTAAATATACAATTTGAGATTCCCATTTCAAAAAACTTGTTTGAAAGTCGATATTGAAAACAGTTTGGTTCTTACATTTTGGAAAATTGGTTTCATGGGTTCGTAGCTTGAAGTATAATCGATAACAACTTATTTGTGAGACAAATAAGTGCTGAACATCTTCAATTATACTATTTATTCTCGTATTTACTAGCTGACCTGGCCAACGTTGTTTTGCCATATAACTTATTTCTAGGGAATTTCTACTGTAAAAAAAAACTATCTCATTGTTAGAGTGTAGGTAAGGATGTGGTGAAAGAGGCAGGGCGCGCTGTGAACAATGAGGGAATATAAAAATAACAAATCACGAAAAATAATTTTTTTAATTCATTGTTAAAGATGAAGTACCTCCATCATTAACATCAGATTGCATCTACAGTATTCCTTGCTTAGATTGTGAAAGAGTCTACAGATGTCAAACTTCTTAGACCATTAACAGAAGAATAAATAACTCTCCATAAAAGTGATGTTAGACTTCGGCCGGACAGATGTGCCTCGGCACTACACTCCACAAAACAAGGACATTGTTTTGACTTTGACAATGTTGGAATACTGGATGTAGCTGTCAGTTATCAAAAAAGGATTTTTTTGAAAATGATCCACATCAACAACAACACCAACAGCATTAGTAAAAATACGGACATTTCCAGGTTGAGCTGCATTTATAGTTATTTACTTTCAGATCATTTTAAGTAACCCTCGCAAACAACCCACAATCTCAATTGACTTTATGTGTTGCGTACTCTCACCTCTGTGCTTTTTTCGGTGACAATTTTTTTTTGTGCTCCTGTCATTTATACTCGATTGTTTATATATCTCTGGTGGTTAGTTTAAGATAATTTTATATGAAACAAATAAGTTTTTGAATATTAAATATTAAATTATTAACTCTTGGATTGTTGTTTCACGACTTTTATTATTTAACAATATGTATAGTCAACATGTTTCGAGCGTTAGCTCATTTTCTTATGAAAATTATTCTTCTTTTAATGGTCTGAGACGTTTGACCTATATAAACTCCTTCACAATATTCAGACTGCATCTACAGTGTTCCTTGCTTAGATTGTGAAGGAGATTTATATAGGTCTCTCAGACTTTCACATTAAAGAAAATAACTCTTCGTAAAAGCGATGAAGAAGACTGAAAATGACTCGACCTAAAGGACTGCAAACCAAAGTAAAAAATATTCGAATAGTTCATAGTCACCGATTAGAGAAATATAACTGGACATCGTCTCTTGATTTTATAGGATTGTATCTCGAAAATACATATACTGTTCATCATATACTACATATAAGATACTATGATCTGTGCTACATCTATTGTAGAAATTATTGATTTATGGTCGAAGCGCACATAGAATTTTCACACAAGTATTTTTCAAATAGAAGTTTTGTTTTTATAAACTGACACCTTTTCGAATTAAATCAGTCATATTCATTTCGAGCTCCTTTTTCAAATTCTTCTAACAGTAATCAGTAAATGTCCCACAATTTTAGATTCAACAAATATCCGGTATGATATCGAAGCAGGGGTGTCTGAACAATTATCCTTAGATGAATATCCTTAAAATAGGGAGTGAAATAAACTCTTGAATTTTCGCCACAGGTATTAGAATTTCTTTGATAATATACAGTTAGAAAGAATAAAGCAAATAATTATCCAGATATAAAAAGCATCCAGTTGTGCTATGCTTTGTCGTTTCGCAGTACTTTGCCTTTACTGCCGTCTAAAAAATAAATGATATTTTACTCGAGCCATTAAAGAATGTCTGGTCGTAACGAATATACGTCAGTCTTTGTCGTTTTCAGACATATTTAAATTGAGTACAAGATAACACACCGTCGACCACTAGGTGACATCGCCGCTTATAATGGCGTCTGATGTCAAACGCTGATTTATAATTTATTTCTCTATCGTCGACTTACGTTTTGATGTGCATGTATAGGGAATGCAGGGTTGCATTTTGATGAATTCCTTGGACTAATTGAAATCGAAGAAAAATATCTTGATATGCCACTTTGTTGATCAATAACGTCATTTGACTTCTCGTAAAACAGTTGGTAGGTCAAACATTTATTATTTAATGTTTGATTTATTAATAACACGATATTCCAACAAAGCCACCATACTGTAAATTTTGAAAAATTATCCAATAAAGAATTGGAAGTCCTTAAACCTGACTAGGATATATTTCTTTATTTAATTAAAAATATTGAACTATTTATTTTATGGAAATTCATTTCAAACAGACTGAAATAAAACACACATTGTGTGAAATTTACGAAAAGCAGTTTTATTTTATTTAAGTCTGTTTGTCTTTCTTTACTTTGTTCATGTTATTTTCAAAAACATCAACCTGATCAGGTACAGTTTCCTCCAATTTAGCTAGAAGTGTTTCCATATATTCCTGAAGGTATAAGTGTAGGATTTCTTGATATTGAAGGCATCAGTTTCACATCTGTGAATCTGTGATCCAAACCAATATCTACTCCACATTCAACTGCTGTTTCATTATCTTACTTCAATGGCAATATCTTCATTGGTACTTACTTTGTAGAAAATTTCATCTACTAATCTAATTTTGTTGATATGTGAGATTACTTCATTCTGTGAAAATATTAGATTCTCATTTTTAGAAATTATTTGAGATTTATCTCTTCAATATCCCGAGAAGCCCAACCCAAGTGAAGAGTACTGAAAAAAGGAAGAAAGCATTATTGAAGGGTGATGACAATTCATAAAAAAGAATATAAACTCAAATTCAAACACTTGAACTTATGATTTACACTTTATTGACTGCATAGCATGACGCGTTTCGTCGTTACAAACGACTTCTTCAGATGCTTACAGAATAATAACAACATTTTGAAAAACACAGGTATAAATATCAGAGAATTTGGGATTCTATGACTTCGGATTTTACCTAAGATCAATCACAAGATTAAATAATAAATTGATTTTTCTATTTTCCATAAGCCTTCATATCCACATAAAATGGCAGCGTTTCAAAGTATGATACACAGATTAACTAATATACCTTTATCAGAAGAAAATTTCAATAAAGAACTGAACATCATTAAACAGATTGCGGTTAATAATAATTATGAAAGCGAACTAGTGTCAAAAATTCTTCACAAAAAACTCTATCGGGAAGCTCTACGAGTAGTATTTCCTTATCAGTCGGATAGAAATCGTAAATATAATAGTTTAACATACTTTGGAACCGTCAGTCAAAAAATTAAAACCTTTTTAAGTAAACACAATTTTAATATTTCATTTAAAACGAACAATAATTTATCAAGACACATTAAGAACAATAAAAACAAAATTAAAAGAGTAGACAAATAAGGTGTTTACCAATTGAATTTTGGAACATGTCCCTGTATATATATATATATATATATATATATAGGTAAAACTAGTAGAAATTTCGGTACTAGAATCCAGGAACATAAATATAGCTTCGCGCATAACAAAAACAATTCGAATTATGCTAACCACTTATTAACAGAAAACCATACTTTTGATACGAATTTCAAAATTTTACGCAATATAGAGAGAAGTAGTCAATTAGATTATTGGGAAATAGTGAAAATAAATCGGCCTAAAAATTCTGGAAATTTGCTCAATGAACAGATAGAATTAAACAATTCACCCTTGTTAAATCTTTTCAGGTAAGAGAAATTATATTTCAGAATGGAATATCTTAGGTAAAATCCGAAGTCATAGAATCCCAAATTCCCTGATATTTATACCTGTGTTTTTCAAAATATTGTTTTTATTCTGTAAGCATCTGAAGAAGTCGTTTGTAACGACGAAACGCGTCATGCTATGTAGTCAATAAAGTGTAAATCATAAGTTCAAGTGTTTGAATTTAAGTTTATATTCAGTTATAATGGATTTACATCAAGTAAGCGCCAACACTGTTAAATATCATAAAATAGATATATTGACACTAATCACTAATTCATCTTTTGTGTTGCTTTCATTTATATTTGTGTTATTAGAATATCGAAACGCACAATTCGAAAATTTAGCTTATCATATTGAATTTATTGAAATTAATATTTGAAGCTGTACTTATCAGCTATTGTCAAGAGACAGTAAACACCAATAAGAGAACGTTTTTAACAAACAGCAATATCCGTTTGCTTCTCGGTTATTCCTTGGTTTGAATCTACAGTTTAACGCCGGTTCCGAACGGCCAATGGGTTTGTAATCTCTGTATATTACCCAACAATTATCATCATTAAACTACTCAGATCATAGACAAATCATAGACTAAGCAACAGAGGCCGGTTCATAAAGAGTTAAAAATAAAGAAAAGCAACCAGTAAACAAAAAAACTGGAGTATATCAGATTAAGTAGCTGATTGTGGCCAATACTGCATAGGTCAAACTAGACGAAACATCGAAACCAAAATAAAAGAATATAAATTCTCCATATTATATAATGAGAATTCTACTGGACTGTCAACACATTGTGTTCATAAAAACCTTTTCATAGATTCGAGTCTCAGTTGATATGCTGCACACTCAGATCGAAGAAAAACCATTCAAAAATAACCATTCAATTTTTTTATCACTCACAAAGTCACTCGCAAAGAAATCAATTTCGAGAATAATCTAAATTTTGCACTGAAGCAGTATAATTGTTTTAAAAAGTAAGAAATAATTCGAGGTGATCTACATTCGGGGATGAAATTACCTAAATGTAGTCTAATGCGATAAATACAGATTTCCAATGTTGATTTTGAAAAATATCGAGAATACAGACTATATATTGGTAAAAGACCTTCGTCTATAAACCGTATTATATTTCAAGTTTCCTAAAATCAATTTTTCAAGTATTCAAATCGCATCTTTTTATATTATATTATCAGTTGATATATATCAGGTGATAATATTATTAACTGACAAATTTTTCCGTTAGAAATATCAGTCTTCACCATTTTTTCGGGAAAAAACCATGTTGATTTTCAAAAATCACCAATGAAACGAAATTCTCAATGTTGAAAATATTTCAATTTTCGCTGCATGTTTGATAATCTGCATTATTTTGACAATCTGCATCGAATTATATTCATCATATTTTATATGAAAAAAAGTAATTCATTATCATTGTGAATAACAAATAATGTAGTTTATCTTACAAAATTGTCCAGTCATACCTACTGAATTGTTTTGTTGGCGATGTGAATATCAGTTTTCAATTTATTATTTCTTGAAACATATACCTGTGAAACTAAACAATTACACACTGAATATTCATTACGATAGTTCAATCTTGAAGTTTTTATAAAATTCAGTCTAGATATAGGTTATGAAAATTCGTGAAAGATGAAGTGAAGTCCTAAGTTTCAACTATATTTCGCTTTGATTTACTATAGGGATATCATCATTTCCATGACACTGTATTGTGTCCAAGATGGACATCTGTATGTCCATCTTCACTTAACGGTACAAAAAATATTCAGTAGATTAATATGAAAAATGGCATCTCGATGCTGTTAGATACTCTCAATGTGACTTTCCATAACGAAACTGGTAGTTATATATAACTAACAACAGGAGAAACGTAATCAAAGTACAGGTTAAAATAATTCTGAAACAATAAGACTAAATTCTTGGAAACAAAGTAGAAGGTAAGATATTACTGTATGTGAGCTCAAGAATCCAATTTATAATGCGCAATAGACAATGTCTGGACGCTGACAATTGAAGTATAAAAGGCAAGCGGGAAATTCGCTGTAAAATTGACAGTGTTCCTTTTTTCTTCTTTCAATATATGAAAATATATTCATGTGTTACAAGATTCAAGACCAACAGCACTAGGATAGGGATAGGGAGTTAATGTTTATACTCTTTATTTGCTATCTCAAGCTTTCAGAACACACATTCCATCATCAGGAGCTAAAAAATAAATTCTTAGTATAAAGATAACTGGGCAACTTAATAATTGTACTTGAACTCGTAACAAATATGAGGTTATAATAAAGCCATCATAAAGGGGACGAACAATGTTCGAAATGTTGAAATTATAATGAGGTAAAAATTTACAATGAATTATCTCTATAAATATAAAAATGAATTGCTGTTCGTTAGTCTCGCTAAAACTCGAGAAGGGCTGGACCGATTTGGCTAATTTTGTCTTGAATTATTTGTGAAAGTCCAGAGAAGGTTTAAAAGGTGGATAAATTGAGCATGCTCGGAATTGAATAAAAGCAACACTTTTATTTTTCCTTTGATGTGTCCCCGTCGTTCAGAAATTGAATCGATAGAATAGTTTCAAATGAATCTATAATATAAAAATGAATTGCTGTCGTAAGTCTAGCTAAAACTCTAGTGCGGCTGGACCGATTTCGCTAATTTTGCTCTTGAATTATTTGTTGAAGTCCACAGAAGATTTAGAAGGTGAATAAATATGAAAATGCTCGGAATTAAATATGTGACCCCCGTCGTTCAGAAATCAAATTGAAAGAATAGTCTAAAATGAATAACCAATTAGAATTTTTATATACTTCTTACTACATATTTATTCTTAGGGGATGAAAAATCAACTAAATTTTAGCTAACTACAGTTGTTAACTATCTATCAGATTATTTTTATGTAGATTGATAAATCCTAAGTCATAAATTCAAATACTTGGAATTTATGATTTACACTTTATTTTATTAACTACATAGCATGACGCGTTTCGTCGTTACAAACGACTTAGATGCTTACAGAGTAATGCATAATAATACATTATACTGTAAGCATCTGAAGAAGTCGTTTGTAACGACGAAACGCGTCATGCTATGTAGTTAATAAAGTGTAAATCATAAATTCAAGTGTTTGAATTTAAGTTTATATTCAATTGAAATAGAATTATCGGTTTAGTCCGCAATTGGAAGCAACCGTTGACACGTGTTTCGAGCTTGTTGTCTTTCTTCAGAGCGGCGTAGTCAGTTCAATCTGTACGAACCTAAATATGGGAAAAAACAACAACAAAAAATTCCTTCAAATTTCTCACAGTATGAAGTCTGAATACTCACAGACATGGTATTTGGTCAAGATTTAAGAATGCAATAACATATTATACCGAAACAACACGAATTACACATAAAAGGAGAAGGAGTGAAATGGTGAAATGAATAGAAACAAACAAACATGTGGTCTACATATTAACCATTGAGACAGATCAATATATTACAGTAAAAACTTCCTATATTATCTATGTCGGTCTTGAAATTGATGCAAATTTATCAGTGCGAATATAAGATATCTACAAGAATAATTCACGTAGAAACCCCACATTCCAAGATCTTCACATCGCCCCATTGGCTGCTGTACATGATAACTGTTTTATACGTATATAACTACGATGGTAAGTTATTCGACTTTTTAACCATTGTTTGGTCTGACCAATGTATAACCCAGAGCAATCCATACAAGGTATTTTGCGAAAAACACAGCTATTTAATTGAAATCGTGTTTCATTTTCTATTCGGGAGAACAGATCGGAAATCTTCAGAGGGTGGGACAATTTAGTTAATATCCCTGTATATACTGAAAATTGAAACCACAAAATTTTTTAGTCCTTGTGTATAAGGAGTTTTTTGGAATTTAATTTAACAATAGTATCTCTAAGTATTTAGTAATATTGATCTATTTGACAGTGTTTAATCGAGGTTTGTGAATAAGCTTCTGAAGAATATGTCTTGAGTATCAATATAGTGGCATGCAAGCCAAAAGTGTGAACCTTTGACTTTTAAGTGGGTTGGAATGAAAATTAAGATATATTTCTGAAAATGTTGGTTTCTGTTACGAATCCAAATATATATGTTACCGGCCAAACCAGGTTTTAGGCCAAACTAGTTTTGCCTAGGCTAAACTAGTTCATCCTATATGCGATCGGATAAACCGGTACAGACTAGGCTAAACTGGTCTGTCCTAAGAGTGATATGAGAAACTAGTTTAACCTAGGAGGAACTGGTTGAGCCTTATATGAAAAGTACACTTCAGAATAAAGTAGTTCTGCCTAGTCTATACTAATTCACTCAGTCAGAAAGGTTTAAGCGAGTACGTATTCAGTTCATGAAAAACCGTGCCTTTCACTCCGGAGTAAAACAATAGCCTTACCATGCCTTATTTTGTATAGAGCATAGAGTAGGACTTTCGACTTCATCGTTACCGTGAGAAATAATAAATGATATTCAGGATGAGGATGACCTTAGAAAAGTTATCGAAAATGATTCGAATAGTAACCAAAGTGAAGATGATGATGATGTTGTGGAAATTGACACACAGAACATTCAACATTCAAGAATGTTCAAAACTGCGGCTGAAAATCTTGAAAAACATGCAAGAAAAATGAAAGCTTCTTCGGACAAATCCCATCCACCTGCCAATATTGGAGACAATGTAACTATACCCATTCCAGACGTAGACAAAGGCAGAGGTGATCTCAGAAACATCATTAGGGTTATTCTTCAGACAAATGACGAGGGCTTCTATAAATTTGGCACCAAACATGGTGTATTGCAGAAATTATATTGCAGGTACAAATTTTTGCTCGTTGTATTGTTAAAGCCCATGCTAATAATACTTCTAATTAATTGTCGACATTACCATATTTTTCTGGTCATTGAAAGATATTTGTTTGAATTTGCTTTTTTTTCAGAACCTAATTCGATATTTGTATTCAGAAATTTTTAAGCGTATCTATGATGTTGAACAAGATACTGAAATATCTCTGAGGACTGCAGCCACTAAACATTCGGTTGGTTCGCGGCAAGATTTCGTAAGGTGCAGCTGCGTAAGTAACTGTTCGACAAACAGGTGTAAATGCAAGAAAAAAATGGTGCTTTGCAATTCCAAATGCCATCAGAGTACACCATGCAAAAATAAATGAGACTGATTTTGATCTAATTAATAAATGCATCTTGATTTTATTTTTTGTGGTATTTTATTATTTTCTGTCAGTATAGTCTAAGCCAAACTAGTTTATCCTGAAGTGTACTTATTCAAATCACGCTCAACCAGTTCCTCCTAGGTTAAACTAGTTTCTCCTATCACCCTTAGGACAGACCAGTTTGGCCTAGTCTGTACCGGTTAATTCGATCGCATATAGGACGAACTAGTTTAGCCTAGGCAAAACTAGTTTGGCCTAAAATCGGGTTTGGCCGGTAACATATATATTTGTGAAACATTAGGCCAAGAATTCGATTCGAATCTTTATTGAGTATGCTTGTTAAGAATTTGTTGGTCGTATGTCACAGAATCTATAGACCTAAAAACAGGCTTAGTTCCAGTTGAGAAATATAGACTAAGGGGTCTAACTCTTAGTATTTGACTCCTTTCACGACACACTTTTTTTATGCATTCAACTAAAGTTTCGATAAATTTGACTACTTTTTTGGTGTTTACAGGCATTCGTTCATTGAATTATTCGGTTTCAGTTTAAAATTACATCGTGCTCTGAACTGAGCTTCAGTATCAAATATCAAACCAGTTACTCAAAAATATCCCTACCAAAGAGTGAATTCTACCTAATAATGTTTCATTTCTTCAATACGGTCCCGAAATTTCAATTTGCCAAACGACATCACACTACCCAAATGGTATTCCGTTGAATATATATTTCCCCGTTCTACCAATATTATTAGCGACATGTCTTTCGTGTCTTCCACGCACATCATATTCTGTCATGCTGTAAAAATAGCAGCCCCAATGCGGGATTCAGAAATAGAATGACTGAATGCAATAGATTTTCCACATTAAAGGGTAATTTATGTGCTTCGATGCGGGGCGTAGATAATATTCTGCACACAAATATTAAATGATTCTTGAATATCAGTTTAATTTTCTGTGGAAATGATGGAACGATTTTCGAGGAACGTCGTGACAGTTTGATGACATGAGAAAAGTGATTTTCTGGAGGAAAACAGTGATGAATGGCCGTTTTATTTGAAAAATTTGTAGAAAACTCGTTTGGGTTTTTCATTCAGCTTTTCAGATTTCCATATTCATAGAAGTTATTACATAAATTGACAATACTTAGAGAATTTCTAAAGACATCAAGTGCTAGCAGATATATCGAGGTTATTTCTTACTATATACTAACAACTTTTCAAGTTCAACACTTACAAGTTCAGTACCTTGTCACGACACCCTACCCTAATTATATAAAGCAGCAATATTAGTAATATTGAGTTCTGATGCTAATTAAAATTGATTCCATTAGTAATTGTAAAATAATATTTATATTCAAGCAGTTAAATTTGAAATATTCTCAGAATGGAATCGAGTTTTATTTTATTTTGAAGAATTCAGAATTGAAAGAGAAAACGCAAACGACTCAAAAACAAGAATTTTTCTTCTCCTGCATCAAATCAATATGATGGGTGAGCTTGGTGATCAAAGTTATCACATTATTTGAAATTAAGAATTTCTAAAGATATAAAGTGCTAACAGATCTTTCGAGATTACTTTTTACTATATACTATAAAACTCAAGATTTCTATTTCCAAGATCTTTCAGCCCATTGCGCACATACAAGTTCAGTATTTTCTCACGACATCCTACCCTAATTATGCGAAGCAGCAATTTAAGTAATATTGAGTTCTGATGCTAATTAAAATTGATAATATTAGTAATTGTGAAATAATAGTTGAGTTCAAGAAGTTAAATTCGGAATGACCCAAAATGGAATCGAGGTTTATCATATTTTCAAGAATTCGTAATTGAAGGAGAAAAAAATGAAGAGGGCTCAAAAACAAAAATATTATAGGCCCTCCGTCGACTCAATATCATGGGTGAGCTTGGTGATCTTAGAGGGAAATGAGGCTTCACACTTTTACTCTCAATTCCTTCTTCGCACTGATTCTTGGACGATGTGAGTTCTAGATTACAGCAGCTACAGTGAGAAATTAAGCTCCACAGAAATATGATAATGGAGACGAAATAGACATTAGTGAAGCTTTCGACGTTCAATTTAGATTTTGACTTTCGACCGTTTCCAAAATTCTAAATCGTGGTCAACTCAAAAACTGGTGAACTGCAAGACTGCTGTCACACGAGAGTTCAATGAGACTCATTCCTTTTGTGATGTGAACCTTGGCGAAGCTTCTGTATGGAAAGGATCTTGGTTCCAGACTTATTTGTGGACATCATATGTGGGCATGGACATCAAATGATATGAGACACCAAGTTCAATAGAAGTCGCAGATTTATACAATTACGAAGGAATCTTGACAGACATCTACATTATTTGCAGTTCCACATTGCAAATTCCACATTTGCAGTTTCTTTCTCAACACCCAATTTTCTTTCAATTTCCAAATCCAAAAGTTTCAGAATGTACGTGAATGTACAAATATACTAATTTTAGCGAAAAAATGGCTTCATTAAAACATCTGTCGGAAATGTCTTCATATAAATCAAGCACACGAAATAATGCATTGCTATCGTGAATAGTAGGAAAACTTCTGCAGCGTGAACCTCATCTATATCCGCGTATTCTTTTTAACATTATGGCCTTCAGTGGCCTAGTTTTTATGTAAAATAACTGCACTAATGCCACATTCTAATGCTTGGCTATGTTCAATGACTTTGAAGCAGGAAATTCTTTTTGGATGACGCCCACTTAGCAATGGATGCATTTCTCTACAAAAAGTGCCTATAACCGTGGCAGGTGCAGGGTATATTTTAGACATCACCTCATATTGCGAGACAACCCGATTAATGATGTTCATCTGGAAACTTGGTTTAGTGGAAACCTCCTTCGAACAGAAAAAAGGACTGAAAAATCTCTACCAGAGTTTCATTGAAGATATATCTATTTTTATGATGATAAAAATGAAAATAATTATGGATGAAGCAAAATCAGTGATAGAGAACGAAAACATATCAGTGCCAAATAACAACCTGGTAAACTAATACAAGGAGAAAACTGCTAAATAAGCTGACCAGGCATTAGAAATTGCACAGATGTGGCACATTGACAAAGGTGAAAATCAACCACAAACCTAAAAGCTTAATATAGAGTCATGCCAAAAAAGAAATTCTCAGCAACACATATATGGGACAGCAACTTGATATTGAATACTTGTCAGATTGTAAAAACAATTTGTAAATGTATGATAAATGAGCCTGACTCCTATGATACATTACTTTTGGTATAGATAAATTTCCAGCACGTTGCTGTGAAATTTTCAACTGAAACTTAATAATAAAATAAAAATAAAAGAAAAATATTAATAAAAAAATTTTTTTTTTAATTCGAACTCTCAAATACGCAAAAGGAAAAGGGTTGCCGAGGCGATCCTCCACTCTTACATGAAGAACAATATAACAATTCAGATAGAAATTATTAATCATCAATCGATTGGGCCGATACTTGATGAAAATCTAAATGCATAATTCAAATAAAACTAAGAATTCTTTTGACTTTTACTACAATTTTGTCAAACACAACAATATTGTTTCGCCAACACAGTGGCTTCATCAGATGTAGGACTGTATTGGCGAGACAATATTGATATGTTTAACTAAATTATTATAATGAAAATCAAAAAGCTACTGAGTTTTATTTAAATTAAATGAAAATTAGTTCAAGAAATATGCAAAAAACAATTATAAAATGAAAATTCTTGACAGCATGTTCAGTAACTACCGCTTAACATTCTTCTCTATGTCACCCAGTTGGAAATAGAACAACTTCCAGTTCAAAAAGGATGCCGCAAAGTAAAAAACCACCCTTATGTCCAGACATACGATACATAGTAACTTTTATATGTTGATACTTATTTTGAGGTTATGGATTTCCGACCGCATTACAATCTAACAATAAAGATATTTCAGACTCCTAAATATGAAACTCTCGTATAGAAGCATTAAAGACACGAAAATTGGTTGATACACTTGACATATCCTATTACCGACAGTTCGAAATCTTGATAATGTGTTAGTAGCCCGAAACACATGTTGAAGGAATCAAAAAAATTTAGCCAAATGTACTGAGTTTTAAGAACAAGTTTCTATTTCCGAGTTTGATAACAATAATGTGTTCAAATCATAACTACAGTAAAAAGTAAACCTATGTCATATTATTTCATGAAAATTTTTTCCAATAATAAAACATTCATCTCAAATTGACCTTGTTATATAAAATAGCAATAGGATAGTAAGAAATAATATATATCTAGTCGAAATTGAAGAATACCAGATTGATTCATTCAAATTCAAATGAATTTCTTCGAAAAGAATGAACGATCAGTATTCTTCACCCTTCACCAATTCAATTGAAATTCCAACTATCATTACTTCTGTGAATCGCATACATGTACCAATATATTCAACCCGAAGGTCCTAGAACATCGTAAATTTTAGTGTAGAAGCACAAGTTTTTGTCCTCGGACTTTTTAGGCTTCCCGAAAAAGGAAATTTAACACATCAAACAAAAAAGTTTGATCTGCTGTAACCCTCATGCGTTACCCGCATCCACACATAATCCATCCGGTCAAGCAAGCGATCTATAAACATTGAACTTTCAGCACAGTATTTGAATTTGCAGGACACATCATAATGAAGGAGTCATCAGTTCTTTTCGGATATCTCCATGTGAAATCAATATTCAGAAGTGGTAGTGATGTACTTATATAAATTATGTCAACTTCAATCGGAAATGGTGTAACGTGTAACTAACACTACTTTAATATATGATTATCGAACTGAATTTAAAATTATTGAGTATATAATATCGCTCTTAAAAAATAATGGTTCGTTTAGAGAGTTGAAGTTCAGAGTTGTAGTTTTTGATATCACATCATAAAAAATTGGAAAACGGAAATTTTGCTGGAAAACAGATAAAACATGTTGGGGTGGACTAACCTTATTCCTTAAGGGTATGTAAAATAGATGAAAATCGATTCTCAGATCTATCTAGTATACATATGAAATTTCATCGAGATCAATTAAATCAATGTATAAAAATTGATATTACAATATATACAAATATACATTGGGTGATTTCTTAAGAGTTAAGTTTTTCAGGTTGGTGGCACTAATGGTCGTCATAATCAAACTGGTGAATCGACAATTCGTGCTGTTATAACCAAATTTCGCACCAATTTACTTTTTTGGACATTAAACCATTGTCTCGCATGCGTACAGTGCGTACTGAAGAGAATATTGCAGCCGTACTGTACATTGTTAATGAGGATCGTGAAATGTCAATTCGTCGCCGTTCTCAGCAATTGGGCATGTGTTACTCAAACACATGGAAAATTACAAATTGTTGATTTGGGTTTGAAAGCCTATAAAATTCAACTTCTACAAGAATTGAAGCCCAATGACCTACCACAACGTCTAATATTTGGTGAATGGGCCTCAGAACAGCTTTATGAAAATCCGCTGTTTTATCGAAAAATTGTGTTCAGCGATGAGGCTCATTTCTGGCTTAACGGACTGGGTGTCGCATCTGGAGTGATGAACAACCACATGCCATACAAGAATTACTGATGCATCCTGAAAAAACGACAGTTTGGTGTGGTTTCCAAGGTTAAAATCCATTGCAGTTACAGAAGACAAAGTTAAGAGCTATAAGAAAAACGTTAAATGCCTTCATGAAGAATATGAACGAAGATTCCAAGACTTCAAAGTTATCGAACAGGACCTGGAGATTTTTAGCATGCCATTTAATTTGGATTGTGAATCAGTTAAACCAGAACTGCAGCTCGAACTAATTGAGTTGCAATGTAACACTGAATTGAAAAAACTATTTCTCGATGTTTCGAAGATTGAGCTCTACAAGGCCCTGTCAAAAACAACTTTTCCAAACCTGAAATCTCACGCTCAGAAGATAATTTCGATGTATTCCTCTTCCTACATCTGTGAAAAGGTGTTTTCTACTATGAAGCTTCGCAAAAACAGTGTTAGAAACCGATTGACTGACCATAATTTAGCTTCACTACAGCGAATCAGCTCATCTCAGTTTCTACCAGATTATGATCAACTTTTAGAATCTCAGTCACAGTTTCATCTGTCTCATACGTCTTCATGCTCTTCTAAAGATTAATCATTTTTTGTGACTTGTTTGGAAGTTTTTATCATTTTAGTATATTATTTAACACATTTAGTGTAGTATATTATTACACATTTAAGTTGTGTATGATGTAAAATTGAACAATAAAAGGATTTAGGCCTATAACTTGTATTTTTTTTGTTTTTTTGGCCCGCCTGTAAATTTTTAAATTTCATCTGGCCCCCTTTTAAAAAGTTTGCCCATCACTGCTTTAGTGCATCAAATTTTGAGTTACTCATGGTCATGACATTCAACCATTTTCAGATATCATTTTCGAGCAACCAAATTTTGTACTCAATCGATAAAACTTGAAGCTGATATTTCAGTTACTTTGTATTAGTTAATGATTCATTTCACTTCTGAAACAATCTGCAAATTTAATTTTCAATAATACTATCATGAACATTAGACGAACAATGTTTGGAATAAATGACATCAATTTTCAATAATGCGAAGAGTTCCCACAACTTCCGAGAATCGCGTTTCAATCGAAAATTCTTCATTAACAGGGAGTCACTACCGACCATAGTAAATTAACAAGCTCTGCGAATAATATTGCAATTAATAATAAATATCTGCAATGTGCACAACGAACTTATTTCTAAAGTTGAAAATTAATTACTCTAGTTTGATGGTTTAGAAATAAAGTTATTTACGCCTTGAGAGCAGGCTACACTCGCTATATTTATTACGAGAAATTGCATGTTGTCTTCAGCTTGCCGCTTGATGGTAACTTCTCTCATACTATTGAAATTTATTCAAAAATCATTAGACAATGTGAGACCAAGAACTGTGATTAATCGTGAAAGGTAACGGAAGTTTCATAGATATAATTCAATAAACAGCTGTTCGTCCGAAATGAAATTGTTTTCTCAAATATAAAACTGCATAATTCAATATTCAACAATAAAACAGGAACGAATCACTTGATATTTGTACAGAAAACTTGTAAATCTAGTTTTTCATGTCTTCTGATTCGGAATACGTTTCCAATTATGTTATTGGGGTGCCAACCTCAAACTATTTCACACGTTGATTGGATAGGAAGGGGTCGACGAAGTGTGACGGTGCTCCTGAATTCATCACATCACATCCGTGTCAAAACATGACATAAACTGTGCACTATTAACGAAAATCTTTAAAAGATTTGCAACTCTATGTTCATCAACTGACATAGAGAGAGAGAGTCACTGACAAATCAAATTTGTCATTTATTTCTCTACTTTTGTGGACGCACGCGCTGACAACCTAAGAGCCCTTTGATGAATACCGCCAATGCCGCGCCTGCGCCTTATGTTGTTTTCTTTGTTTCCATTTAATTGGACAATTAACTTTCGCGGATTAAACACCGTCATTGATTTTGTTTTGGTTTCTGTGTTTTCAAATAATTGAACAAGTTCAAAATCAACAAAAAGATAGATTTAGGAAATATCCATCGTAAACAATTAATAGTTTATGCTGATAAAAAAACCAAATTCACAAGAAGAAGTTGATAACACATAGAGAAGTTTGAAAATAAGTGGCAATATTGAAAAAAAATGGAATGTGAAATCAAATAGTTCCAAATTGAAATTGAAAAAGAAAGCGAGACATAAAATTTTCGTCGAAGATTCCTTCGACGTCTAAATCAAGAATACAACTGGATTCCAAGGACATAGCAGTAAGTTCGAACTCTGTAATACCAACCAAAATAAACTGACTAGGTATTGCTTGGTCCCTATTACTAGAAATTTATTTATCCCCACCTGCTTTAATCAATTAGGCGACAAGCCGATATGCCAAAGGTATACCACTGGAGGTATAAAGGCAAATTTGCTGCAATGTTATTTCAGCTAGCTTTGAATATCGAGGATCATCATATTTAAAGCAACTTTCACATGATTGATACTGTCCCAGTCTTGAGAAACACTTATTTGAACGATCATAAGGCATCTGTGATCTGTATTCCACATCATACGAGGCCATCAACCAACACAAGGAATCACATGATAGTCAAAAAAAAATTCTCGCGAAGATTCGTCCTCAACGATTTGCTGCTAGAAATGCCAAAGAAGTTCTCTGTTTGGATGATGACGACGATGCTGTGTGGGTGGATGAAATAGATGTGAGAATAAACAAAATAAACGTTCCTGACATTAACAACCCGACCCAGACTGATGCTGCTATGCCATTTACGAGTAACATGAGTCAGTGGGTTCAAAGTTCATGGACTCAAAAAAATTAAATTTCCTATTTAATATCAGTGATCGTTCTTTGTTCAATTATAATATTATTTTGGAACTGCTGTTTTGATTTAATGATTTCTAAATGCAAAATTGTAAAATACGTTACACTAGGGAGGAAGGGAATCTCACAAAAGGGACCAACTATGACAAGAACGGGCAAGGGTCAAAAATCATAAAATTCCTATAACATAAATTATGGGTCCCTCTAGGAGCAAAAATTTAATTTAACTCTTAATTTAATTTCATTTAATAACTTAACTGATAATGTATTTATTACATATGCGATTGGATATTTAATGCTGTCAATGCATTGTATATCCGACTAACATCATTTTATAATCCCACTCCTTCAGTCCAATAGTCCTTTAGTCCCTATTGTTTTGGGCAAAGGATGTATGTAACATGTGAAACGCTATACAATTTGATCCAAAGTCGCGTCATGAGATGTTCAAACATGAACTTTTTGTATATTGAAAGAATATTTCATACACACTGAACACTAATTGAAAATAACCTTCTCAATCTATCTATGAGCTTTCAATTCAACTGATTTGCCTGATACAGTTGGGAAATAAGAAGAACTCAATTCATATCAAGGTACGAATGCGAATTTGTAGGCCTCTATAAAAGGGAGGTTTTCTCCCTTGGAAGGTGGAAGTTTTTCTCATAAACAAAAATGAAATTCAGGCCAAAATATAATCAATGGAAGATATTATGAGTTAACATTATTCGACTAATGTATAAGCGGCAACTCGAAATTGAAAACACATCAGAATATTGATATTGATATATAGAATATCAAAATGCGTGCCTGGCGATATCAGACGAGCTCTCGCCTGACTGTTTTTTAGTTTTAGTTATAAGTTTTTCAAATATTAGTTTTTCCTTTATCTCGTAGGTGAGCTTTAATGTCAGCTTGCCCACAGAGCTTTCGTTCATCTGTATTGTTTATATATTATTTTATTACTAGTTTTATATTTCTATAAGTTGTAAACTATATTGTATTTTCCCACTCAGTAATTGGCCCAAGCTGTTGAGTGGTGTATTTTGTAAATGAATAGATGAATAAATAAATAAATAATCATTGTAGCAGGTATCAAAGTCGAAATATTTTACGACGTACCGAAGAAAAGTTTTTTTCATAACAAATCCAAAATAGACCAAGGAAATTTTTCGCATATGATGGAGAATATTTCAAACTTCCATAGGTTTATCCGTATCTTGAAGGGTGGTATTTTCAAACTTCTAGTAGAAATCTCTCTTCCTCCTTATCACCAACTGGTTGAATAACAAAGGAGCAGTTATAAGCTTTAACTTCTTCAGTATTTTCCTATTAGATGCAATTGTGTTAACTTTGTAAGAAATTACAGGTACTTGAAACGTTTGATATTTCAACTTGCTGAACTTCTATTTTACTGCTAAAATTTTCAATTCATTTCCTCGTTCATCTCATTGCCATAATTGCAGCTGCCTCCGATGCAACTGTAAACAATCACTTATGTTCTCCTTTCGATTCAACTGATATAAAGTGTCAATAATCATTTTCTTTAAACTTCATTTCGAAACCTGCCCAAGATTTTTTCTTTCTCTTCCAACATCTTTTTTCGATAGATACATGCATCAGATTCCCTGAACGCAGACAAGCTTTTGTAACTTCAATTTATTTGTCTTCAATCCATCTATTTTTATCAAAGGGGGTTCTAGCTGCCACAAGTATAAATTTTGTAAGTCGTGAACATTTTTCAAGAAGTGTCTGTCGTCTTATATTTTCCGAATATGTAATGAGCTTTAGTACGAAACCACCGATTCAAATCTTTTTAATAGTCAACGACTCGAATATATATGATCATATAGCCTATATATCTCTGGACTAAAACATGTAGTTTATACATCATTTCGCGTATTAGCTTTTACTAGAGCAAATTGATCAGCCGATATAAGTTCATGACATTTTCTACTTTGTGAAGTAAGTATCAAGAAAACATATATTTCATATCATGTCTTCTTCTTTCCAAATAGAAATTTTTTACTTTTGTACTAAGGCTAACAAGCATTCAGAAAATTTCGCAGCTATTCATACATTTCCGATATGGTTTTTCTTTCGATGCCAATTTTTAACTTATAGTTCTTTAGTATCAGCTATTGTGTATGACTCAAGGTTAGAGATGATCATCAGTAATATTCGCCAGACTTCAAAAACCAGAAGAAGTAGGTGGTACCTATTGTATTAGGTCATATAGCCGAATGAAACTTCTGTTGTTGTTGATGTTTCCGCAGAGTGTTATTGTTCTGGAGAAAAACACTTATAACTCACTCCATTATTTAGACAAATGTTCGTTCTGAATTGTCTCCTAAATAGGTAAGACAAGCATTGGAACGAACATATTATTTGAAAGAATCAGATAGCATTGAAATCGTATAAATTATTACTAGATGTCTTCTATATTTGAATAACATTTTTTATGTTAGGTCTAAAATGCTCACGAATAACAAACATCATAAAGTAACAATACGAAAAACTATCAACTTGATGATTTTGACGCTTCTAGTTTGAATATCATAAACTTGGAATTAGGTAGTTTTACGACTTGATATACATCCGACATAATTCCAAACGTTTCTAAACTTCCTAAACTGAATCCGTTAAAGTTTAAGTATGACAGCTTCGCATTCAACAAACAAATAAACTGTATGATAATTGTGTAACAAATTTTAGAATATTTCCAGACCACTCTAGTCGTAATTCACAATATCACGAAGGATATGGTCACGAAATGGAAAAACGTCTCAGATTATCGAGTTGTAGCAGTACAGTTTGAAATGGTCGATTGGTTTATCGAATTAATTCACTGTCAATACATATTAACAGTGTATGGAAATTAGGCCTAGGTACGAAATGAAGTAAAGTTTTTACCAAGTAAATTAGAGTGAAAACTCTGTGAAATTATAATGGAGTGTTATAAATGAAAGCCACATTCATTAGATTCACAATTTACATTTATAACCCTAGAATTATACTCATAGAAGTTAAGGATATAAACTTTTTTCGAACTTTTTTTTTTAACAGCTTTCGATAAATACCCTTAGTGGAATGAATGAAAAAATTTTGGGGTAGGTAAATGTGAATGGTATCACAAAATCATATGTACGAGGGTTGTTCAGAAGGAAAGGTGAATTTTGAATTTTTTCGAAAATTATTTATTTATTCATCAATGTCCATTATGTACCCTTCAAAGTGATAATGCATTTATGCCGGTGCTACTTCAAATCGTCGAAGCACATCTGAAATGCGCTTTTCGGTATGGCCATCAGCTCGTTCTACGATTCCCACTCTTAATTTAGCTGGTGCATTATCGTGATGCAGAATCCATGATTTGTTTTTCCACAATTCTGATCGTTTGAGCCGTATTGCTTCACACATACGTTACATAATTTCGTTGTAGTATTCCTTATTAACCGTACGACACGTTGTCAAGAACTCATGGTGCACAACACTGTTGTAATCGAAGAAGTCAATGAACTGAACACTTCACGTTTGAACGAACTTGGTGTGCTTTTCTCGGTCTTGACTCTTCTGGCCGCTTCCATTGGAATGATGTGGCATTGGTTTCGACGTCATAATCAGATACCCATGTTTTTGAGCAAATCTGAGCGATACTAATGCGACGTTGCTCTTGCGCAACATTTAGCAATGTCTAATGTTTCTATCGTTTCTATAATTTCATTTGAACGAACTTGGCGTGCTTTTCTTGGTCTCTTCTGGCCGCTTCCAATGGAATGATTGGGCATTGGTTTCGACGTCATAATCATGTACCCATGTTTTTGAGCAAATCTGAGCGATACTAATGCGACGTTGCTCTTGCTCAAAATTTAGCAATGTCTAATGTTTATATCGTTTCTATAATTTATTTTGTTTTAGCCGTATTGCTTCACGTAAACGTTGCATTACATCCTTGTAATGTTCTTATTATCCATACGACCTGTTGGCAAGAACTCATGGTGCACCACGCCGTTATAATTGAAGAAAACAGTGTGCAAAACCTCTACATTTGACCGAATTTGGTCCTGCTCTTTTCAGTCCTGGTACTTCTGCCAGCTTCCATTGGAATGATCGGGCCTTACATTCGACGTCATTACCATATACCCACGTTTCGTCACCAGTTATGACCTTTTTGAACAAATCTGGATCGTCGTTGAAATTATTCAACAACTCCTGAGCGATACTAATGCGACGTTGGTCTGCTCAAAATTTAGCAACTTCGAAACGAACAATTTTTTAAGACAAAGTAGAATCGCCGAATACCACAGTCAACAGTTTAAGTGCAATGAATCACTTCATTCCAATGATAACGCAAAATTCAATACAGATTCCTTGATACATTTTTTTTAAGTAAGAAATCGAAGAACACATAATAACGTGACTAGCCTTTTCTGTTGTCAAAAACAAACTACTAATCCAAAATGGCTGATAATTTCAACAAATGAGAAATGTATACCAACATAACAAAACTTCGATAATCGAATATGCACAGCCCTCGAAAATTCGAAATCCCCCTTTTCTTTCGAATAGACCTCGTAAAATAAGTAATAATTTCATTCGGAATGATTCACAGACATTGAAAATATTTCGTAGGCCCTAGTTGTTTCACATGGCGTGATATCTCATTTGCTCTATGTGAGAATTTATATTCTTCACATACTTACAGGTTATACAATAATTATCCATTCGGTGTTTTTTTTTCTTGAACTTAAAATGTTCTCTTAAAATTTCCGATTTCTTCAAATTCAAGTTGACAATTTTCCTTGTAATTATGAAAGTTATTTCTTCGAACTTTCTCTTCAGTGTTTCCTTTTGAATCTGTTCTTTTGTTTTATCTATAACGTGTGTCTTAGCAATCAAATGTGTATTTTGAGATATTGATTCTCGTATGGAACAGAGTTTCTCTAAAGGTTGAAAAAATATCACACAAGATATCACAGCTCTGTACGAAAGAGACACTTGAAGAGACCGAAGACTAGATGAAGAGATAACATAGTTGGAGACCTGGAAACTATGGAAATCACAAACAAGAGGGATACCATAGTTATCGTCGTTTAAAGTACAACCAACAAAGTGTTGTAGCCTATATAAATACCTTATTGGTGGTATCACTTCCTGGTTTTGAACTCCCTGAGTTTCTCTGTGTTGATATAAGTGTAAATATGCTGTCACAGGCTTACTTATGTTGTCACTAGCATTGTGAGCATTGTATTTTTTCATTTGTCATGGTTATGAACCATGCACTCCTACACTTTCGTTTTAGTGTCTTTTTAAGACAATAAAGATGAGTCAATGGCTGTATCTTGTGGAAAACTGATTAAATTTTATATTTTGATTGATGATAATAAGAGAACATATAAAATATGTTTTCGAAAGAGCTTATATTTGTCCAGATTATCTGGTTTCATCAGAAATGTTTATGTTTTGATAAGTCTAAGGACATTTGAACGTTGCCTCATGTTGTTAAATCGACTGACGCAGATAGTATATGAACCCTTTTCCTCAATCACAATCTGTAACCATATGAAGTTCATATTATTACTATGGTAATAATCCTCGTGATTTTGAAGTGTTTCTCTGTAGTGATTATAGATAAAGTTTTCATCTTCTCAATTTCTTTCTCATTAAATTACCCTAAAAATAATAACGAAGTTTCGAAAACATTTGAAATATCAACTTCACTGGAACCTGGCGTAGCAAAATGAAGATGAGTAGTTTCGATTCGTATGGAAATCCAAAACAAATGACTCGTATATATAAATTAGTATGTAAATAGTTGAATGGAACATTTAATATAAAGTCTCTCGATCTATCGTGTTTGATTTGTTGGTTCCTGACACGATATCGGCTTCTTCTGTTTTATGCTTTATGCATGAAAACTTAATACAGTCGATTTGTACCTTTTGTTTATAGTTTATTGCCTAGGCATTGCCTCGCTAGCTCCTACATAGTTAATTGCCATGAATGTCAGTCTGTAGGATTACTCTTCGCATAGTAGAGGGGGTTAATTTAATTTAATTAAATGTAGATTTCCTATTGCGTGTTCTCACATTTAAATGAATGAAATAACGCGAACAACGTGTTAGAGATAGAATTTCAGTTCTATTATTTTAGATTTGTAATTGGACTGTGAATGTATATGCAGAAACTGGGAAGATAAAGAATTTGAAAATCCTGCCAAATTCTTCCTGTCTTCTGGAAAGCAAGGTACCCAATAAATAAATAAATCCTCTGGTTAACATCATATACCAATCAAGTCAAAGCGACAATAATGAATATTGCAACCTTCATGATATATGATTCATTTAAAGAGAGTAGGTACCTATGTATCCTGAATTGTCAAAAATTGCGATAATTACACCACTACATAATAAAGGTTGAAAGATAAGAGCAACTATGGATCAATTATTTTGATTACCACATTCAAAAAAATTCTTGAAGAAATATTCGCTAAATGTATAAAATTGATACAGATCAACGAACATCTTGTAAATCAGCGAACATCTAGTAGACCCATCTTCATTAATAATTACATAAACACTTTACCGTGTTTATATATTTATAGATGTTTGTTATATGTTAAAGAAAATTAAGATAGGTTTTGAACAACTTTATTTATCATAACTAAATACAACTAAATACATTGAAGTGCACTAATAACGTTTGTTGATTACAGTCATGTTGACTGCTTGGCGACTAGCGCCGAAGTGGGCGAGATCTTGTTGACTTCTCCTGAGGTTGCGTCCCGAGCATGCGCATTCGTCTTTTCTTCTTCTTTCTTGCTGTGTCTTAGTCTATCGGTTGGTGCATCCAGTGGTAGGATGTGACTAGTCACCGCATACTCCCCCCGCAGTGTCACACATAGTTAGCATAACATGTGGGGAACGTACTAACCTCCCTGTTAATGTAGTAATGTAGTTGACAATGTAGTCCAATGTTCGATGCAATTATGGCTGATTTCAGTGGACGGTGGAATTCTTCGTTGAGGCCTTTCGATTGCGGATAGTAAGGAGTGGTCCCTATTTTTGAATCCCTTGTGGATGAGCTAATTGCTGTAAGAGATTGCTTTTGAACTGCCGTCCTTGATCCGTTGTGAATCGCGAAGGTTCTGCAATAAGTGATATCCAATTCTCGTACAATTTTGCCGCAATTGTATCTGCTGTGATATCTGTAATTAGAATAGCTTCTGGCCATTTTATGAATTCATCTGTCATTGTCAAATAATAACTTGTATCTTCTGAAGAAGGTAGAGGAACTACTATATCGAGGTGGACATGGTCAAATCTTTTCAATTGGTCAGTGAGTGAATTTACTGTATAGCGTGAATTCTGCTTTTCTACAACTTAACATTGACTCGACCATTCGTTGCAGTCTTTATTGATATAAAGTCAAGTGAAAAACAATTTAATAAATTTGTTCGTAGTCCTAATTTCTAATTAGAAACGTGCGATGTTTCGAAAACCTGGCGCCGATACCCCATTGGTATATATGGCTTTACTTACCGCTTGAGTAAACCAAAGTTTTGTATTAATTTACCAAATTGGTTGAAATTTTAATGAAACACGTGCAACTGACAGGCATCGTTTTCGTTATTCATATTTTCAATAAAAGTTAGAATAATAGAAAGTTATATGTAGAATAACTAGAATCAATGAAAGAGTTTTTTTTTATGTTTCTACTTGAAATATGTTCATATAAATGAATATTACTTATTTATGTGCGAAATAAGAAATATTCTGAACCATGTGAAATGAACTACAACAAATAAAGAATCAGAATAATAAAGCAAAGACAAAATAAGATACGATAACTTCAATACCTTATTCATGTCGATGGAAAATGCAATTTCTAAAAAAAAATTTTTTTTGTGAATATTTCAGTATACAAATGACCAAAATAAGAAGATTTGAGTAATTGTCCTTACCTCTGTACTATAGTAGGTCGTAGCGTCGATCACGTCAGGGGTCACCAATGTTGGGATTTGTTGGGAGATATGTACCCAAACTCTGTTCAGTATGAACAACTTTATTTATCATAACTAAATACAACTAAATACATTGAAGTGCACTAATAACGTTTGTTGATTACAGTCATGTTGACTGCTTGGCGACTTCATTGAATTGAATAGTAATCATGGATATTCAACAAGGAACAGTGATGTGTTACTTATTCCTATGTATAAAACAGCTGAATTTGAGCACTCTTTCTATTATCAGAGTATTAAAATCTTCAACCATTTACCATCGAATTTGAAAGTACTGAAAGCTCATTTGTTTAAGAGGAAAATTAAATCTCTGCTTTTAACAAAGGCATACTACATTGTGTAAGAGTACTTCCATGATTCGAATGTAGGCAATAATGTATAAATCAGTTTTTTTATCATATATTTGTATATTTTTCTACCAAAAATGTCCTTCACCATGTGAAATTGTCTCAAATATTTTATATTTCTGAGGTAATTTTTTTTTAAATAAAGGTTTATGTTATTTTGAATATAAATTCAACCAATATTCAACCAATATTTTTGATCGAGGGCTCAATGGAAGATCTGACTCAAAACTGAATTCAGTACTTTTGTGAGCATTCTTCTTTGTTGTAATTATTGTATCAACTGAAGGAATGTAATTTTACAATGTAAGGAATTTTTCTCAATAAATTTTATTTCATTATTATTATTATTATTATTATTATTATTCTTCCTTCGATTTTGGCAGACTATGGACCACGTGAAATATTTTTTCATGAATATTTTTCTCCATTCTTCCTTTTCCTCCAATACTCCTTCATTCGTTCTCCATGTTCTTTTTTTTCTTTCTTCTATCCATTTTGCTCCAGTGTTCTTTTTTCCTTTTCTTGAAACTCCTCGAATCCCTTGATCTTACTCCTGAATTCGTCTCTCCCCTTCACATCCTCTCCATCGATTTCCATCTCTTCCATGTCCTTTCTGACCTCCTTGATCCATGTTATCTGAGTCTTGGGGTTTCTGTCGAAGTAATTGAATAGTTTCTTGGTCAGTCTTCCTTCATTCATTCTTCTAATGTGTCCGTAGAAAGTCACTTTTTTTCTCCTCATTGTGTCAGTTATCTTCTCTGTCTTTGTGTAGATCCCTCTATTGCTTCCAGTTTCCATTTTCCATCTTCATACTTTGATCCCAGGATTTTCCGTATAATTTTTCTTTCTTTTTATTATTATTATTATTATTATTAGCACTAAGAAACAACACGGTTTCATGGAAAGTAGAAATACTGCTATTTTTGAGCTAAATCAATTAGTTTCGTTAGTTATTGAGAAAGGTGAAGTACCTGTAGAGCTCTTCTCATATTAGCTGAATTTATCATATATAGCTCCATGAATAAAACTGTTATGCCATAAAAGGCAACAATCAACGCAAACTAAACAAACAATATCTCTCAAAAAGGAAGCAAATGGTTTGTATAACTGAAGTAGCCTTGGAGGATTTGGTGATTGGCAGGCATGTCCTCCAAGGAAACATTTTGGGACCACTTCTCATCGAACTATACGTAAAAGATCTACCAGGCGCTTTTTGGAAACTAAAGAATCTGTATCTATAGTCGCTAATGGCAGCAACGAAGTTGTGGTTCACCATGTTATTGACTGTATTCAGCGTCCCTTGAAATTTATATTGTAGAGAGTGTACGGAAAACCGTCTAGTATTAAACGATGCCAAAACCTAATGCATGAAGTTAGAAACAAAGAAGGATTCGTCAAAAAATGTTATGGTTGAATAAATTAATATTATATAAATTTCACCAAGATATTAAGTTTGAAATTGTGTATTTAACACAAACATCTAAAATTCCAAACTCATTTAAATGATCTGTCAATATAATAACATCAAATATCTATGCAATACAAGTACTGAGGTTTCAAGTTTCATTGGAGATTCTAGAGTCCTTTATATCAATTGTAAGCTATGGCTGGTTATTTCAGAGAAATACTTCGGAAGCCTATCGAATTTACATCCTCCAGAATATGCAGTGAGAGGCAATTCTCGAGATGGGTTATGAAGACATGTCGCCAAATTTTCAGGAATAATGATTTGATGACTCTCACTAGATCACTCAAATGTAACGAAGCACGAGACCATTTTCTATTTCAATTATGCAATTTTTTTTAATTAATAACCCAGTTTACCAATTTCAGCGTTTTGAACAAGGACCAGCTAAAGTCTTCAACTATTGCAACACGAAATTTTCATTTGCATAGCCTCTAAACCATCAACATAACGAAACAGCCGATTCAACTCAAGAAAATTCGGGACCTCATCAGTTCATCCAAATATAATTCACTAAAAAAATGGTAGATGGCACAAACGAACGCATTCGACCCATTAAATTCCCGAATCGCATGAGACAAAATAGTCGTCACGAAGATCCTCAAGATAAAAGATAAACGTCGAGCATTTCAGGAAACGAAATTGAAGTAATAAAATCACAGTTTTATGAATCGATTAAATATTCCAATGTATAATAACTAAGATTATAAATTTCCCATTAGTCCTTTATGCAAATGGGGATCTGAATAATCAAAGATTAATAATGGCTGATAAGATTTGAGCGCCCCCTATTCATTTATAGATATTGGTATATTTAAATATTTCAGTTGGTACCGCTGAGCACGCGATATCACTTGACTTGTCCCAGTAAATGCGTCCGTATCAAAGCTGTAGGTTGTTGTAAATGACAATATCCTCATTAATCGCTTATGCTAATAATTGTTTGAGAGATTTACGACCGTAGGGACATTTTCGAATAGCAATCCTACATTTCCTTCGATCAATAGTCGATTTTCATTGGTAAGACACTTTGAATTCATTAAAAAATTAGATGAAATAGAAACTTATCTGAAATCAAACTTATCGTAAAACTACTCATAGCTGACCCGGCCAACGTTGTTTTGATATATAAATTATATATATATATATATATATATATATATATATATATATATATATATATATATATATATATATATATATATATGAAAATGAACATTGTCGGCATATACCACGGATTATATATAACGGGTGATTTTTAAGAGTTAAGTTTTTCAGGTTGCGGCACTGTTTGGTAATGGCATACAAACGTCATATGTCAAAGTGAAAAGTCTGCAATATACTCTGCCATTTCATCATGGAAAGACTTACAAATGACCAACGATTGCAAATTGTTGAACTTTACCATCGTAAATTCGAAAAATTCGTGCTCTGTGAAAAATGTGTATCGTTTCTTATGACCACATTATTGTCGTCATAATCGACCTGGTGAATCAACAATTCGTGCTGTTATCACCAAATTTCTTACCAAGTTTACTTTGTTGGACATCAAACCATTGTCTCGCATGCTTACAGTGCGCACTGAAGAGAATATTGCAGCCGTAGCGTACAGTGTTAGTGAGGGTCGTGAAATGTCAAGTCGTCGCCGTTCTCAGCAATTGGGCATGTGTTACTCAACCACATGAAAAATTTTACGTGTTGATTTGGGTTTGAAAGCCTATAAAATTCAACTTCTGCAAGAATTGAAGCCGAGTGACCTACCACAGCGTCTATTTTTTGGTGAATGTGCCTTAGAACAGCTTAATGAAAATCCGCTGTTTTATCGAAAAATTGTGTTCAGCCATGAGGCTTATTTCTGGCTTAACGGATATGTAAATAAACAAAACTGTCGCATCTGTAGTGATGAACATCCACATGCCATACAAGAATTACCGATACATCCTGAAAAAATGACAGTTTGGTGTGGTTTATAGGCTGGTGGCATCATCGGTCCATTTTTCTTCAATGACGACCGTAGAAGAAACGTTAACCGTCAACGGCGAACGATATCGAGCTATGATACGTAATTTTTTTTGCCCCAGTTGGCCGAGTTGAACTTGGTTGACATGTGGTTTCATCAAGACGGTCCCACATGCCACACAGCTCGTGAAACAATGGACATGTTGAAGGATGAATTTGTGAGCAGCTTATCTCTCGAAATGGCCCTGTGAATTGGCCGCCAAGATCATGCGATTTGACGCCTCTGGATTATTTCTTGTGAGGTTATGTAAAGTCGTTAGTGTATAAGGACAAGCCGATCACGATTGAAGCCTTACAGGATAACATAACGCGTAATTCGTTGGATACAGGCCGAAATGCTCGAAAAAGTGACGCAAAATTGGACTTTCCGAATTGACCATTTGGCACGAAGCCGCGGACAATATTAACATGAAGTTATCTTTGAAATCTAAATGGCAAAGGCCAAGTTATCACTACATAGTATTGATATATGTATCAACAATATATTTGAGGTATTTAATTGGATAAGGATTAATGTTGTAGGTATTGGTTAAAATCGAAAATTAGCCATTTCTTGTCCTAAAAAGTAAATGACAAAAAATTTGTTATTGTGAGATATCCATAAAAAATAGACATATACCATAGTCGAGCTTTCTGTAGACCTTTTCTATGTGTATAATACTTTTTAGTATATTATTTTGATGAATCTCGTAAGGTTCAGCCAGCGTTTGCAATGTAAGCGGAAAAAATGTAATTATTTACGACATCACATTAGAAACCTCAAAAATAACAGTATTTTCCCACTATTTAATGGATGTTGTTATACATATAAATCTTTCTCCCCAATCACTCTATCTATCTAAAAAAACCTCATCAAAATCCGTTGCGTAGTTTTAAAGAATTAAGCATACATAGGGATATAGGGACAGGAAAAGCGACTTTGTTTTATTATATGTAGTGATTGAACAGTTGGAAAAATTTTATAGAAGTCATTAGACGCATGTTCCGGGCAACTAACCCAAATATCAGGGATGTAGCAACATGATGGCAAAATTACTGTGCACATGGCCCCTGACCTTTATGAGAGCCCAGATAGATTTTTTGCGATTCTACTACAACGAAATTTTAAAAGCATTATAGCCTTCAAAATTTCTAGTATATTGTTTATTAACTTTCAAAAATTCATCAGTATGAAATAAAGCATTATCTATCAAAAAACAGGTTGCACAATTCAGAACAGTATTTATAATTGTACTTATCTAATATGAAGTATTAAACATCACCAAAATTGTATCTAGTGGTCAGAGTAATCAGAGTGAATACTAAGACCTCTTGAGAGTTTGTAATAATAATAATAATAATAAGTTCTTTATTCTCAGCAGGTATAATACCCAATTACAGAAAATAATAACTTGAATACTAACTAAAAAATTAAAATGAAAAATATATAACAAGGAGCTCACTTTAATTTAGAAAAACTAAAATAGTGGATAGCATTTAATGGAAATGTCACAAATAACTCAATCTAAATCAATATATCCATTCCCTTTGTTCACATAACTTCTAATAATAACTTCTATGGTCAAGGTGAATGTCACAATTATTGGCACCTCTATTCATTCTAGACTCCATAAATCGAATAAAGTTTCCAAAAAAAGAGTTTCAAAGCGGTTGGAATCTGTTAGAACTGTGTTTAGAAAAAATAGACAGAACTTTGATGACATAACTTTATTGAATTTAGTGAGAATAGCGAATCGACCTTAATTTCGAGAAACAAACTTCAAAAAACAAAATTTTAGTTGTTCATTGGCTAATGAAAAAGAAAATAGAGAGTATAAAGTAGTAGTGTTTCATTTTACTGTACCAATATGAATTTCAATCTTTTTCGTGTAGTTATGCTTTTTTATATATTTTATTTTGCCATTTGTTCCACTTCGATTGAAATGTGAATATAATTATAGTTATGAATTTCAATTCCATATTTATCTACTTCACTGCAATGTATATTTTCAATTTTTTATGGAATGTCTTTCATATTTATTATTTTCGTTTTGTTTGTGCTTGTCCTATCAATGTTATTCATATGTACAAATAAATTCCACCTGATAATGTAGAAAAAATCGATCAACATTATTATGAGAAGACACATCCTATTTACTGCCAACGAAACATTGAATTTTCGCATTCCGTTCATTTAAGTCATATAGGGTAAAACACCCAGTAATCAGCCTTTTAGTGAGTAATTGAATTTTGTTCATTTATATTTCAAATATTAAACACTAGATAAAAACAACCACTTTTTTGTGAAAGGTTATTTACTATGTTAACTAAAAAATTAACAAAATATTAAACTTTTGTTAGACTTATGAAAAAAATTAACAATAATCATATATTGGCACTTCTTCCCAGTGCTCAGCCTCATTTCCCCACAAGTCAGCCATGGCTTACCCTGAAGTCAGCCTCTCACTTACTTTGCATATTTGGCCTAGAAATTTCTTATTATATATATTTTCTAACATATCTCCACCGAATTCAGTGCATTTTAAATGGTACCACGCAGGGTAATTATCACACCCTATATTTTTCATGCCGTTGATTTCGGTATCGCTAGTTATTTCCTCTTCACAATTATTACATCTCATTCTCTTTATAGTACAGGCACTATTTCTCTTCCCATTTTCACTTTTTTTTAGAATTCAACTGCTTTTCCGCTTCCTTTTTTTGTAATTCTTCTTTCTTTTATGTTCCTCTTCTTCTTTCTTTGCCTTTATCTCAAGTATTTGATTTTTTATTCCATATTTCCTACTTTTCCTGTCCTTTATCTCTTCTTTTTGTCTCTGAAATTGTTTCCACTCTTTCGAAGAAATAGCTGCTGTTCTATTGATTGCTTTATCTTCTTTTTTGATATTCTTAGCTATAGCAGGCAATATCCATTTAAAATGACTGACATGTCTCCTGATTTTACAATAACAGTGGACATTATGTTTATATTGCTTTTTATATTTTTGGTACTGCCATGTAGTACAGATTGTATATTTGTTGTCTCGTCTTGTTCAATATTATTTTCAATTAGAAGTTGAAAATAATATTGAAGTTAACAATCTGTCTTTATGCCTTTCACATTATCCATAATTATTATTTTCTGGGAGCGATTCGTCTCTATTTTCCATATCATAGTGAGTATTTATTTCTTGTCTAACATCTTCATTTTCTTTATCAATTCTTGGTTAGTATTTATTTCTAGATCAATATCTTCATTTGTCATATATTCTCCAAAAATTGAATTTGGTGTATGATTAGTGTTTCTTGAATTTTATCATTTTCGTGAATCACTTCAAAGTCGGTTATGATTTCGAATTCCTTCAAGAATATCTCTTCTTCTGTAATGGTACTTAAATTATTTTTCAAGGTGTGATCATCTATTATCAGCAAGCTTATCACAAAAATATCATTCAATTCTGATTCTTATTTTGGTTGGTTGCATCAGTATCACAAGCAGAACTACAATTTGCACTCAAAACATTAACTTAGCGTTGTGAAATTTCTCAAGATTATTCTAAATACATTTTGAGTAGCCAAAGCGTTCGTATTGCATGGTTTCAATTCACATTTGCTAAAACTGTTGCTGATTGTTATAGACAAATTTTCTCTCGCAACCTTGAAAACTCGACTAACTTCTCTAATTATCCTAATCGCTACAATAGCTTCTGTCAATTGTTCTTCTTTTTATTGGTGAATAGGTCTCTTTGACTTGGTGAAAGTTTAAAAAAAGTGATTTTCAGTCTAAAATAACTGTTCATAAACTCAACTCTGATTAAAAAGGCTTCAAGGTGCAATTTAATGCAATAGGACTGACGGCTGGTTACTAGATTCATAGATCCATTGGTCGGCCACTAACATCTAATTACATTTGTACCCTGCTGACTACTGGTAAAATACACTTCCGTGTTAAAAACTAGTAGTCAGCCGCTTATGGCTGAGCACTGGATTTACAATCCAAATTCGAAATCCTGTAGTCAGCTACCCTAATTACAATATATTCAACAAATAAAATGCATGTAAAAGTTGATTTTATTGCGAAATAAAAGTTATATTGTAACACAGTAAAATTATCCACCGCATATAACAATAATAACACAAAAATTTACCGAAAACTTCAAGCAGTTCCTGAAGATAAAAAAACAGTAACAGTAGCGAGTTAGTCTTGTCTGTGTCGGCGATGCAAATGAACGACATTAGCTCGTCTGATTGAAATGATATTGGTTCGTATGTGTGCATATTAGGCAATAGAGAGACAAAGTATTCGTTCAAACATTATTTTAGCGATGTACACAAATTTCAACACTATTTATAGGGAAATAATGTCTGTAAAGACTGTGTACTGGTGCAGAGCTGACTAATGGGTGTTTTACCCCTTCCTAATTATCTATGGTTATGTGGCTTATTATCGCAAATCGCGTAGATTACTTAGAATTATATAAAACTTGCTGACCCAGCATACTTTGAATACCCATATATACGACTATATTATATTTCATGAATATCGTCGAAAATCCTGAAATGGTTTTCTAATATTTGTGTTACACAACTATGGAAATATAACACTTCCAATGATTTCAAATCAGTGAAATTATTAATAATTGCATACATTAATATATTTTATTAATATATAGTGATAAACTTGCTGATTCTATTTGTTGAACTGGAGATTCTTCCTCATAACTCCTAATTAATTATAGGAGCAATCACTACAATCCGTCAATTTATTAAACAACTCAATATCTTCCTTTATTGAGAACTTTATTTGAATATTAGATCTTTTGATGTAATAATATCATACTTGACGATTTCAATATTTTTGATGCATATTAGGTACTATTTCCTTATCAACAACAATAAATAGTATCACGTTCAGTACCTCTAAATACACCCTAACACACAAGAAATGCCGTTTCTCTGGTGCTAAAGAAGATGAGAGAATATGAAATAATAACAATCTAAATCTATCCATACTGTCAATATTCTTTAAGTTTTCAACTGCTTCTTGAAAAATTGACGTTAATCTCTCCAAGTGGTGTCAATATATGAACATTCCTCTCACCCATTTTACAAATTTTGAGATTTTCAATTATTCTGATTATAATTTTCGAAATTTTTTTCATACGAATCTTGTCCTAATGATAACGAACACAAGAACAAGAATACAATTTGGTGTACCTAATCGTTCAGACCAGACAAGTGCGAACCTACATGCATTTCGCAATTCATTATTATTTTCCATTTTTATCATTTTCCTAATTTATAACAGAAAATGTGATACAATGAGTAAGAATGAACACTATTAAAAATAAAAAATGGTATTTAGTTTGTTTTTTGTACATTTGCATTAAGATGATGTCATTATTTTTCCACTTATTTCCCGTTTCTAGGTAGGTACTATAGCAGTATTATCAACAAATCTATGAATTTTTGTGGATTTATAAAATAATATCTTATTTATAAATAGAATTGGTCCTTATATTGCGCCATGGGTACAACATACTGAATAAAGTAGAATATAGATTGATAGTTTTTCTATAAATTCTAAATGAATCCTAGATAACATGTTTAAATAGCCTACAAATCACATTGATTTCAAGGAAAATATTGTATACAATGATGTCATTTTTCAAAACATTCCGAAATAATAGATAGTTATAAACATTTCAAATAATTGACTGATTGAGTCCATCCAATACTAAACATAGGTGAGTATATATTATGAAAATATAATATATATAGGTATATATATATATATATATATATATATATATATATATATATATATATATATATATATATATATATATATATATTTTATATGATATATAATATTTTATATATCATATAAAATATAGGTGAGTACATATTATAAATAATGTCACCGAAGCGAATAATCTATTTTATTAGAAGCTTACACTCAGATTACGTTAAATGTATTAAATTAATATTATTTTATGGTATATATTTTTCCTAACATTTAATTATTTATATATGAGTATCATATTGATATTTTGAATAGCCTAATGAGCCTACTATTATTCCTAATAACGAAAGAATTAATAAATATATAGATATATTTAAATTTCTATTGGGAACTAACTCAGTTCTAACCGAACTAGGATTGTTATTCAGGGACAATCGATTGTGATATGCGCAGTGACATCTATGCCCACTGGTAGAACTAACTCTCAATATAGGGGATACCAAAATATAAGATTACAGGAAACTATTGTCGAGGACAGATTTCTTCATTCATATGTGTGTTGAAATTTTCAAATGAGGCAATATGAACCAAATGTGTTAGAAACATAATTAATTTTCATTTAGTAATAAATTTCATGTATAAGAAATTATCTTATACATTATCTTATATAAGAAATCATCTTCTATATTATTATTGAGATCTTAGTTGGAAATTTATGGTATTAAAGAAAATGCTACATTGATTGAAGCTACTTAATTGTGGTATATAATCAATTTATCCCGGTATTTACAATTTATTGAAACAAACATTTCGGTTACAATTAAATGAAAGAATATCTTGCTTATATATTCTAGAGTTAATATCATTTTAAAGAGTAATTATCAAAAAATAAAAGTGACTTTTGAAATGGGCATATAATGTTTATTGAAATATAATATGAAATAAAAACCTTTTCTGGTTTTTTGGTTTTTTTTCACTTAATAAAATGACAAGCAAGCGTGCGTACTTGATTTGAATGTTAAATAAAGTGGCAAAGAAAATAATGTTCTCTAAATTTACATACAATAGGCTCTTTGACAATGAGAAAAATAATGTGTCAATTACTGTTAACAGTATATATTAAGAGTTAAAAAATGATTATTTATTAACGTCAGTTGAAAATAATTATTAATTTATTTAAAAATCTGTAAATAAAAACAGCAATTTTTAAACGTTTATCACGTGACACAAAATGCTCCTGATTGGTCGAGTTTATCCTGACGTCACCTGCTTGTAAACTTCGTAGTTTGTACACACTAGGTAAATATTGAATATTTAATTCGATATTTTTCAGCTAATATATACTAGAATTAAAAAATACAACTTTTACTGGGTTCATTAGACCCTACTACTTAATATAAAATTGATTTTAAAAACCTGTCAAATAACCTATTGTCAAATGGAAGTGAGAAAATATAGAAGAGAGTGTTTTTTGCCTTTTATTTATGTAATACATTCAGACTACCCGAAAAAAGTTTTAACGTGCACGTAAATTTTTTTTATGAATATTGTTAAAAAATACACGAGTAGGTATTACTATTTCGCATAGTAGATTTAGGTAAACATATAGTTAATTCTAACGGAGAAGAAAAAATTCGAACAACAGAGTCTTTTTTTCTATCAATTTAACATTTCATCTTCAAAATTTTTTAAATTTCAAATACATATTTAAATAGTTGAATCAGAAACATTTATTGCTAATTAAGAAACTATATCGTCGCTGTAAAATCAAACCGGCATAACTGCAAAATGCATATTTTTCACCAGAGCACTTTCAAGTTTTCGCATGTGATGTTTCGCAGGGGTATTTTCACGTAAATGCATACCCGTCCAACGCCATCTGACGGCTTTTTATTCAACTATACAATATGCCGGTTCGACATAAAAATAGACAGGAAAATATGAAATTTTTTGACACCAATAACTCAAAAACTCAATTTTTGCAGATATGCCGGTTTGATTTAATAGCGACGATATACTGATGAATGAATAAAACCAGTACCTAGTTCCAATTCACATAGAAAAATTAAAATAACTGCTTTCTAACAGCAATAACCCCTTAACGATTGGATATCCAAATATATCCAGAAATATGATGGTGAAATTCACACGATATCAGGTTACCAGTAAAGAATATATGTGGAATTTTCGAAAAGAATTCCAACAATTTTGAATGGTCTTAGAAAAATTCATTCGTAAATTTTTGTTTTTTACTTGAAGGAAAAATGCGAAGGTTTTTATAACGAAATACATAAAAGAAATTCTATGTGCTCGATGTCCAGATCCGACACAGAAATGCGAATATCAACGTCCAAAAATTCACAGAGGGAATAAAAAAAAAGAAATGGTCTCATTTTTAATGCATTCAAAACATCAGAAATTTTGATATTGGTTTTCTAAGAAGAAATAATTTTAGGTTCCATACAAAAATCACAAAATAAAATACAATAAATTTCCATACACATCTCAAAAAAAATTTCATTGTCTGTGACAGCTCGCATAGAAAAAATTCGACGTTCTTGATGTTGATAGGTATATAATGATGAAGCACAAAATTATCGCCGACGTGAATGAAACGAAAATGCAGAACTCTTAGTTTCAAATGAGTTGACACGCCTTGAAAAAATGATTAAATATCAGTAGTACCTATATTACCATTATTAGAAGGAAATTCTAATTGTTGTGACCCAAAACGCAATTATAAATTTCAAGTGAGTGAGTTATAACGATAAAGGTGTGACACAAGAATCGGTACTGGGACCAATCAAATAAAAAAATTATTTTGAATAATATCAAGTGAGCAGTCTTGGAAAGAAGGTATTTCAAGTTTGCTAATACTACGACCTAATTTAGAATTTTCTCAAAATTTAATACTAATACGCATGACGACGTTTCGAAGTACTACTTGTTTATCGAATGCTAAATTAATACTGAATTAATACTCAGTATTAATTACGCATTTGATAAAGAAGTAGTACTTCGAAACGTCGTCATGATTATTAATATTAAATTATGCGAAAATTTTAAATATTGTTTCATTATTCATATTAATTTCCTCCAAGTATCGACCTCATCAATACAACCTAAGTTTTATTTCAAATAATCTGAAAAATATAGTTCAGATATATACTATCTACTGAGACTGATCTATAAGACTGAAGATTGACTGTGTTTTGATGAACTATTCATCAAAACACAGTCAATATATGATAACACTCTTCGTATTAAATTTCCTCAAACGAGTTTGAAGTTCGAAGTAGTACACGTATTTGCCTATCAAATAAATCTCTGAAAAATGTCAAAGAATATGTCTCAGGTATTTATTATTGGTATTCAGGGTGATAGTCGAAGTTAGATAGTATATCATTCGAAGAAACCTCTTGAAATCTTCACCTAAGGTAACATTTTGCTTGATGTAGTGAAAGATATCTTTGAATTCAGAAAATATCACCTCTTCTTCTATCTCGGTTAGTGAAAGAAAATGCTTATATTTCATTATTTTACTGTACATTAACGATCAATTATGACCTGCCTATTTTTTTTGAAAATCACTTAACTGTGGTTTGATTCAATGGATTCGATCAATTATCATGAAGCTAACAAAAAACAAATTAAGTATCTACTACACTGCGAATGTGAACGTAGCAGCACAAATATAAATGGAGGTGTCGTGTATTCAATATTACTAGACCTTTGTATCGTTTTTTCACAACACTTAATTTACAACGAAAATTAATTCCAAAAAATTATATAGATACATTAGACATTTGTTTCAGGATACTGACCCATTATCTAGAGTTCAATACTGAATTCTTAATAATGATTATTACTCGGATTATTACTCCGAAATATAATGAGTGTTTTTTTAGAGATATAGAACTTTAAATTGCAATAAAACAACGATGGATCATTCGATTGACAAGAATTTTTTCTATTTTAAAGATAATCTTGTGACATTACATTTCAAATAGGATTTCTGGCATATGACCGCCACGGCTGACTCGGATGTAGTCCAATCTGGACGTCCAATTTTCGATGACTTTTTCCAACATTTGTGGCCGTATATCGGCAATAACACGGCGAATATTGTCTTACAAATGGTCAAGCGTTTGTGGCTTATCCGCATAGACCAATGACTTTACATAGCCCCACAGAAAGTAGTCTAGCGGTGTTAAATCACAAGATCCTGGAGGCCAATTCACAGGTCCAAAACGTGAAATTATGCGGTCACTAATCGTGTATTTCAATAAATCAATTGTGGCACGAGCTGTGTGACATGTTGCGTCGTCTTGTTGAAACCACAGCTCCTGGACATCATGGTTGTTCAATTCAGGAATGAAAAAGTTAGTAATCATGGCTCTATACCGATCACCATTGACTGTAACGTTCTGGCCATCATCGTTTTTGAAGAAGTACGGACCAATGATTCCACCAGCCCATAAAGCTCACCAAACAGTCAGTTTTTCTGGATGTAACCGTGTTTTGACATACACTTGAGAATTATCTTCACTCCAAATGCGGCAGTTTTGTTTGTTGACGTAGCATTCAACCAGAAGTGCGCTTCATCGCTAAACAAAATACGCTTATGAAAATCGGGAACAACGGCAATCTCGTTTTTTTTGTAAAATTGCACTATTTGCAAGCGTTGTTCAGGCGTGAGTCTAGTCATGATGAATTGCCAAACCAAACTGAGAATAAATCACTTCTCAGCTGTTAAATAGGTCGCCATCTTCAACAGTAATGCCAACTTAAAGTTCTATACCTCTAAAAGAAACACCCGTTATATATTCTATTTCTCTATCCCGCTAGCACTCTTCAGATTCGAATATTTGTTTGCTTTTCTAATTAGAAGTGATTTACACATTAACGAAATCTCAGGAGGAGTCAATTGTGAATAATGAATAATATAGAAATATCATTACATAGAGTAGCAAATATGAGTTTTTTAATGTTTTTTTGTCACACATATGTACATCTAAACATTGACATTCTTTAAACATTTCAAAGTTAACAATCCGAATCAAACGGATTCAAAAATTGCAAAAATGTTGAATTAGTAAAGAAATATCAGTTGAAACGGTAAAGAAAACATTGTTTTCTAGATTTACATACTTTTATCTAAATATTGTGACGTAGCTAAGTTTCATCATGAAATTCAAAATGAATTTATATCAAGTAACGAATAAAATAATTTATATAAAATAACTAATTTCAAATTATCTTATGCTAATTAGAATATTATAAATATTTATACATAATTGTAGTAAAAAAGTTTTGTTTTACTCCACAAAAAATTTTGAAGTTGAGCAAAACAAATTTCTTTTGAATAAAAATCATTAAAAATTGAGAAAATATTCGAAAATGAAACAATGGATTACCTTCATCATTAAAATTTCCAGCCTCAAACGGAAAATTATCAAATGAATTGAATAGATGATGAAAATCAAACGACGTTTGAAATGAAATGATGAATTTCTACCTCTAATAATGCAAAAAGTGAATTCACACACATTTAGTTCAGTTATTTCTCTCTGTTTTCGAATGAATAGTTGAATGAATACTATTAAATTCGAAGTAAAAAATTTAAGTTCGAAAATCGAACGAAAAAACTTGAAAATAGTTGAAGAAGCATCATTAAGCTAAACGTACCTACGTATTGAAAACGTTTTCAATTTGGAATTTATTGGCTACTAGCGGACCCGACAGACTTCGTCCCGTCAAAAAGATTTGGAATGAGGCAGTTTTTGTTCCTACCTATTTTATAGTCGGCGCAAAAAATTCTCCTGAACATAACCGTCACCCTGACGATAGGACGGTACACAACACCTGTACACCTGAAATGGACAGGTTGTTGTTGTTTCAATTTTCAACTTCTTTTTGATTTGATATGGCTTAGAATCAAGTCCTTGAAGCCATACCAATGTTGTATGTGTGTAAAGTTTTCATTTTCCTATATTTATTATTTTGTTCGGTGTTCATCTCATTTACATAATATTAGTACGTATTCAAATAATTTTGCACAGATAGGGACATCAAATTATTAATTAAAAATAATAAAACACTTTTTGTAACACGGTTTGTGTTTGACTGATGTAATGATGTGAAAACTGATGCATTTTCTGTAGCCTGCCAAAACCAACACAAAAGAAATTATATCGCGAAGCTGACCAAATTGAAAATCAATACTAATGATCTATAGCCCTTACATTTTGTGACTATTCAATTTGGTCTTATTCGCGATATTATCACTTTCGTTGAGTTACGGAACTCGACATTCGCTCACGCGCACACTGTTTTGATAGATATGATTGAATGTGAACTTTGTGCAGCGGTAATAAAGTGCAAATTGACTCTTTGACATTAGAGACACACCTACGTTGCTCAGATTACAGTGAATTCTTGTAATTTAACATGAACTTCATTGAATAGCAATAAAGTTCAAATTGATTCTACATTTCAGTTAGAAAACGTTTGTATGGGAAACGGAAGAGGGTTGTTTTAAGGGGTTTTCCGGCAATTATTCGAATTTTTCTCGTCGTAAAAACCATCCTTGGGCTTCAACGAACATTTAGAAAAAAGAATTGGCAACATTGGTCCAGGCGTTGTTGAGTTATGCGCTTACCAACACATTTTGTGATTCATTTTTATATTATGCCGTATTTCGAGTTCTACGGCCTAAGTTTGTACGTCTGGTTGGTGGCATTGTTAAAAACAAAAATCCAACTGAAAATATATTTTCTGTATAACCATGTAAATTGTATATTGTAATATTGTTTAGTCACCAAAAGTTACCAAAAATCGATATGAAGTGAAGTGAACTTACCGTGATTAACAAACACTTATTAACAAACAAAACACTTCTTAGTCTTTAAAACAAAACGAACTTTATCAAAAACTTAATAAAATTATTGTTAGCGCGGTTATGGATGTGTTGTCACAGATTACCACAGATGTTTTTGTTTTAAATTGAATGACGTTGACATTTGTTAGCGCGGTTATCGATGTGGTGTCACAGATTACCACAGATTTTTTGTTTTAAATTGAATGACGTTGACATTCGTTACGCGCGTTTTTTAAAATATGCAAAATTAAATGTATATTTTTCAATCTTTCTGAGAGATTTTCTTCATATTTTTTTCCGTAAGAACCTTGTACAGAGTATTAGAAAACTACAAAAAAAAATCAGCCAAATCGGTGAAGCAGTTTTCATGTTATGTCGTGACAATATATATATATATATATATATAAACGGGTTTCATTATATATATATATATATATATATATATATATATATATATATATATATATATATATATATATATATATATATATATATATATATATATATATATATATATATATATATATATATATATATATATATATATATATATATATATATATATATATATATATATATATATATATATATATATATATATATATATATATATATATATATATATATATATAATATATATATATATATATTATAATATATATAAGAATGCATTCATTCTCCTCACGATTTACACTGTATTGATTTGTTTTATTTTTTGCCATAGTTCATCATCTATGAAAATTTTCAAATCAAATTCTTTTTTTCAAATTCGCCAATATGGGATAGTTACATTTCTCAATTCGCCTAGATTGATTTAAAGTAGGAACTAACCTAACCTAACCTAACCTAACCTACCTTCTATAAAGTTGCAAACAGCACTATCATAAACCAAAACTAAAACCTAATTTTTTGTATGCAATTTCACCAAAAACCAAACTGCAAAAAGGTTGAAGATGAAGAAAAATAGAGAATATTACGAAAAAAATCATGTTTTCTCTCCATCCGGGTATAAACGGTATAATTGGCTGGTGGCGCACCTCCACATATTCGTTCCAATTCAAAAAGGGACAATACGAGAATGATTGTCTACGGATACTTTAAGAAAGGTCCTTTTGTGTTGGCCATATTGTCCCAATTCGATTTGCAATAAAAACAACTTATCTTAGCCAGATCGTATTTATATCGTTTTCTCTAGCACAAAGAAAGGTTCCCTATCAAATATTTGATCTCTCAAAAGACAAAGATGAGCCGAACTCCTAGTTGGAGAGAGTGAGATGGATATAAAAGCAATAGCACCTTTATTCTCTTATTGTGTCCAAAAACGCCGACCGCATTCGAAGAATATCGGTTTACTATTGTGCGAGGGTAATTTTTGTTGTATAGAAACGTTTAAAACTTCCCTTTTAGCGGACTTATCGTACTGGAAATTTTGAAGTGTATCGAACTATTTTATATTAAAGAGAAATTCTGCTACTATGGATGATTTTAAAAATGAAATTGTTCTGTAATCTTAAACAAGGAATTAATTTTTCCAAGCTGTTTTAGTGAGAATACTCCAGCAAACCTTAAAGTTCTAATATAAAATATCAAATATTAGCATGCCCATCAACACAGTGTACAATAATGTATGCAAATATTACTTTTGACGATACCAAAAATTTTCCTGCGTACACTGATATGTTTCTGCAAAATGTAAGAAAAAAGAAACAAAGGCAGTTGAGAAAGAGCTGACGTTTTGGAAAGTTTCTTTGAAATCTATGTTCGGTTTAGTTTGTTGAAGTGATTATTGAAGTGCGTCTTCAGTTTTCACCATTCCAATGAAAGGGTTATTTAAAGGGTTGAAAACATAAATCAGGAATATGACTGACTGGGAGTAGTTGTCTTGTTTAGTTATTTTTGCTATTTAGAGGAGTGTTAATGAAAATGTTTTCAAAGCTATTGATGACTTCAGTTTGAGCCACAGGAAAATACTTTATTTTATGCAAATGTAATTCATAATGAGCTTCAGTAAAAGAGAAATCCTTGTTTATAGAATGATGTTTACTTGTTGTCCTCTTTCTGGATGATCAAAGAAGTTAATGAAGTAATTAGCGCACACTGATAAAAATTAAACCTATTTTTGAGTGGTGCGTGAACAAAACTCATTAAAAATGTTTTATGGTTATTACAAATTAGAGAAGTTTTTTGAGATTTGGTGATTTAGTGTGAAAAGTAATTGTTTGAAGTTATTCTCGTGTAAAATTTGTTTGAGAAAATTTTCTGAGGAACTTTCCACGAACCGTCCTTGAAATAACGCCCATTTCTAGAGTTTCACGTTAACTGCCAATAAATTAGGAAATTGAAACCATATTATGTTCAGCAAATTTTAATTTATTTAGTTTTTCTGTGAATCAGTTAACGATATATTGGTTTTACTAGTGCAGGTAATATTTATGTACTTCCTCAAAATATACGTAATAATAAAATATATGTCAAGTTTTGATTATTTTATACACTATTGATTATTGATTAAATCAAATAGATACTATAGTACCATCGAGTATCAACTTTGTATCTAGTGAGAACACTATACAATATATGAAATGCACCAAAACTTTTATCGCTAAAAAATTTGTTTCCTTCGAGCCGGATTTGAACCAGCGACCTATGGATGTCCACTTTCGATATTTCAACTACAGTCCACCGCTCTACCAACTGAGCTATCGAAGGAGTGATAGTTAGAATTGAAAACAAGCATCGTCACAAAATTATGTGAAAGTCACAACCAAATTCTACAGCATGTCCTAAAATATTGATGGAGTGTTTAATTGTCGAATCAAGTTGAATAAACATATTCAACAGCAACTTAGGCAGTTCATTATGCTCTTACAAAATCAAAATCAAATTAAGAATTTTTAGCAGATGTCAACTTTTACGTATCTAATATTTGAATTTGAATGGGTATTTACCCATATCTTTTTAGTGAATTACCTCATATACCTACCTATATAATTTGCGAATTCTAAGTAGATATTCAGTGGCGTAGGGGTCATTAGCAGAGAAGTGGACAACTTTAGTAATTGAATCTAAATGTAAAATTCAGAAGATGACAAAATTGATTCAATTCTTTTTCCGAAATGTTATTTGAATTATAAAAAAAAATTTAGTTAAGAATTATTCGAAGTGAGGTAAGGATAGTTATATAAGAATACACATATTTCAATTAAAAATGGAAAGCTTATATAACTTCATCGTCATGTCATACTTTCGTGTAATACCTTAATAAAAACTTGGTCTGTAGTTATGTTATTTTCAATGCTAAGCCATTTATTCCGTTCTTCTTTGAGCCGTTCGATCATTGGATCTAGCATAACATGTCATACTTTTTCCTTGTGGGTGTCTTTGAGAGTCACTTCAACTGAATGAACCTCAGGAATACTTTTTATAATATAAATAAGGTACCTATGCCTACTTTTTTATAAGGAAGAATTCCCATTTATAAGGAAGAATCACGAATAGGTAAGGGAAAACAAAACTGTTCATGATTTTATATGAATAAATAAAATCATAATATTGAAAATGGTGTAGGTAGGTTCGTGTATTATGATGTTGATTATTTGATTTAAAGTTAGTTCATGATAAACATGACAGTTCCATATATCTATAATGAAACCCAGACATTTGAAAAAGGGTATCATAGCGTGGTTTTAAAGTGCCGTTGTATTACTTATTTTGCAACAGAAGCAACGATTACGTTGGCGGTATTGTGCCAACATATATAAAATATCCTTTGATCCATTGTCATTCTTCGGTCCATTAAGTTCAAGAAGCCGATGCGCCATTGTTACAAAGTCAAACAACGTTCCTAGAGTGACAGATTCTGTGTGTCACTGTAAACTGTACTTCAGAGATAGCAATTGTGGAGGATAATCCTCTTACGTGTATTTGGTCCATAGACTTAACTCTTTCAGCTTTTCGGTGCAGTGATACACAATGGAGATTAGAAATGTTATATCACAGAGATATAAGCGATTAAATAGGAGTTTTTGTATCTTTAGAAATACTAGTTTGTCTACTAGAGAAATCAATCTAATGAGAAATTATAGTTAGATTCTATGATGAGAGCTCTATTTCAAGATTCAAGGATTTTTTCGTTTAATACATCATTCACTTCTTCAAGATCAAGAAACATTGCGTCGACAACCCTTCAAGTAATAATTTCAAATATCAGAGAAGAACAAGATTTAAACTCAACGCCAAAAGTGGAGATAATGAACCTTATATCAATTTCGACTTAAAGGATTGCCAGGAATAAGTGAAATACTTGTGAAATTCATGTTAGGGCAGAAAAAAACAAGAAAAATTCCGCTTTCTATGGAACCATTATATAAATTAAAAATACTGCTATGAATGTAATCAGTCACTCTATACATAAGTCTCTAATATGCTCCGATAGGCATTAGTAATTAGATAACATTAAATAATTTCGTAAGTTTTGAAATTAAATTTTAGGGCCTCAATTAATTGAAAATGAACTCGAGCGAATCAGAAAACCTGAATACATACATCATGTATTAATTTCCAATTGAATAGTTTAGCACTTTCTGTAATATAATAAAAATTGCAATAATTTATTTAACACAACTGAGTCAATTTCAAAAAAAATCATACTCGTGACTTGATATAAATGTCAAATTTATATTTCATAGATTGTTTAACCTTCCTCAACGATAAGATGGGTAGAATCTTATATTTATCAGTTCATTCAACTATTAGGTAGTTTTTGCAGATAACACTCTCAATTTTTCCAATGACCATCTATGTCCGTGATATCATATAAGCCTTTCTGATGAACTTTCTATTAGGGGTGATCTATATTCATCCATGTTGCATAAACATCGATGGGATTGGAAAACATCGATATTTAGATCATAAATTTATAAATCGATATAATCGACTCATTTATGTTATGGCAATCAAATATTGATTATTGGAAAAATAGATGGAAACAACTCTAAATGTCGTTCTCTGAAAATTTCAAACCTAGACTTAGACTTTAGATTAAGACTGGTAACACCACTAATTCGGAATATTAATTTGGACGAGAAAACATCCAAATTTAAGGTCAAAGCACGAACCTATGAAGACTTTATTTATATGACACTATTTATTGCCACTAATATTATGTTGAAAATATCAAGAGAGTGTGATTACGAAGCAATATTATACGAGCAATACCAACAAATGGTTCTCCCAACTTCTTCTAAACGCTAACTTCAGTCAATCTGGTCATAAGGACTTAAAGGAAATTTGAATGATTAATTGCGTATTAGACCTACATAATTAGTAAAAACTCCCAACCCTCTAAAATTGCAGGAAATGAAGGTTTCATAAATTTAATGATTGTCGCTTGCCAATTGTCCAAGGTGTTTTCACGATTCAATTTGAAAAGAATGTCAGAAACTAAATATGATGTTATTAGAGAACCTTTCAGAAAACAATCCCAGAAATTGAGTGCGTTGACTTTTGACAAACATTTCAATAGATACAATGCAAACTAGGATTTTTTTTGGGCATACTGTTCTATTTTGTAATGAGGGGGAACAATAAGTTTCTGTATCGTTGAGAGTTATGAAATAATTATCTCATATTGAGGAATACATATGGATACATTATTGAGTAGGTTAAAACAGCGAAATATTGAAAGCAATGAAATTGTGACAGTTCTTACTGTTACTGGTGCCAGTGATGTTTGAGCAATATAAATTACTCTTGGCAGAAGTCGGCAAAAACATTGCTATCCTTGTGGATTGTCGTTTAGATAACAATAAACACATTTATTTATAGAAGAGACAATTTAATTTACTACCTAAAATATCCTTATTTTTACATAAATCGATAGGTACTTTTGAATGATTGTTAACATCGATATTTTTCTAATATTAATTATCCTTATGTTCTATCCAGTTTTTCTCGAATATATCTGAGTGTCATTCACTATTTTATCTTGTTTTCATTATTATTACATATTCTCGAGTACAGATGTCACTTTATACCCGATGTAGGTATATATATATATTATTATTATTATTATTATTATTTTTATTATTATTATTATTATTATTATTATTATTATTATTATTATTATTATTATTATTATTATTATTATTATTATTATTATTATTATTATTATTATTATTATTATTATTATTATTATTATTATTATTATTATTATTATTATTATTATTATTATTATTATTATTATTATTATTATTATTATTATTATTATTATTATTATCATTATTTTTAGGATTGTTTCCCGCGAGGGGAGCGATTAAACTTGAATTCGCAATTCTTAGGACTTTTGCTTATAAAGAAAATCAAATACCCTGTTGAAATTCTTATTTTTATCAATGCTTTGACTTGCACGCCACTGCCAGGGTATGTACGTGAAAGATGTAAACACTTTTTGTTGTAAAGTTGTCAGAGTAGTTTTAAAATTGTCTAAAGAAGCACTTTTTCGAACGTCAAGCAAATTATTGATTGGCACTTGGTCTTTCCAAACTCAAAATGGAACAAAAAACAACTGAAAAGGCATAAAATGGTATGGTGAATAAAGAAGACAATGAGATGAGACTATTCCTTTGAACGAAGTATACAAAAATCTTTTGATGACCAAAGCTACCTTTCTCATATACTATTTTTGACATACAACCTCAAGGAAAATAAAATTGGAAATAAACAAATTCAATAAAAATAAATATCCAAGAAAAGAATTGAAATAATATATTTTTCTTCAACAGAAAATTTAAAAAATATGTTGATAATTAATTGAAATCAATAATTTCTCGCTCGGTTTGTAGAAATCAAGAAAACTGAAATCAATACAAACATTGGAAATTTTGTTTTACACTATCATTCGATAATTAACTTGAGAGATTTCACCGGGAAACTTTTTCAGACGCTTGCAGAATATGAGATAATAACAAATTTGAGTGCAATTACATGCATGTATAAACAAACAGGGGGTTTTGTCCATAAGATTATTCTGAAAGACCTCACATGCATCTAATCATGAAAGGGGTTCACAATGGTGAGTGAATTATATAAATTCCTCTCATTCATTAATCAAATTCTCAAAAATTTTCAGTCCATTGATTTTCACTATTTCCCATAGAAATTTAGATGTCAACTTTTTTTCAATATTGTTTCAGATGTCGAAATTTGAATCAAAAGTATGATTCTCTGTTAACAAATCGTTCGAATAATTGAAATTGTTTCACTATATTTGAAACTGCATTATTTATGTTATGAGTGTAGTATTGAAATTTCTACTTCTTTTGTCGTTTGTCTAAATATATATACTTATATCCGAATATGTGCCGCAATTTTAATCATAAGCGCCTGATTTATTGTCTTTCTAGTTTTAGTTTTATTTTTTTATATTTTTCAATATGAAAAATGGTTTTGTATTGAAAGTGAATGTGAAATTTTCACTCTGAAATTAATAGATATTCGTTGTGCTGATCATTAATCATCCAGTTCTCAAGCCTAAGCTTTTCCATAAAAAAAGATCAATGTCTACTACATTACCAATTATATAAATTTCAAATGATTTGTTCATATTCACTGATACTTACAATCAAAAATTGAGGTAAATCAAATAGATACCTATCCTAAATCACGGCCACGTATTCTTCTCCAAAAGAAGAATGTAATCACTTTCACCTTCACTAAAAACTTTTCAAATCGTATACCTTCGTCCATTATATAACTTCATTATTCGAACTTTTCTGAGTCACTACTAAATGTATTAAACATCAAAGCGACATGACGAATGTGCTTACAGAAAATTGTGTCGAAATTTCAAATATTGATATAAAAATTTCTGTCATATATCGATAGACAAGTTCACTGCAAAAATTGCAATCAAAACGAACAATATTAATTGTGCTAAATAGATTGTCTTGAAAAAACATAGAAATATAATTTTGAATAGAAGAAGTGAAACACTTGTGAATGTTTTTGAAACATTAGTCCAATAATATTATATCCTTGTTTGTAATAAAATCTATCTATAAAAAGGCTAAAATCTCTTTCTGATATCTCCTCCTACAACAGGCTACGTTCCGAAATATATCAAAACACAGCATCGTATTTTGTTCTCCTCAGGCAACTAACGTATAGGTAGAACCCCAAGCCGATGCAAGAACAGTGAAACATTTCAATCGCGAAATAAACAGAACCTTTCTTCTAAACAAAGACCCGTTAACATACTATCTTGGCATATATCAGAGGTAATAATAACCGGTAGGAGAGCACAATACCGTCGAAAAATATCTGGAGGCATCCTTCTATTGGACCATCTGTCTATACTTCTTTTCAAAGCAGGATCGCGAACTAAAGTTATCCTTACTTTATAAAACGGGTATGGCGTACCGGCTACTTCCGAGAAGATTATTACAATCAGGGGAAGATGAAGATGATTCAGTATTGTGCTGACTGCGAATGATATACGTTTCCCTACGAAACTACTTTTTAGTCGAAAGAGTATTAATAAACAGTTCGTAGATCGTAAAAATGTTGAAAGTGTAGTCCAAATTCTAAAAATCAAGTTTACAAACAGAGATCCAATCGCAATTGTTCATCCTAAGTTTCACACGTTCGGTTGCTTTAGAAACATCAAGATTGTGAGGTAGGTTTGAACTAAAATGATCTGAACTGTCAAAATCTGCTTTATAAGTGTGCATTATTACACTAATTTTCATATTTTCAAAATATTTCTATTTTATAGCTTATGAAACGAACAATAAAGCATTCTTCTACTAAATCTACTACATTGTACGTTCCTCAAAAATGTATTTGATTCCAACCTCATCACTTAATAGTTATTTAATAATATATTTAGCATTCGTTTATCTATACAAAAGTGTCAGTAGATCAGTTACTGAACTTCAAACCTGTCATTGAATATAAACTCAAATTCAAACACTTGGACTTATGATTTACACTTTATTGACTACATAGCATGACGCGTTTCGTCGTTACAAACGACTTCTTCAGATGCTTACAGAATGATGTAATGGCGTTTGTAACGACGAAACGCGTCATGCTTTACATATCAATAAAGTGTAAATCATAAGTTCAAGCGTTTGAATTTAAGTTTTTATTCAATTATAACGGAATTAACATCAAGTGAACGCCAACACTATTAAATATTCAAACCTGTCATACTCAAGCACTAATTCAGGCTAACTTTTCTCAATTTTAAAGCAATTCACCTTCTTTCAAATACGGGTAAAACTGGTATCAGTCGAATTAATACGAATTCCATTTTTATGTAGGTACAAAAATGACAAATACCAAACTTTTCGTTTATCTTCCATGAGAGAAATTATACTTAAATAAAAGAGTTATTTATTCGAATATTCATAATATCCGATAAATTCTTTTCGGCAAATACAATTATCCTGTTGTTGTCAAAATATTATGAACATTTTGATGTTTTGTCACTAATTAAGGAAATGAACAGAATATATCGAATTTTCATTTCTTCAACACCTTATATTTTGAAAACGAAACGACATAATTTCGACCTAGAATAAGATTGAATTTTTCTTCTAATGTCAAACTGTCAGGAATTATCTTTGTTTATCAGTAATTGAAATACTGAAAAAACAATATTCTTAGCGATAAAAAACCTTAAAAGTGAGAACTTTTATTTCCTCTTGACGTTTCTATACAATCTGTTGCTTCATCAAAACTTGATATGAAGGATTTTCATTAAATGACAGACAATGACAGAAACTTTCTGATGAATAAAGTTTTTGTCATTACCTTCCTTTCAATAGAAAATATTCATTTCAAAGTATAAAGCTATAAAATGTACCGAAACGTCAACTACTTTATATATATATATATATATATATATATATATATATATATATATATATATATATATATATATATATATATATATATATATATATATATATATATATATATATATATATATATATATATATATATATATATATATATATATATATATATATATATATATATATATATATATATATACGATAATAAAAGGAGTATTACCGTTTGATTTGAATAAGTAATAGATGATGAGTTCTCGGCAAAAGTAGGGCCACTATAATTATATACACAACCAATTTATTTACCTTGTCTATATTTCGAATATGTTTATATTCTTCATCAGGACTCAAACAAAAAATTACATCTTACAGTTAACTAGGCTGAATATGTAGCCAAACTGTACGTAGCAGTGAAAATATTAGATGGTAAACAAATGTTGAAACTTACAGAAATAGACCCTAGAATAGGAGAGCGACTGAACTTGAATTCGCAATGATTAGGACTTTTGCTGCATCTTTTTTGCCTCCCAAAAACGCTTTATCCTCTCTGAATGCTTTTTCTTCCGTTCATCTGTCCATTTTACTCCAGGTTGACGATTTGGCTTGTGCTCAAACTTCACATGTGCGATTTTATAACGACATTCAGTGGGATCTTCGAGATTTTTTATATTGATATGTTGTAGATGCTTTCGGACCTCTTTTAGCCACTCTGTTCCGCATTTACTATTCGTAATTATATTGAGTAGTTTCTTCGGTATTCTGGACTGTTTCATTCTGTAGACATGTGCATAGAACTTTGCTCGTCGTTTTCTGATTTCTTCCGTTATCGTATTTGTCTTTTGATACAGTTAATTTTGAGGTCTTTTCATCTAAATACCGTTTCTATTGATTGGCCCGTAAATCTTTCTGAGAATTTTTCGTTCTTGTTTTCTATTTCTCTAATTCTTAAATGACCGTCAATAATCATTGTTTCAGATGCTTAGATTCCTTCAGGAAGAATCGTTGTGTTATAATGCCTCAATTTGGCGCCTCTCGCAATGCACTTTTTGTTATAGTGAGCCCATGTTAGTTCGTGAAATGAGTCGTCAAGCTTTAGAGAACTATATTTGTCTCTTCATCAGGAGCAGCTGCAAAATTGAAAATTTGGAAATGTCAAATACAAACAGAAATGTAGTAACTTCCGATTCGAAATTCAAACCAAGATGTTATGTTGAATAAACCAAATTCATAATTCACATGAAACCATATAACGGTGATGACTAGATATTAAAATTAGCATTTAAAGTAAAAAAGGAAAGGAGTTCACTCATTTCACCCTAAGACTGCTATCCCAAATATATTTTTCTCGTTGTATATATATATATATATATATATATATATATATATATATATATATATTTGGGGTTATGCTCCTGGTTTTTCCCTCCTACCCCTTGAGTCTATGAAAGAGCTCCCAAAAACAAACATGGCTTTACTCAAACAAAAATAAAATGAAAATATCTATTACTATTCTGATAGTAAAAATAATACGCGAGAATAAAATAATGTATTCACTAATGTTAAGCCACAAGTTAAATGTTCGTTTTCAAGAACATCAACTTCAACATCTTTCCTGTTTCTTTGGGTATGCCAAACCCACCAGACGACGCCCAAAACTCTCAGGTAAATCCACATCGTATTAAAAAATTCTGGATGCGCTTATTTGACTCGTTTAACGTTGGAATAAATTCATAGTAGACGTTTTTTCAAGTTTGAATGTCGAAAATAGTTGCTTCATAAAAACTCATTCCAAAAAAATTTAAAAACACGTTGTTTTTTAGACTCACATTACTTTTATTTAGCAATTTAGAGCTAAGTTTCACCATTGCGATGGGTTCTTCTGATTTTATGCTGAAACGTACGAAAAATTTGTCGAATAAAAGTGTGTAAATCCGAAAACCGTGTTTTTAAAACAGTGTTTTATAGACATTTTTCGAATGAGATTAATTTTTGACTGATTTAATTGAACAGAGATCTATAATAACAAAAACCAGCAGTTAAGGAAAAGGAAAATTATGAGAAATTATTTCGTTCGTTACATAAAATTTGTTTCATCCCAAAAATATGAGAATGTCAAACAACGCACATTCAAGTATCCGCATTGAATTCAGCAACGTTCCTGTTTTCACCCTCTATTTACGCCATTTCACGACAGCAGTTTAACTCTGCTGTCAAAATAAATTATGAAGTGCGACTCGACAACATCCCCAGAAAGCGGAAAGCCAGGAAGAATGAGTTCGGATAAAAATCTGAGTACTTCCGGCGAGCCAATTAATCAAATTAATTTTCGTGAAGAGTGGGCCTTGCCTTCATTCATACCACGAAACGAGAAGTAGCAACCACTTCAGTTGATGGTCTGGCGTATGTTGTGGATGGAGGCGGCGCACACAGAAGTGGGAACATTTTTTCTTCTATGAAAACATGAAAACAAACGAGCAGGCCGTGGAAAAACAAAAGCAAATAAGCCAAAACAAAACACTGCACGAAATGAGTACTAAAACCGAAAGCGAACCATTTTGTACAGGAACGTATTAGAACTAATCAATTAAACTTCTTTGAAAGTCAAGAAAAATACGTTGATGTTTTCAATATATTAAATGCCATAGGATAAAACTTTTAATGTATATTGTATGTAATTAGATACATGTTTTAAAATGCATTTATCCGGAATCATGGGATGAACAAAATGATGAATGGTTTGGCTATGATCTACTTTATTTTCTTGCAGTCACAATATCGTTGTCAACTCATCAAAATCAGACCTCATACATGGTATTCCGCTAGCCCTATTTGAGCTATTATTTCCAGAAAAAACCTAACATACAAGTAGGATAAATTGATTAGGAGAAAATAATAGTTTTAACAGATCATTTATGATTTTTGAGCTATTGCATAGCTTTTATCGCGAGCTTTGAGCGCAGCGACCGAATCAAGAAATTCCGTAACGAAAATAGAACCTAACACCCTCACTCCGCCTACCAGAGCTCGGCCGAGCGTTCGCTCAACGTGTATGTATATGGTGCTCATTTGTTGGAGATATTTGTGCGAGTTTATGCAAACTTAGAAATGGCTACATACACATAGTCATGGTAGCAATTTACATTTCTCCGAATCCAAAATTGGACGAGTTAGAGCACTTTACTGAAGTACCTGCACTGAAGAAGGGTCGAAAATACTTGGTACAAATGGCGATAAATTTCCACTTATCTTGGCTGGCGGTTTCAACATCACTTCGCTGATAAAATCGCGGTATTTTCCGGATATTTAGAGGATTTCAAGTCTCAAACTTATGTTTCTTACTTCAGTTACCATAAACCTATAGTTTTAATGATAAAAATTCCTGAAGAACCTACATGTATTGTAATATAATAAAAATATTTTAAACGATATTAACTTCTAATTTTTTCAATAAAAAAAAAGTTGTCTTATCGGTCACCACGCTCAAAAAGTGTAACTTGAATTAATATCAAAGAAAAAGAGTACTTCATAAATAACAATAAATAAATAATTATAATTGCATAAATTGATGCGAAATGCTAAGCAATAGGTTTACCGCGGCAGTCTCCCAATGCCAAAAATTTTTTAAAACATATTTGCCCTCCCAACATATCCTCTATATAAAGTATTACCTACACAAAGCAAATAATCGATTCCCAAGCAACACAGAAAATGCTCATACTAAAATATATCTTCCATTCAATAAATTTTTTTTTAAACTGGAATCTATCAAATCGAATAGAACAATTTTTTGAGGAATTAAGGTTGCAATAGATGAAATTTGTTTGATAGTTTGAAAATTCGAAAATATTGTCGTTAAACATGTGAAAACCTAGATCAGTAAGAAATAAATGAAGTAATATATACTTGGTGAAACGTCAGAAGCAAATTATTGTACTCAAATTTCTGAGGAAAAATTTTCAGTTTGCAGAAACGTTTGAAATTTTAATTTAAAAAAATTAGAACAAACAAAAGGGTGTCATAGTTGGACTACCATCTATTGAGAAAACTGAAGATCTTTTGAAGATATATTTCAGAAATTATATTATATTCTACTCGTGTATTGAAAATATATTTCAAAACTTAAAATTCAATTTTGACTGTTCAAGAACTCAAGAAAATAAATCAGCTTCACAAGAAGTTTCATATTTTCACTTTAATAAGTTGGTGTCTCGTCACAATATCTTCCGAATGAACCATAAAAAAATTCCTGAAGTGAAATGACAATGCAAATAAATGAAATATCACTAAAAAACATCCTGTGAAGATGAAATATTTTTGAAATCATACAACTGAAGAAAAGGTAAATGTCGTTCTTCAGCGAACTAAAAGTTTTTAGTCCAGCTTTCAACTGAAATTATACAATTGAAGATAGAATATCCTCAAATAAAGTTCTCCTTGGCAAATCAGAAATCCATTCCATATACGAATTTCATAAATGTTCCATAAACTAAATACATTACAAGTATTTCAAAAATTTTAGATATTTCGCTCATTACAATATTGTTTTGATATATATAATAACTTCATCAGGTGGAAGAGCACTAGAATGGAAAGCGAAACGATATTGTGGACAATATAAATTATATTTTTGATGTTCTTGAAATGTGTTCAATTTACTAATCGTTTGAAATGGAATTTCAACACTTATCTCCCTCCTTAATTAACTGTTTTATAATTATAGGGTATTTATTGAGAATATTCATTGAAGTCCACAAAGTTGTTCAACACACCGTACATAATTTTCATACAACTTATTAACAACTGATATCTTAAAGAATATGAAGATAGATTTATTGAATTGAATAGTAATCATGAGTTTTCAACAAGGAACAGTGATGTGCTACTTATTCCTATGCATAAAACAGCTAAATTTGAGCACTATATTATCAGAGTATTAAAATATTCAACCATTTACCATCGAATTTGAAAGTACTGAAAGCTCATTTGTTTTAACTCTCAAGAGGAGAGTTAAATCTCTGCTCTTAACAAAGGCATACTATAGTGTGGCAAAGTAGGTACTTCGATGATTCGAGTTCAATAATGTATGTATTCGAGGTAAGAATGTATGAATCAATTTTATGTATCATATGTTTGCACATTTTTTTGACAAAAATGCTCTTCACCAAGTGAAATTGTTTTAAATGTCCAATATTTTTGAGGAAAGTTTTGTCTTTCTTTTTATATAAAGTTGTATATTATTGTAAATATAAATTTACCCAATATTTTTGTTTGAACCAATATTTTTTTTTTCGAGGGATGAATGGAAGATCAGACTCAAAACTGAAATCAGTCCTTTTGAGAGCATTCTTCTCAGTTGTAATTATTGTATCAATTGAAATAAATGTAATTTTATAAGGCAAGGAATGTTTCTCAATAAATTTATTCCTTATTATTAATATTATTATTATTATTATTATTATTATTATTATTATTATTATTATTATTATTATTATTAATATTATTATTATTATTATTATTATTATTATTATTATTATTTTTATTATTATTATTATTATTATTATTATTATTATTATTATTATTATTATTATTATTATTATTATTATTATTATTATTATTATTATTATTATTATTATTATTATTATTATTATTATTATTATCATTATTATTATTATTATTATTATTATTATTATTATTATTATTATTATTATTATTATTATTATTATTATTATTATTATTATTATTATTATTATTATTAAAATTATTATTATTATTATTATTATTTTTATTATCATTATTATTAGTATTACCTAATCATGCAACAATAATTTATTGTTTTCAATGAAAGTTTTTCTGTATTACATTATTACATGAAAAAGAGTTCAATACAACTGTATTATTAATTTTTCTTCTATATAAATTCAGATTCTGTTCTTCGTTTGTCGGTTCGGCCCTGTACTGTTAACTGAACACGACCAATCCCACCGAGCGGTATTATGCAGGGTTTAATTAGCATTACGAGTCTAGAACTCCCTCGGGATGGATGAGATATGGCGTATTAGCACCCTTTTTAAGCCATGGCGAAACCCCGCACCCCTTGTTCACCCTCAGGCGAACACATCTGTGAAATGCGGATATGTTTCGGGAAAACCTTGTTCGTCCCCTTTGTATAGTATTAAACCGGGTATGAATGCGAAACAAGAATGAATATTTAAACTTCCATTCGTCAAAAAGCGAACTGATCCGTTTTTTAAAATTTATATTAATAAACGATCGAAAGATTCAGAAATACCAGAAGTATGAAAATCGACATCAAATGAACAAATATGGATATTTCGAAAATTCAGACCAAATATTAGGTCCACCTGAAGTTGAAAATGATAAAATGGATAAAAATATAATCATAATAAATGATAAAAGTGATAAAATAAATGCAAATAAATTATTGAATTGTGTTCAGAACAAGAATTTGAATAAATCCAAATTATATTTATATCTAAAATATAATCATGAATTGAATAGATATTGAATTGCCGATGTGAAAAATTCTTTCAGAAGAAGAAACATATGAGGATTTTTAATCATATCTATCAAAGTTTTTCGAACATTATTGAAATAATTTTGGAGTAACGGAGTGTTAACAGTTTTTAAAAAACTTCGTATACTTCACGCAGATTTCATTAAAAGCAAAGAAAATTAATACTATATGCGTACTGTATATAAATTATACCTATATATCTATCTAATATAAAAAATTCTAGTATCAGTGCAGTTAGTTGCAATAGTCCTCCGAAACAGCTCAACCCATTTTGATGAAATGTTATAGGTATACTCGGTATATATGAGAATAGGTTTGAATTTGTTTGTGTTTTTCATAGTAAGCTTCGAAAACAATCAATAACGATTTCTCATAGGAGTAAAGGCATGAAAAAATGATTCGGTCATGACTCTCAACGAAATGCTGATTTTTGGTGAAAAATTTGAATATGTTTTTGAATAACTTTATGAAAAGTGTCACTTGCCAAATTTCGTTGGAAAATGTGTTTTTTATCCCTCTATACTCAGCAATATTTGAAATTTTTCTTGGTTTGTGTATACCACTACATAGTATAAAACAAAGTCGCTTTGTTGTCTATATCACTATGTATGCTTAAATCTCTGAAACTACGCAACGGATTTTGATGAGGTTTTTTTAATAGATAGAGTCATTGAAGAGGAAGGTTTATATGTATAATAACATCCATTAAATAGTGAGAAAATACTGTTATTTTTGAGGTTTCCAATATGATGTCGTAAATAATTACAGTTTTTCCGCTTACATTGCAAACGTAGGCTGAACCCTACGAGATTTATCAAAATAATGTACTAAGTATTGTACACATTGAAAAGGTCTACAGAAAACTCTCCTATAGTATATGTCTATCTCTATGGATATCCCACAATAACATTTTTTGTCAATTACTTTTTACGGCAAATAATGGCTAATTTTGAAGCGCTATTAACCAATACAGCATTAGTCCTTATCCAATTAAAACCTTAAATACATTGTTGATTTAATATAGGTCTATATAGCGTTTTACAGCATATAATTTTAATGAATATTTTCGAAGATATTACAGATTTACAGAGAAAACGACTTTGTTTTATACTATATATCTAATATGATAAAAAATGATAAATATATATATATATATATATATATATATATATATATATATATATATATATATATATATATATATATTATATATATATATATATATGTATATATATATATATATATATTTATATATATAAAATTTATATGGCAAAACAAATTTGACAGCGTCAGCTTGTAAAAATATGAAACAATATATAAACAATACAAAAAATAAAAAACTAATTTTTTCATGTAATCTCAAAATCAGACAAACTTGTATAGGTATATTTTATATCGTTGCTGAATGAATTAGAGATTTTTTTTGAAAATATGAATAATTCATTTCAATTTGGATACCTACTTGAAAAAATGAATGTGAGAAAATGTTCTATAGTTTATTCGCTGATGATACTATTCTCCATATTTGTGGCAAAGATATTAAGAATATGACCGAGGGGATCAATAAAGACCTTTTCTGCATTAATGAATGTTTATGTGCGAATAGCTTATTCCTAAATGAGCAAAAAACTTATTTCATACTTTTGGGTATAAGTAAAACCCTTAAAATTAATTAAAATGAGGACATAACTAGAAAGATTAATGAACAAAGAATTATAAGAATGGAAGCAGTAAAATATTTAGGTGTTATGTTAGACGAAAAATTGAGTTTCAATGATCATGTCACATTCTGAATATTGCTCCACCTTGTTACTTGGTTTAACTATAGAAAAAATTCAACAATTACAAAAGTTACAGAATAGAGCCATACCAACAATTTCAAAGTGCAGTAGGTATACCCCTATTAAAATTATGCTGAAATCTTTGGAACTAATGCCTGTTGAACGAAGAATCTCTTTGCTTCATATATATTCATATTCAAAATGAAAAATCAGTTGCTTCCATGTAATGTAATAAAAAATCTAACATATGTCAGTGATGTACATGGATACAATACTAGAAATACTGATAGTTTTTATGTCCAAAGTTGTAAGCTTTCTAAATATAAAAATACCATATACTATGACGGATGCAAGGCTTTCAATAATTTATCAAGTATATTGAAAACAAGTACTAGTATTAAGATATTTAAGCATGATCTAATAAAGTCTATTTTAAATAATGAGATAGGTATGTAATTCAAGACTGACAGTTCAAAATATGTAGATTTTTTTGTATAGTTTCAGCTAAATAAATATTATAATTGTTATTACTTCTGCTAATTCGAAATGTTTGATTTTACATTTCCTATGGCATGTGAATTGAATTTAACATAGATATTTTTATTCTGAATCAACATATTCAAACGTATGCTCAGTTGCAACTAAAGAACTTTAATTATTGTTGTTAAACGTGTTTAGAATGAGAATAGGAAGATTATTTCGGATTAACATTAGATATTCTTTTGAAATATCTTCATATCTGCTAATATTAACTAAAATCAAGAAGACAATTCAAACACACTCCCTCCAGTCTCGTTCTTGCTAAGTAATATTCGTCAATACAACTCTATTTGATGATGTTAGCCCGAATATTACGCGTAATATGAGTTACAGCACTGAACAGTAAATTCGCTATCTTCTTCGAGGTATAATATTACTCTGAAGTGACAGTGTGATGTCACTTCAGACCAAGTTTCTCGCGTTTTTTGAATTTTTTCAACGCCTTTTCATTAAGAACCAATGTATGTTCTTGAAAAATCATTTTCTATACATTGCGCGATAAATAAGTTTGTTCATATGTAACAGTACCTACATACAAAAATTAGATTCTAATTCTGAATTTCATATTCTTTCACAATATGAAATGTGGTGAGTGACACTTTACATAAAGGTCTTAAAGAATTATATAAAATTATATTATAATTACATAATAATTTATCATCAATAAATAATTACATCATTCGCAAAATATTCACTTTTTACCTTCGAATTGAGAAAAAAATCATCATTCATCATTTTGAATTTTCACCATGAAAAAAACGGAATAGCTGGAGAAACAGGTTTTTGAGAAAATCTGTGAAACCGTTTGAGTTCAACAAATAAATATCGACTTAAATATCTAAATTGTCCTCAAGTCAAAGCAAAAAACCGCGAGGAGATTTCCTATGCTATTTATTAATTCGAATAGATTGAGCTCTTTGTTATATTTCATATCCTTCTATTTATTCAATTATTCAGTTATTATTCAACATTATGTTATTATTTTCTGTAATTGGGTATTACACCTTTTGAGAATAAATAACCTATTATAATAAAGAACCTAACATTATTCTTATCATAAATCTGGGACCAGCTGAAATTTATGGTAAGTAATGAGAAACAAATAAATTTTTCATCAACAATCTCAATCGATAAATTTTACACTGATCAAATTTACTTTATGAGTTCCATAAGAGTTGGAATAAACATTATTCTAACTCTTATGCAGTCACATTGTTAATTGTGTGCAGTTCGTAAGATTTTATTGATCGAATCGGTTTTATAAATTAAAACAGAGAAACCATCCTATACCTCATCACCGGAACTAAATCTAATTCCACCCCTATAATTTCCATTTCGTGCGATAATTGGCCGTGCCTAACGTTATTAGTCTCCGGCATTCGGTTCCCCAGAGAATTTGGGAAGGGGATCCGGTCGTAACCGGAGTAGGTACTCTATGGATTCAATTCGAAAGCACTCTTCGAGATACAGCGAACGGAGATTGCACACCGATGACATTTCAGTGGAGGTCCAGATTGAAGGCACGGATTATACTGAAATCCAATGCTCACTCATTAAATCTAATCGAATAAAATCTATAACGATCGCAATAAAAAAGAAAACCAATGTTTCCACTAGGCATGAGTAAGTAATGCTGGTAATATCACCCTGCAGTGTGATGGTACATCACGCATTACGCGAGAAATCTAAATATCACGGTATCACCTCAGAGTAATATTACTCCGAATAGTGCACTGTATGGCTGTTCTGCGTTTTGGGTCATATTACGCATAACTCGCACGCATAACGATCATTTGAAAAATCAATATTGAAACCTATTGAGCAGACGAATATCACCTAGCAAGCCCGAGACTGAACGAAATTTTATTCTTCAATTCTAGGCACAAGGGCGCTTATATGGTTATAGAATTAGTTTAAGAAAATAATTATCCATGTATTGTTTAAATATATAAAAATAATCAGAGATTTAAGAGATTTAGGGACGTTGAGTATACGAGCAAATGTTATTTAATCACTTAAAATCAGTCAACAACTTTTTCTGGGCAAAATAAAAGTGTGGACTATTTTTTTTATTAATTTAATAGTTGTAGAATCAATTTGAAAAAAGAATTATCCATGTATCTAGCAATATTGAAGATAAAGCTATTATAAGTATCTGTTTAAGCGCTCTGGTTTTTCAAACTAGGTCGACAGTCGGATCCGGGTAAATGAAAGGTGTCGACCATTTTTTTCTTTAATTAGGAGGGTCTCAGTTTTAGGAACGCTTAAAAAATTCATGTATCCGATCCATTAAGAAAAATTATGAAAGCAGTACCTTTTATCTTGGTCGACTAACAGTCGCGAATGAATTTACCTTTTCCACCTTTGTAAACTCAATTCTGCTCATCAAAAACTTAATTTCACGTAAATTTTTCTCATGTATTTTATAAGTTATGACATTGCCTGAAATCACAACCGGAAGTGAGGTCATAATTTTTCATGCGGGCAAAATCAGACATTGTTGGTGGTGTCGACCTTCTATATGGTGTCTCCGTCTATATTCAAAAAATTATTCATGTATCTGATCCATAGGACTTTTATACGGCCGGCTCTCGGACTATTAGGGATCAGATTTTGTTCAGTGATATTAGTGATATAAGACGTGCGCAAAACAGTACCTACGTTAAGGTTTAACGTGATGTCATATCACATATAAAATTTATAATATATTATGTTGTGAGTTTAGGGCTTTCATAAAGATGGGTTTATAAAATGAGGCAACAAAGAAATAAATTTCATCTTCAGAAATAGTCAATAAAATTTGACAGAAAAAAAATAAATTTCTTTCTAATACATAGTCGATAATAGAACACCATCACGTAATATATTTCTATAAGTATTCAAATTATGATGGTTTGAAATTAGGTCATTCATAAAGATGGCTTCACAAAATGATACAAAAAAGATATGAAATTCATTTCATATCTTTTAATATTCTAATAAAAGAAATGATTTTCACTATTATTAATTCAAAATATGACACTATTGTTTCGCTAACACAGTGGCTTCATCAGATGTTGATGATAAACTGATTCAATATTGTCATGTTTTGAATTAATTTTAGTGATAATCAGACAACTACTTAGTTTTATTTGATTTATGTATTTAGATTTTCATCAAGTATCGGACCAATCGATTAATGATCATCAAGCAATATATACTCGTATATATAACTGAAATATTATGAGTTATTGGCAAAACAGGAAGCCCGCTGAATTTAAACAATTTTAAACAATTTGTTAACCTGGTCCATATTTCGATTATGGTTATAATCTTCATCAGGACTCTATAAAATGGCAGATGTTATTTATAATATCTTGATAAAAAATTCTTGCATCTTTCGGCTAACTACGTAAACTGTTTGACCAATTATCTTATTCTATGAAAAATTTAATGTAATTTTCTAATGAATTTCCAATGTAACTATTTGAGATTACCTCTCTCTCAGGATTGAACTTTTTTTTTATCTTAAATGTTCAAGAAAATAATATTTCTGATAATTTTAAATAGATATACATACTTGAATTACGTAAATAATTTTAAAAAATACTAAACAATCAAAAACTCTCAACCCTTTAAAACTAAATCAATCTTGATATTAAATTTGAAATGGCCTTTGAATGAAATTGATAATTAATTAAAAATTTACTTGAAGTAGGATATACCTACCTGTTTCTTCGAGCTCTCTTGATTTCTTTTTACGGCAACGCTCTACACTTCTTCTATTCAAATTATTATAAATTTTCTATACTGCTATTTTTTCAAATTAATATTTTTTTTTCAATTTATTGTCTTATAAAATTTTATTTCAACACAAACTTCTCTCTAAACTTGGCGTCCCGCTCTCGATTGTTCTTAATTCTTTTCGTCTGAAATATTTCACAGCAATCTCTGATGTCATATTTTTTTGAATTTCGTGCATAAACTTGATTTCTAGGATGCTTCATTCAACTTCAATTTATTATTGTCTATGTTGTGCTTCTGTCTTCGAACTTCACAATTGAGGTTATGAACATTTCCATGTTCATGAATGAAATCATGTATACAATATTCGAACATTTCAAATAAACATTGATATAAAATTATATCATTTGGTAAGGTTGAAATACATTTAAATTATGTTTATTATATATAATTGTTAGGTAGCTCTTCGCACATTTGATTGACTGCCACGACCTAAGTCAGGTCGTCTTCTCCTCGGTATCGTAAATTGAAATTAATCAAAGTGAGAAAAGTTCTCACGCACTTGAAGATAAAGTGTCACTATCACAAAAAGTAAAAAAAAGAGCACATAACTCGAAATGTCACTATCACAAAGGATCAACGCATTAAAGAAAGTTCTCGCGCACGTAGCGGTAATCGCCATTCACTAAGATAGAAGGATGCACTCTTTGTATGAGGTATCGATCGACATAGACTCTATGTCATAGAGGATAGATCGATATATTAGTTGGTTGTCAAATGTCAAATATTATGGTAGCTTTCAGAAATTCAATTTGTGACTAACCTTAGGATTTATCAATCTACATAAAAATAATCTGATAGATAGTAAACAACTGTAGTTAGCTAAAATTTTGTTCATTTTTTACCCCCTAAGAATAAATATGTAGTAAGAAAGATATAAAAATCGTAATATTAAATTTCCAGGTTACTGTTCCAACTTAAATACTCTTTATTATTGATTTGAAACTTACATCGATTTCTTGATCAAATTTTGGAAGTGGGTTTTACAAATACACCATATAAGAATTATTATGTACAAGAAATTCTACAATTATACAAAAAATGAGTTATTCCAGAAATATATAATTATAAAGAATCAAAATATTTGAACATTACATATTCAACTACATACAAGTGATATTATTGAATATGCTAGGGTTAAACAGTGAATAACAAATTATATAGATTAGCAACTTTTGAAAGAAATTCAACTACAAAATTTTTATTATCAAATGGAATTTATTATATCTACAAAACTGTATGTATATTTAAAATCTTACATAATAAAGTAAAATGCATGACATATAACTTTGTCGAAACAATTATTTTAGCAGCTTAGAGGCATCAACTAAACAAAAATTAAACTTTGTTTATTTCTATTGATACTGCATGTATATTCAAGAATTTTGATACTGAATTATAAGAATCATTTTACAAATTTATACTACATCTGTGATTTTTAAATTTCTATCTATAATATAAAAATGAATCGCAAAATGTGTTGGTAAGCGCATAACTCAACAACGCCTAGACCAATTTAGCCAATTCTTTTTTTTAAATGTTCGTTGAAGTCTAAGGATGGTTTTTACGGCGGAAAAATTCGAATAATGGCCAGGAAAACCTAAAAACAGCCCATTTCTTTTTCCCATACAAACGTTCAGTTTTCTAACTGAAATGTAGAGTCAACGCCTGGACCAATTTAAAAAATTCTTTTTTTTCAAAATGTTCGTTGAAGTCCAAGAATGGTTTTTACGGCAGAAAAATTCGAATGATGGCCGGGAAAAAACTAAAAACAGCCCATTTCTTTTTCCCATACAAACGTTTCCTAACTCAAATGTGGAGTCAACGGATGGACCGATTTCACTATTTTTTTTGTTGTGTTTGTTATTATCAGAAAAAGTTAAAAAATTGCATTTAAATTATAAAATTTAAGAATACTTAACTGATAATATATAAGTAAAAAATAAAATTATTAATTCTCAAAAAGAGTATGTAAAAAAAGTGAATATCTTATCACACATTTCGGTTAGTTTAGAGCTATCACGACTAATATTAAAACTTCTGTTGAATATAAAATTTTGGTAAGTTTGAATAGACTAACATACACGTTACTAAAATAGCACGTGGTATATTTGATTATGAAGAAGAATACATAGATTCTTTAATTTACAGTTGAAATTTCGTTTTTAAAAATGATAGCTATTAGATGTACAAACTTAAGTCGCAGAACTCGCAATGCAGCAAGTCAAAGATATAAAAGAGCAAGTCAAACTGACGAGCAACGCAAAGCTCGAAACGAAATTGAACGGAATCGATGGAATCGAAATTAACAATATGAAAAGGTTGCGTTTAACTCCTATCGATCTGCATTCAATTATAACGTTGAAATATATTACAGTTCACAGCAAATTGTTGCTATTGGACCAATGAACGTTGTGTGTCAATATTGCAAGGCAAAGTTTAATTGTTATTGATAAGAAGATACTACCAATGAAGCAACAAAATATTGCACGAAGAGTCAATTCAAATAGACGCTAGAGCCATCAGAGCCACAATATTCATTGGTTTCCGGAAATGGGCTAAATTCTGAACATTTTTTGACTTATATCCAGCAAATATCTCATATAATTAATGATGAGATATATGGGACAAAAATTCTTGATACGAAATTAGGAACATGCCGTATAGAACGGCCAGGTTAATAACTTCCAATACTTCAAACGTGTTAATATAGGAATTTATTGATAATTCGACTGATTTGAAATAACAGGAAGTATTGCAGTCTCTTCGTAAGTGAGTAAGTCCGTGGCTTCACACGGGATGAATATTGAAAACAAGATAGTGTAGCGCAAATAGTAGAATCTGTATTTCCGGCTTTTTGAAAAATATTTAGATAAACATAAAAGGGCGTACAAAGTTTGCCTGGTCAGCTAGTATCATGAAGATTGCATCAAAATTCATATATTATGTCGTTATATATATATATATATATATATATATATATATATATTATATATATATATATATTATATATATATTATATTATTATTATTATTTCGATTGTTCCCCATGAGGAGAGCGACTGAACTTGAATTCGCAATCATTAGGAATTTTGCTTCATCTTTTTTGTCTCCCAAAAACGCTTCATCCTCTCTGAATGCTCTTTCTTCCGTTCATCTGTCCACTTTACTCCAGGTTGACGATTTACTTTTTGCTCAAACTTTATATGTGCGATTTTATAGCGGCATTCAGTGCGATCTTCGAGATTTTTTATATTGATCTGTTGTAGATCCTCTTGGACCTCTTTTAGCCACTCTGTTCCGCATTTACTACTCATAATTATATTGAGTAGTTTCTTCGGTATTCTGGACTGTTTCATTCTGTAGACATGTGCATAGAACTTTGCTCGTCGTTTTCTGATTTCTTCCGTTATCGTATTTGTCTTTTGATACAGTTCATTTTGAGGTCTTTTCATCCAAATACCGTTTCTATTGATTGGCCCGTAAATCTTTCTGAGAATTTTTCGTTCTTGTTTTTCTATTTCTCTAATTCTTGAATGGCCACCAATAACCATTGTTTCAGCTGCGTAGATTGCTTCTGGAAGAATCGTTGTGTTATAATGCCTCAATTTGGCGCCTCTCGAAATGCACTTTTTGTTATAGTGAGCCCATGTTAGTTTGTAGGCCCTTTGGAGCTTGGTTATTCTCTGTTCATTAGCGATTCGGTTTAAACCTGAGGACTGTATAACTTCCCCGAGGTATTTAAAATGGCCTACTTGCAGAATTTCACCATGTTTTGTCATAAGAGAAGATTTATCTTTTGGTTTTCTTTCCATGTATTTGGTTTTATCATAAGAAATTTGTGTTTACTTTATTTTATTACTATATATATATATATATATATATATATATATATATATATATATATATATATATATATATATAAATGAGAGGTAATAATAAAAACTTGTCTAAAAATCACTGACTGAACAATTCTTTATTCGACTAGTTTCGCCTTTTACAGCATTATTATTATTACCTCTCATTTAAATATGAACTATCACAGAGTAGATTCATCGTCCATCGAATTTATATATATATATATATATATATATATATATATATATATATATAGTAAATAAAAATATTATGTATTGATCCGCCATTAACACAAATTCCATCGTTTAAAACGTATTAGGAAACGGATCAGTATCGAAGATAATATCCTATTACGGGCCAACTCACGCATTGCGAAATCTCCATTAATACAAATTAATATTAAATCTCCCCCACTCCTTGTAATCCCTTGTAATCAATGTCACCCCCCGAGCGAACATTGCGCTCACTTAAGCCGCCCAGTACATACGATATGCCCTTATTAGATCCCATAATGAATTCACAAGGGCTGAGGAGAACGGAATTGAGCCCACTACCCTGTCAGATACGTGGGGTAGATTACGATCTCCCCCGAGTGCGGTTTCACCCCGGCGTTAACGGAACGTCGCCATGTTGAGGTTGCGTCACATGCGAGCGTCGCCATTGGCGGATGTCGAGCGATTGTCAAGTGTTTACATGCTGAGTCTCTGGAATTAAAAGGGGTTAATGGTATTATGCTGTCGCCCAGGGACGCCAGCGTCGACGAGGGCGAGCTTCTGTGTTCTGATTCAGCGGTTTGGCGTTTTTCATCATCTGGATTTGTTGCGAGTACACTCGGGCTGGATAAGCGACGGAAATTGCGAGTCGAGTAATGTTTTTTGGTATTGTTGTCGTTTTTAATTTGAGAGTAGGATATGAGGGTCGTTGAAACGACGACAAATACATGGGATTTGATTGCAACTTTCAGAATGAGTAATTGAAATTTCCCCCTTTGGAATCTGTTTATGCATTTACTAATAAAATTGAAGTGCAGTGATCGAATGAACGAAAACATATTTTAATATAAAAGACTTGAAATATAATCGTTAAAAGTAAATATGCATACCTACTAAGGTAGTAGGGAAGGTAATTTTACCTACCGTAAGTCAATAATGCAGTACGAAATAGTGTATGTACCTATTTTGAAATAATTTTATCAACAAAACATTCAATGAATTCTACTATTCTAACGATTTAATTGATTTTGTTCAAAGAAAACCTCCGAAAAGTATTTCATAATTTCAAAATGACCTTCACCCTTAACGGATGTTCAACAAATAAGATAAATACTCTATATCACTTCAAGCAACTATTTGCTTGTCTTGTTATAGTTTGGAGATTAATGTCAGGTCTTTCACAGAGGGTAGATTGTTAACTTTCATGACTATATCGCTGTTAGTGAAAGGAGTTCAACAATAAACACAATACACGATTCATCGCAAAGCAAATTTTAATTTAAAAGTGAAATACAATAATTTCACAGTTGACTCTATTACTTTCCTTGAATTCTATAATTTTTATTATATTGGCAGAAATTCAGAATTTTCATAAACGTCCTTATTGCATAATTTTAAATTTAAATCAAAATACCTACATAACAAATATTTGGCAACATCAGAACTGTAGTGGCAAATATTAATATTTAAATCACCGAATATCCCATATTATATTCACTATTCGTATGCAAATTTTACGCGTGTGAACGCATTTTATTCTGGAGGAATTTATTTGTGATTAATGGAAATTTCCAATATTATTGACGGAGTTGCAATTAGCCACGAAACGTCGACTGAAATGAATATTTTTATATTTATGTAATATATATTATATATCATTAATCAAGGAGTATTGCCTGGTAATTTAAATGTAATTGTTTGGGTTATAGGCAAATGAAAGGCCACTATGAATATTTGGATGCCTGGTCTATATTTCGATTGTGATTACAATTCATCATCAGGACTCTGAAAGACATTTACATACAATTATACTTGTAAAAAATTGTGTTTAACAACTTACGGCCAACTAAGAATAAAAGGTATGGCCAACAACCATCCAACAGGAATATGTTATTTAAAAATATTACTATATTATTATTATTAAATATATATTCCTGTTGGATATATATAGTTTGCCGTAAGTCGTTAAACACAATTTTTTACAAGTATAATTGTATGTAAATATTTTTCAGAGTCCTGATATATATATATCGAAATATAGATATATCCAAATTGAATAAAATATATATATATAACCCAATATATATATATATATATATATATATATATATATATATATATATATATATATATATATATATATATATATATATATATATATATATATATATATATATATATATATATATATATATATATAGAAAATTTTATGGGTTATAGGCAAGGAAGGAGGCCTCTATGAATGAATTTTATCCAATTTGTTTGCCTGGTCTATATTTTGACTGTGTTTACAGTTTTCATCAGGACTCTAGAACAGATGTTTATAACAGAAATCATGTTGACATTTAGTTTAAACAACTTACGGCTAACTAAGAAATATAAGTATGACCAATACCATCAACAGGAAAATGTGAAATTACAGAGTGTAAGTAATATTGTACAGGAGTCAAATATCAACGTTACAATGTAAAAATTCTTAAAAATATATAAAATTATCTTAAAACCAGAGATAGATAAACAGACATATATGACAGGAGACACAGAGACACAAATTGTCACCGAAAAAAGTAACAGAGGTGAGAGAGCAAATACCGTGACAACAAAAGTTACACTGAGCACGTACCACATAGTGTCTATGTGGCAATAAATGTATGCAAAATGAAGAAAAACCAAAAGATAATCTGAAAACTGAGAAAAAAGGTGTACCAGTTTGTCCAACAGGATCTGCCAGCTGATGACTATGTTTTTCCTGAAGAAAACACATTTACAAATTTGTCTACACCAACTGAAGTCTTCGAAGTTTATTCAGGTAAACCAACCACAACTTGTCAAATTGTACAATAAAAATATGGGACGCGTAGATAGATCCGATCAAAATATATCACAGTATAGAGTACAAATACGAGGAAAGAAGTGGTACTTTTCCCTTATTTTTCACTATCTTGATATGGCAATGACAAATGCTTGGCATCTTCACAAATATCGAGAAGGTAAAATGGACCAATTTGCCTTTAGAAGAAGTGTAGCCACTACCATTTTGACACAAAATAAAAAATCTTTTGCTTTCTGAAGAGAAAAAAATCAACAAAATAATGAATTGAGGTATGACCGTCATGAACATTTGGTGGTACCACAGGAGAAACAAACTAGATGCGGCTTTAAATGTCATTCAAAAACAACAACCAAGTGCAAAAAATGTGACATATGTTTACATGTTAAATGCTTTGTGAATTACCATACTCAATAATAAGAATAGTATGCTATATGCCTATTGTCCTTTATGTAGGACAGGTCTACAAAAAATTTTTCGATTGACGTTTTTAAAAATAAATAATAAATATTTTGTTTATGACTGCTCTTCATTAATTTTTCACCCAAAAATCTCAAAAACATTCAAACAGAAAGTTTTAGGCATATATGGGTTAACAGACTTCGTATTTATAGCAACGATCCTACATAACATTGTTATAAAATATATTCTCTCTCAGGTTTTCCAATATATCCATATGAAATTGATTCCTTCACATTTAATAAGCTTCTTCTTCCACTATCTCCTCAAATATCACAACCTAAAGGCATGCCTGCGTATCCCGCGCCCAAGCTCACTGCGGTAGAAACGGCAACAGAACGCTCCGTCGAACGCGCCCCTAACAAAACCATAGAACCTAATAAAGAACAATAGATAAGAGTTTCAAATAATGAAAATATGACGTGAGGCGAACTGACGTATCCGGCGTTCTGTGAAACGAACCATTGAAATGGGCATCGATAGAAAACTAACACAAGAACTGTCAGATATACATCATAAAAACGCAGTCGGCGATGGATTAGGTAATGTTATACGGGCAGCTCAAGGGGTGGTTGAGCTAATTGAATTCGCTCGCCTATCGAGTGAAGTTTCGATGTATAACATTACACATTCACGTATATCTGGAGTATTCGGCTTGCCATTATCAGAAGAAAGCAGTGATGAATTTTATGCCTTAAATTTCAATAGAAAGAATTTCACAATAAATAATAATACTATACCTTATGAATTTTCGGACTTCGGATGAAACCTCGGATATAATGTTCACATAATCGTTAAAAGTAACGAAATCAAAACAGCCGTTCTTCCATTCAAGGTAAATTTTCATTTTCAAATTCAAAAATATTTTCGTTTTATTATAATAAATCTTCAAAATCAAAATTTAATCCTCAAATTATTATACTCATTGCTGGCAAACTAATATGAATATATATATATATATATATATATATATATATATATATATATATATATATATATATATTTGTATATCACAGCTTTGTCAAAACTGATAAATAATTGAATTTTATGAATTACTATAAATATCAAAGCGTCAAACTTATCTTCCAAAAAAAATAAAATTAGTGTTTTCGTATTTTCACACATTCATTTTTAGTATCAGAGGAATATTTCTGGCCTAGCATTCGCTTCGGAAGTTTAAGTTTTTTTTTAAGAAAGAGTTAAAGCGCATAAATATTCAAATAACCTCAAATTAACATAAAAATAACTGAAAAACACGATTTTGATTATAACAATACAAAGATTTTAGCAACTGAAAAAGACAAAAAATGTAGAGAAATTTTAGAAATGTTACACATTCCTAAAAATTTGGTAAAGACAGTAAATGAAAGAATAGACATTAAACATCTTAATTCTATTTACAACGATTTATTAAACCTTACAAATAACATTCATAAAATGAATACAGAACAATCACTAAACATCACATCTCAAAACTCATTTTTTCCAGATCTAACTTCAATTTCACACACATAAACCAATTGATATACATATTCTGGATAAGTATAAAACTCAACTATATGTAATTATATAAATTTATATATAAATCACACTCATAAGAATCACCAATGCTTTGATTTAAAAAAGAAAAAAAGTTGGACTTTTTGATATATATTGTTATTCATAAAATTCAATTATTTATTAGTTTTGACAAAGTTGTGATATACAACGAAACGTCAACGAAAATAAAGTTTTCAACATCAAAATAAACTTGTTATTGCTAAAAACATTGAAAATAAAAAATATATATATATATATATATATATATATATATATATATATATATATATATATATATATATATATATATATTTATATTTACCTTGCTTCTTGAACTATTTTTTTTATTACAGAATGAACTTATCGGGTTTTTGTTTGAGGTAAACAATCTGACGATTATATTTTCATCAACGTTTCAGTCTATTGCTTTGACTTTTATGCATTTCATCACTAAAATAAAAGAAGAATTCATAACAAACATATCTTGAATTAGAAGTCAGCTCAACAAAAATTCATTTCATTTAAAACGTATTCTGAGTTAGCCTAACCTGATACATATTTCATTGAATATTAGAATATCCACTAATTCTAGTTTGTATAGATTAATACAGTTTGTGAAAATTAAATTTGTTTCAACTTACATACTCTATCCTTATTGAGGTGTACCTATAAAATTTGAGTTTTTTGATTATTAAATATTGCCATTTATCTAATGATTACAATCAATTTTCACATTTTTATATTTCATCTGATTAAAATAAAAATCTGATTTTAAAGCATCAATCTGATGTTAAAATCTGATTTTGAGCATCATTATATGTTTGTTCCAACTGGCATATATTGCTTCTTACAGTTTGGTCAAACATTCAGCCTAGTTAGCCGTAAGATGTAATACATTTGCATGACATTTTATTTAACACATGTATTCAAAGGAGCCCTGATGAAGAATATGAACATAATTAGTAATATACACCAGGTTAACAAATTCGATGTATATCAATTATAGTGGTCCCATTTTTACCGATTTCCGAACAATTCATGAATTTTTTATTCAAATTATACTCTTTCTATTGTAGTTTATCTATATATATTTAAACCTTTAATCAGAGTCAGTATTTTGTTATTATATATTATTGGATAAGGATTATATGACTCGTTTAGGAGAAAATTAAGTGTACTATTTTTTCTTTGACACGCTTTCGCAATATTTTATTGCTTCATCAGGACTACTGACTGAAAAACACAGATTTAACATACTCAAACTGAAGGAATTTATTGTACAATTCCGTTTGTTACAGTTTGAGTATGTTTAATCTGTGCTTTTTATTATTTCAGTAGTCCTCATGAAGCAATAAAGTATTGCGAAAGCTTGACAAAGAAAAAGGACTATCTACACTTAATTTACTCCTAAACGAGTCATATAATCCTTATCCAATAATATATATATATATATATATATATATATATATATATATATATATATATATATATATATATATATATATATATATATATATATATATATATATATATATATATATATATATATATATATATATATATATATATATATATAACAAAATTCTTCCGAAAATGCTTCATATGTAATGTAAATGATTATTTGTGGAATTTAGTCAAATATTCATATAATATTGTTTTTTGTTGTGCTTAAAGTTAGATATATCTTATATATATTTACAGACATGTTTTTGAAACTTCTAAACCGAGCAGGTGCTCTACTCCACCGAACATGTCTGTCAAATCATTTATAACATAGAAATTTTCGTAGAAAAAGCAATTTAGAATAATCATACATTTGTATTGTAGGTCAATTTCGTATTACAAATTACTTATGGTTTCTTGGAACGTATCCAGGAAACTCGTGTCCATACTAGTAAATCTGAATTCAGAACAGAGTAATATTCGCCTATAGGTACGCAACAAAGTGCATACCGCTTGCACAATACAATGGGGACCATACACTACTAATTAACTGTCATCCTGGAGTGAAAACCACAATAATGGCGCTTCATATTTCGCTCGCCGGATATGACAAAGCTCGCACACACAAAGATGGCGGCCGCGCTTTGACGGTGGCCATTTACAACACACAGAGCGGTAGTTTTGCAAAGAGATGATCGTCTTCTATGATATGTATACCGATGTACTGCCGATTGCTTTGTGACGTCCAAAACAATGCGAATAGTCATGGTAATTCTCATATGAGTTTATTGAAGGTAGTCTGGAGGCCGCATGTGTTTTTTGGTGAGTGGATCTAGAGGAATTCGTAACTTCATTTCACTGTTGATTTCATTTCGAAAATTCAAAAAAAAATTACAAAAATTTCAGCACATAACGTCGATGAAACCCAGAAATCGATTCATTTTCTTCATTTTATTTTATAAACTATGTAAAGTGTATCATTAGTAGATATTTCGGATGAATATATAATGCTGAATGCTGGTCTTTACATTACGGGATATTTTCGAGCAGTTACTCGCCTGTTCAGCATGTTCAGTTTCATAGTGGATAAGCTATGCAACTTGATTTTCAAGAATATTTTCAATGACTGGCTAGGTTCGTTTATTGGGATCGTTCTATGGTTGTTAGGATGAAGATGATCTATCCGGAAGGTACCTACTATTCGAGTTTGGGAGTGCCTCAAGGTTTGAACCTAGGCCTCCTTGAACTGCACCTCTTCATTGTTTATCAATGACCTAACGAACACGTTAAATGTAAATAGCATGACGCGTTTCGTCGTTACAAACGACTTCTTCAGATGCTTAAAAGGTTTAACAAGGGTGAATTGTTTAATTCTATCTGTTCATTGAGCAAATTTCCAGAATTGTTAAGCCGATTTATTTCCAATATTTCCCAAAACTCTAATTGACTACTTCTCTCAATATTGTGTGAAATTCGTATCAAAAGTATGGTTTTCTGTTAATAAATGGTTAGCATAATTCGAATTATTTTTATTATGCGCGAAGCTATATTTATGTTCCTGTATTCTAGTACAGAAATTTCTACTAGTTTTACTATATATATATATATATATATATATATATATATATATATATATATATATATATATATATATATATATATATATATATATATATATATATATATATATACCGGGACATGTTCTACAATTCAATTGGCAAACACCTGATTTGTCTTTTCTTTTAATTTTGTATTTATTGTTCTTAATGTGTCTCGATAAATTATTGTTCGTTTTAAATGAAATATTAAAATTATGTTTACTTGAAGAGGTTTTTTGGAACCGTCAGTCAAAAAGTCAAAACCCTTTTAAGTAAACATAATTTTAATATTTCATTTAAAACGAATTAAATTTATCGAGACACATTAAGAACAATAAAAACAAAATTAAAAGAGAAGACAAATCAGGTGTTTACCAATTGAATTGTGGAACATGTAAATATAGCTTCGCCCATAATAAAAGTAATCCGAATTATGCTTACCATTTATTAACAGAAAACCATACTTTCGATAGGAATTTCAAAATTTTACAAAATATAGAGAGAAGTAGTCAATTAGATTATTGGGAAATAGTGGAAATAAATCGGCTTAAAAATTCTGGAAATTTGCTCAATGAACAGATGCTAGAATTAAAGAATTCACCATTGTTAAACCTTTTCAGGTAATAGAAATTATATGTCAGACTGGAATATCTTAGGTCAAACCAAAGTCATAGAATCCCAAAATTCCCTGTTGTTGAATTCAAAATGTTGTTATTATTCTGTAAGCATCTGAAGAAGTCGTTTGTAACAACGAAACGCGTGATGTTATGTAGTCAATAAAGTGTAAATCATAAGTTCAAATGTTTGAATTTAAGTTTATATTCAATTAAAATGGCAGTTCGTTTGCTAAATCAGCAACCTCTGATGAGGAGCTGTTGAATAGACGTAACGTTTTACTGTCAGGCTACAAAAGCAGGTCCATTTTTGCCGGCATAAATAGTCTACGTAAAGATGTGTTGACTTTCGTCGGTGATAATAATATTTTAACATCTTAGCCACACACAGAGTTCCTGGGTGTGTATGTTGAGAGCCCTCTGAGGTGATGCAATCGTGTAGATCAACTTTTCAGATAGCTAAATAGTGCACACTATGCTTTCTACAGTTATCTACACAAACGGTTAAACTTTACCGAAAAATACCTGAAATAATGGTTAATATATGGACTTTGTATGCCCACATGGGCTATAATATGCTGTGTGGTATTTCTGTGGATGCATACAGAGTTTTCTCATCCCGAACACGTCTATTAAGGCTGATGTTTGGCTTGGGACATAGGGAATATTGTATGAAATCCTATGGAGGTGAAAATAGATTAACAGCTTCCGGTTTGTACATATTTCCATGTCGGTGCTATGGTGTCTGTTATATGATATCAGGAAAATGAGTGATAGTTTCCTAAACTTACTATCTGCATCGTAATAAGTAAGCGGATCATCATGTAATCTTAATAGTCTGCATCATATAAGCGGATATGGTGATTCAATGCCCTTACACAGATATATGTCCTTCAGATTCGTGTCCTCGCTTCTTGATCATGGTTTAAAATTAGGTTTACCCGTATAACCATATAAGCACCTTCCACCAGAGGTTAGATCTCTTCCGAATCGTATATTGAAAAAAACAGTAAAACAACTATTGCGCAGAGCCTACTACAGCGTTGGTGTGTAACATATGGATGGGTTTGACATTTGAGGTCAGTAGTACTTTACCTGGTAATTTTTTATAACTTCTATTTGTAATCATATTATTTGGTATTGTCATATTTATATTCTGGCTTGCACTTAACAATATTCATTGTCAGAAAGGATCAATAAAGATTATTTTGACAATCAACGAGTACCTACACATATTGAAATGATTGAAACGTTTTTATTAAATCTGGAGAAGTAGGTTTTTGAATTGCCAAAACTTACTAAAGTATGTTTAATGAAGTACGAATTAAATGTATTATTCAATATGAAATTTTAAAATAATAGTTTTTTCCATGATGAATTTCCTGAGTACATTGAATTGTGTGCGTTTTTGTTTTCATGCCAGGTAGGAATAATATTATATTTCTATATTCATTTATATTACTATATAATATTTCGGTGGGAGGTTCTGAAAATTTCTTTCAATACCAGCGAAATACTGAATTTTGAAGAATGACTAAGAAATCTAAAACGAGATCAAGTAGCTACATATATGAAAAAAAATTTTTCTTTTTTATTGATTTAAACTTGATTTCCACAAATTTTCTCCTTGAATTCTATTACTGTTTCTTCGAATTAATAACTGAGTTCTTCATATCAGTGAGAAAATACACCTTATAGTCGATGAAAATTACATTTCTGAAACAGACTACGCCACTGGAGTACGGGGGACGACCACCCCCCCATCTGCCAATACCGTACATAATAGATCGTCCGGGAGTGTACGGGCCGCAGTGTGTACACCGCGGGGTGGCAACTTCGACACGGCTGGCTTCGATCTCGACGCGCGTTTCCATGACAACGGCCCGGAATGTTCGCGCCCGTCACGTCGGCTTGGCGCGTTTGAACTTACCACCCCGAGTGCGTTATTTGGCTCGACGGTGTAGATCTAATGAAAGAGATGGAGTAAAAAGGCTATTCGCAAATGGCAGTTTGAAGGATTATAATTTCAAACTTTCATTTTCAACATCTACAATTTTCTGTGTTCTAATATACAGAATTTTTCCGCCAAAATGCAGGACAATATATGGATAATATTATATTTAACAAACTACGTTTATTTTATCTGCAGAAATGGTTTTTATCTCTGCAAAGTAGACGGATGATGACAGATTTGTGGTCTGCAATAAAGCTTGTAAAGGCTTCGTCTTGATCTAGCGAAATGAAGAGGTCATTAATGGACATAATGAATAGTACAGGTCCTAAAACACTCTCATATAGTATCTTGAGGTCTAGAATTATTTTCTCCGAACATTCTCATCATTGTCTTTCCAAAATTAGAAATATGTGGATGTATAGATACCTACTCTTGATATTTTATAGACTGAATTTTTTCACACACTTCCAATATTATTAATGAATTAATTATTATCATTGTTCTAAGGGCTGAGGTCTGAGGCCAATATAGCTTCACTGGACCTACAGTTTAACGCCCAATGCGAACACCTCAAGAAAACTGTGAGATTCGAACTCACCAGTACTCTTCGGCCACTAAGCCTCTTGTGGTCAGCATATACTTGATATGGTGAACTGACGTGATACGTCAGTCAGCTTGCAACAAATTGAAAAAAAAAGGTGAAGATACACGCCAGAAAGATTTTCAGAGCATTCTTAAGTGTAAAGAGTCCCCTCAAGAGCGAAGTACTTGATCAAATCTCCAAATCTGGAAAGTCTAAATGCGTAAACCTAAAATGTTGCGATTTCCTTAACAGGAATCTCAATTTTTCTTGTTTTTTTTTTCATCTCTAGGATGTGATGTGAAGATCCATCAAACCTTCTTCATATTCTACATTATTCTGCTTTAATTCATATTCTACTTCATCTATACTCCATTACATATTCGAAAGTTATCATTAATCACCATAAAATTTTTTAAAATTTACGGAAGTTAGGTACTTGATGTGAAACCAAATTTCAAAATTGAAATTCGTTTGATATAATAAAATATTTAAGTTGTTTCAGAATATCCTCAATTCGTTACATAATACCTATCTAATATCAAATTTACTACAGAAATTTGAGAAAGATGACAAAATACATTTCCATAACTCGAGCATAGCCCCCCTTCCCCAGAGGAAAAAAATGTTTCCAGGCGCCATCTTTAATAATACTTTTCTACACATCCATATCTACACAAAACTGCGAGCTTCAATAACAAGATCCATTGGCTTTTGAAATTACCGATATCAAATAGAAATTTCAAAGAGGCAAATTTGATAATTAAATCAAAAGCTGTAAGTAACAGATAACAATCATCAATAGATGAAAATATTTTAAATGTAACACATTCACAAAAAACATTGTCAATTATAAATAGCATAGCCTCAAGTTCATAGAAAGTTCATGCCAAATAATTGGAAAATTTCTTTCAAAATATAACCACGATAAATTTTTTCGAACGAAAAGCACCCTATCTAAATTCATCAGAAACAATAAGTAAATAATTTAAATAAAACTAAGTAGGTTTCTGATTTTCACTATAACTAATTTAAAACAACAATATTGTTTCGCCAACACAGTGGCTTCATCAGGTGTCGATGATAAACTGAGAAACAATAAGGGAAAAACTAATAAATCAGAAGTAAATAATTAATGGAATAAACGAATGAATAATAAACCCCATTTGAACTGAGCCAATCATATATTATAACGAAATCATTCGTTCAATCTAGTATATGAAATCTTACATTCTATATCACAAAAAACATTGTCAATCATAAATTCTATAGCTCAAGTTCATCTAAAGTTCATGCCAAATAATTGAAAAATTTCTATTAAAATATAACCACGACAAATTTTTTCGAACGAAAAAGCACCCTACCTAAATTCATCAGAAACAATAAGTAAATAATTTAAATAAAACTAAGTAGGTTTCTGATTTTCAAGATAACTAATTCAAAATATAACAATATTCTTTCGCCAACACAGTGGCTTCATCAGGGTTGATGATAAACTGAGAAACAATAAGGGAAAAACTAGTAAATCAGAAGTAAATAAATAATGGAAAAAACGAACAAATAATAAACCCCATTCAAATTGAGCCAGTCATATAACGATTATAACGAAATCATTCGTTCAATCTAGTATATGAAATCTTACATTCTATTTACAAAAAACATTGTCAATCATATGTAAATCCTCAAATAAGTTCATGCCAAATAATTGAAAAAATATAAAGTTTTTTCGAAAGAAAAACAGCTTACCTTAATTCATCAGAAACAATAAGAGACAAACTAATAAATCAAAAATAGGTAAATAAATTAAATCATGGATATTGCTTTAAAGTTCAAATCGGTAGAATATACCGTAATTTTGATTTGGAATAAACGAACATAATAACACTTTCCGAAATAATAAAACCCATTCAACTTGAGCCATTCATCTATTATAGGAAAATCATTCGTCCAATTCAGTATATGAAATCTTACATTCTTTCAATAAATTCCTACAATTACATTTTTGGAATCAGCAAAAAAATATAACTGGAAAAGTACTGAATAGGAATGAGAAATACCTATAAATTTAATAATTAGAGAAATACAAGTTTATTCACTGGGTGTTACATTGAAGCTCATTCAATTTAAATTAGAGGTTATGTCTTTTTTCCCTATATAAGTAATTGTTATTCAAATATTTTAACAAACCCAAGAAGCATGGTAGTGGTAAAATGTACGTCTCGATTATTTAATGAAAGTATGTACAATGAGAAAACCTATATTTTCGTTACTTCTTCAATTTTTAATCAGAATAGAATTATCAGCATCTACGTACAAACCAAGTTATAATAAATCACCCTGTAGTACTCCTCTATTAAGTGACGTAACGTTTGACAGGAAAAAGGCGAGCAGTGTGGAGACAACGTGCGGATATTGCAGCTGAAAGCAAGTGGAATTGAATTTGTGCGAAAAGCGAGGGGAAAAGATTTCCATCGGAAAGCTCCCATTTCCTGTCCTCAGGCCGTGCTCTAATGGAGCACTCGACGTTTTACGCGAGGCTCTTTTTCGCTCAGTCGTTTATCGGCGAAATGCGGCAACGAAAAGTTTAATGGAAAAATTAATTGTATTTTCGAACGTTTCCGTGCATTGCTTGAAATTCTACCAATCCTCTGCAGAGCTCGTATGTAGTTTTTTAAACTATGTTTTTCGTTGGGAAATATAAGTTTCACGAAATAAAGAATCAACTGGGGGTTTTCTAGTTTGTTGTAAATTCAGAATTCATATTATTACCAAAACAAAGACTTAAAAATGGAAAATTTCATTTCTATATTAACTTTTACAGTTACAAATGAAACAATAATATGAAAAATAGTAAAGTAAAAGGAATAATGAATTGAAAATGCATTTTCAATTAGAGCGAAGACAGTGTTTTTTAGATTTTCACACTTTCATTAAAAATTGTGGCGTAGCTTTCACCGTAGGGATGTCTTTTACTGACTGACAAAATGTATATAGCAAACACTTGTATATAGAAAATAAAGATATAAATTCAAATCTAAATTTTGAAGACCTTTGCTGTAGCACAGTGGTAGATAATTCTCAGATCTTTCTGTCAGGATCATCGTAAAATAAGTTAAGTAATGGAAACGTATTTACTTCTAGTTGGTCATTCATAATTTTTCCGAAATGTTATTCTTGTTTGTTTCTGCTAATTTACAAGACTCCAATTTAGACCTTCACTCGGAAAATGTAATACTTCAAATTCCGGACTTAATGATCGATGATATATATATATATATATATATATATATATATATATATATATATATATATATATATATATATATATATATATATATATGTTTGCTGAATATTCGGATATGCAGCAAATATTAAACAAGGGCATAATTTGATGTACCATTCTATTCTACACCTTCCTTATTCATTCACTTCTTCATCACGTTTCGGATTTCAAAAGATAAATAATAATGATAACAAATAATCATAATAATTATAATGAAGACAGTGCTAGAAGGTCTTCAGAGGAGGATCCGTATTGAAATGACCAGAAACTGCAGTCACAAAAATAGCAGTATAGAAGCAGAATAAGTCTACCGACATATGATCGTTGTAAGGATGTGATAGATATAGGTAACCTTCACAACACACAGATTACAAATCTCCCAACATATTTTCATGACCGCAATCGGCACTCAAGCCTACACAAAGCTATCTGTGAAGCAGATATAGAGTACACACCGCTGAATCTACACAGTATACTTCAACATCAAAGTGAATGCATTCAAACTGCAGAGGAAAAAATAAACCAGTGTAAAAGCAGGGTCCTGCATAGAAGGCATGCTCGGGATCTTGAAAGGCCGAATGTCGATGAAAAGAAGTTAAACGCTCGGCTTAAGATTGGTGATCTGTTTCCAGAAACTCCAGGATTTATGCGAGCTATCCAGGATCAGGTGATTAATACCAACAACTACAAAAATACATCATAAAAGACCCGACTGTAGTTGACGACAGAATACCAACAACTACAAAAAATACATCATAAAAGACCCGACTGTAGTTGACGACAGATGCTAAAAAATGCTAGGAAAAGACTAAAAACATTCAACACATCACTGGAGGCTGCACATCTCTTGCTCAAAACGAATACACTCAACCAAGCAGGTTGCATAATCCATCAAGCCCTAGCTGTGAAGACCAGACCTCTGGCAAAAGATATAACACCTCACTATAAATACCTACAAAACAGCCGGTACTAGAAAACAGCAATTACAAAATATATTATGATCGAACTACAATTACAGACCGCACGATACATAATAATAAACCAGACATGTTTCAGACAAAATCAACAAGAAAGCCAACCTGATAGACATATAGCGGTACCTAACACTCACAACTTGATGAACACCATTCAAGAAAAAATCAGGAAATATACGGACTTGAGGTGTGAGATATTTAATATATGGGATATAGATGCGACGTCCAAGTGGATTACAAGTTAACTTGTAATATCAACCACCGGTGTAGTTACGAAATACGAAGTCCAATTGACCTAACTGTAGAATGTAGATGGTTGGCAAGTCTTATACCCTAATAAATTAGTGGGATATACCCTAGATAATAAAGTAGAGACTCAAACTTGATAGTCTGTGATTCGATATGTACAGTATTCCCTCATTTCTAGTGTAGTAACAATGATAATCAGAAACTGTAGGCAAATTGATTACATTTTCAAAATATTTACATAGCAAAATGTTATAGCCAATATGACTATAAAATAAACTATAATATACATTTATTACAGCATTTATAGGCAAAGAATCCTACCTAAAGCGTAGCATGCTTTAGTAAGTTTTTTACATAGTGAGTCAATATGCTTACACTATCTTTCTCTATCCATTTGGATACCCAAGAATTGGAGGCTATCTTTAGATACAATGATAATTCCATTCCAACCTCAGATTATCAGCCACACCCACATGTATTGAAGCACGATACATTCAGTTTTATTTACATTTGAAATGAGAGCATTCTTACGATACCATACGGTGAAACATGAGTTTAATTTTGCACATTTCTTCGAAAGGTCACAAGCGTGTTGGCCGAAATCGCGAAAGAGGTATCATCTGCAAAAATAGTAATTCTACCTCACACAACGTACTGCAAATCGTTTATAAACAATATACACATTAGAGGTCCCAGCACAGAACCCTGTGGAACCCTCAACTTTACATTTTATATCTCTCCGATCAGTTCTCATGAGTTTTTACCACCATGTAACGATCCAAAACTATTTAATTCAAAAACCATTCAAAAACTATACCTCCAAACCTAGATTATAAAGCTTTTTTAGTATAAAATTGAAATATTTGATCAGAATATTTGAGGTTCAAGAAAATGGAGAAAATTCAACATGAATTTTCTATTTTTCAATAATAATAATATTTTCGATATTATTATTATCAAAAACATGGAAGCTATATCCAAGAACGTTAGATTTCGGTTAGTAATTAGCTTGAAGAGATATTTATTCCGATTCATAATTCATTATTACACCAGTTTATTATATTGATGTAAATTTTCTGCGTTATGGAATATATAGAGACATGATAACTATATTCAATGTCAATCCAATATGTTTCAGAAATAATCAATTTTAATATCATTTCAGCTACGTAAATCCTTCAAGCATATATAACCTCACCCTACGACACTGTTTTTCAAGCTCGCCATGAGAGACCGAACTGTCCACTACAGACGCCATATTGGACGCCATCGCTGACGTCCTTTGTTCACCCGGCCGCCTTTGTGGTGCATGTCATGTCATCATAATTTCACGTCGGAAATTCGCCCCCTGGCTATCTCCAGAATCCAGCGATCACAATATTATTCCCGCTGGTCTAGTCACTATCCTGTTTATCCCGGATTTTGTCATGTTCTCGTACGGCCTCGTGCATTGTGAGGCGGGGTACAAAGGAAATTGTGTTTTCGAAACAAAGTGTCTTCTCATTGTTTGATGTTGATGTTCAGTTTCACATACAGGAAATGAAAAGAAGGATGGGACTATGAAATTTCTCAAGTGTTTTTTAATAAGTAACGACAGAATCACGCCAACACTAAGTGTTGTGATTACTAATCATAACATGTCAATGTGTTGTTGAAGAGTATTCAATTAATTACTAGATTTCAATCTTAATAATTGTATTTTAGCTTCACTAATATGACAACAATAAATCATCACAAATCTTTGAAAATAATATTCGATAGATTTGTCCGTTACTTTGGGATACTACAAAGTAATTGAATATAAGCTTAAATTCAAACACTTGAACTTATGATTTACACTTTGTTGACTACATAGCATGACGCGTTTCGTCGTTACAAACGGCTTCTTCAGATGCTTACAGAATAAACTTATATAATGTATATATATATATATATATATATATATATATATATATATATATATATATATATATATATATATATATATATATATATATATATATATATAAACATTATTCGGTAAGCATCTGAAGAAGTCGTTTGTAACGACGAAACGCGTCATGCTATGTAGTCAATAAAGTGTAAATCATAAGTTCAAGTGTTTGAATTTAAGTTTATATTCAATTATAATGGATTTACATCAAGTAAACGCCAACACTATTAAATACTACAAAGTATATAGAAAAAATACACTTCGTTTTTTATCATCGTTATTTATCATATTGCCACTGCAGTTTAATAGTACAACTACATTTTCAAGCATGCGGTGCTTGAAAATATGTATAGTTATACTACGAAACTGCAGTCACAGCACAATACATAGTGATAACAAAGTGTATTTTTCTCTAAAATTCTCTCAAAATAAGTCACTTATCACAAATGAATGCAATAATTTCTTAAATTTCTTATAATCATTACAACTGTTAATGATAATATTGAACATTCTCAGTCCTCTTGAATAAATAAAATTTGAAGCTCCTATATCCTGACTGATAACAAGAGTATGCAGAGTATTTTTCATCAGCCTCATTGCGTTATTCTGCAATACCTGAAATTTACTCAACTCAGTTTGAGGTAACTTGAATAAAAATATAGAAGAGTAAATACTCAAGATAATCAATTCATATCAATACAAGTAGGTATCTACTTTCAATAAAAGCTCGAGATTAGCGTTAGATGTGCAAAGCTTTAAAGATCATGAAAAATAAAAACATCATCGTTGTTATTTCACCCAGTTATTCGTTACACTAGTTTTTCAAATTCAAATATGTTTCAATTATAGCAATTCTTCGAATATAGTCGAACGTAAACACGGAGGTAGTGTTTATAGCTAGTCTATGAAACAAGAAGAAGTTGGCACTAAAATAATTTCAATTTGAAGCGGTATTTTTAATTAATCGTACTTTTGAAAAAAACGCTTCCTACTATTTTTATATAGCTCACAATTCACACACGCTTTAAACATATTGAGCTTCATAGTTTACTCTGGTCATTTGGTCGTTTAAGAGTCTCAGGTGACATTAGTCAAAGAACTGAATAACATTTGTGAGAAGGTATCAAAATCATATGCGAATTCGTTATGAATTCTGTGTTATATAAATACATGGCGGACGCCTGGCTAAATAGTTATGGATATTAGCCATCAAGCCATATCTTTTTGAAATTTCAATTCCAAGAAAAAAATCTTGAGGCATTTTGAAATTTTGGTATGTTTACATTGAATATACTCGTATTAGAATATAGAAAGTATGGAAGCCACGTTATTTTAGTTGGTTTGATATCTAGCTAGACATTTACGAAGTTATTTTTTCAAATAATTCGAAAAATATATTTGAATTGCCTCGGGATTCCTTTATAGATAATATTCTTTCAAATACCGAAATATTCATTGTCCTCAAAAAGTTATAAGCAAAAAAGGCCAGCCTTTTGAGTGGAATTTACTTCTTGCCATATGAGGGAGAATGTTTCACATAGGTGCAAGAGACCACTGTAAAAAATATCTACTTGGGGGTTCAAATCGTTGCCTCACTTCGATGGACGTGGTGCGACTGACGAGTTCCTTGCAGAACGAAACATATCTATGGTGCCCGGTATAAAGGGCTTATGTGAAAATATGTGTTTTTTTATGTTGTAAAATGTACAGAAAATCGAGCTCTTACGAACGATATGAATGGCTTAAGTCTACTTGTTCTTTGAATTAAATTATATATGTTGGTTCAAAGGTGTTAAGTCAAGTTTTTAACATTGGGTCTGGTATGAAAGGCTTAAGTCAACTTATCAATAAAAATTGGGGCTTTTGACATAAGCCCTTTATACCGGACACCATAGATATATGTCTCGCACTTCCATCAGGTGTGGCATCCATTTAAATATTTCTCTAACATTTATCCCTTGAAGGATAATGGAGACATCACATCGTACAGGTTCACATATCTAGCTCTACTATAACATTCTTGGTTAATTTGAATTTTTCAAATGAATGTTCTAGTGTTCATTTTCTTATATATATATATATATATATATATATATATATATATATATATATATATATATATATATATATATATATATATATATATATATATATATATATATATATATATATATATATATATATATATATATATATATATATATATATATATATATATATATTTCTCGCTAAAAGATACGATAAGTTTCTCCAATATTTTTATTTTCAATCATTTATAGCGATATACTTTATTTCTCAAATAGTAATTTTCACTGATTTAAATATTAGAAAAAAAAATCCCATATTCAAACTTCAAAAATTTCAAATCAGAAAAACTGCTATCCCCTATCCTTATTTCATTTGTTTTTCTGATAAAAATCAGTTAATATTCACAAAATCAACATTTGTGTGCTTTAAAAGTCTACCCAATTCATTCTTTCGGCGAAATATCCACAATTTAATTTCGTATCCTCAGCAAAAACTGTCGACCTGTAGATTTTCCTCCGCTAATGAAGTGTGCAGGGATTATGCGGATCCCTATTACGTAGCAGCTTGCGCGAGTGATTGTACCCCGACCTCGGTGGAAGTGAAACTCGCCAATTATTTAACGGGGGCGCGGGAGCGACGTGTTTTGGGGGCTTAATGAAAGAGGGATCCGGCAGAAAGAGCGGTGTAATATTAAAATTGTTGGAAATTCGGGAGCTGTCGACGAAGGGATGTTTCGTTGATTGCTTTGGCAGGGTTGGAAGGGCGCCAAGTGAAACTCGATGCGTATATTTCGCCAAAAATTTTTCCAGTCGACATTTATGAATATGGGACACTGTGTAACAACTATAGATCATTTTAAACTCAGTCTAAAAAGTTCAAGTCAGTCTAAAAAACTCACTCGGTTTTTGTAAAAAGTTTTGTGGTTATTATATTTTCTAAATCTCTAAAATGAATGTTTAATAAAATCAACGAGTTAAAAAAAAGGGTATTTGACTGCAATGAAAATATAGATCAAAATATTGTTAGGTTGATAGTAAATATTATTTTAAACCAATATAGTCATTACATCCTTTTGAAATATATAAAATTTTCGAAAGAAATCAATAATAAAATAATTAAAATTTTATATTTGATCACTTTATTGAAAACGCACTGGATTGGCCAAATTGCGAGTGACGTCACCGTGCAGGAAACAAAGCCAACAGCCAACAAAGGCTAACGTTCATTTCTCTGATGTCTTAGTACGTGTGAGTTTGAGTGTTTATTTCCTGGTTTTATTAGCTATTTTATTCGTTAGAGACAAAACAGAGAAATTATTTCGATTAATTATTGTAAATATATATTATATAAGGTACGATGGAGAGCAATTTTGTTGAAGCTGATAGCAGAAATCTCCCAAGAATAGGCGCTATTATGGTTGAACAATTTTTTAAAAACAATCCTGATTTTTATGTTCCAGAATTAAAGAATGTAAAAACAGCACAGTAAGTATTACTCTATATATTATAAATTATACTTTAAATGAATGAATGTTTTAGAAAATGCCTAAAAAGTTTACTTAATATCACAAACATTTTAGGTTATTTGATAAATGACCATTCAATACTTACAAGCTTTAGTTGAAAATAAATGTGAAATAGATAATGAAGTATGAAAATTAATATACCTAAACATTTTTGAGTTTATTTATTTACCAATTTGCGAACCAAAATCATAATAAATTCAATCAAGTGCAGTACTACTTGACTACATTAAACATGTAAGAAATATACTATGGTTTCTTTGCTTTTACAGGTCCTCTAGAGAAACTTACGGAGACGATGCTGTTGTTTATGTTCAACTGTTTCGGGAATCTGGAATTTGCACAATAAAATGTAGGATGTGCCCCGAACACAAAGTGACCCTTTAACCATGATTATAGCTCAATATATAAGATCAATAATAAAATAAGTACGTAATTAATAACCTCAAAATATAGTAGAATGTATACAGAAGACTATAACGAATATGTAATAAAATCAACTCGTTATTTGATGTCTGAAATATAGGGTAGGAATTATTTACTTATGTACGTTAAAGTGATCTTCACACATGAAAGCGTGAGATTTCACAGCTATATCTTTCGGGTTTCTACGAGAGAGAATTAACCACTTTTTCCGAATTTCCGAAGTGTTTGTTGGAAGGTTCACAAACATTTTCTCCTTGGTATTAATAGATGTGTTAGTACATTGCGGCACTACGCACCATTTATAAGATATTTTATCGCAGTAAAGTTATGAAATCGTCAACAATCACTAAATTTAATAGTAGACAGTCGTATTACAATGTGACTGTTACTGCGTTTATTGCATCGTGACGCCACCACATTAAGTAACCTGTATAGAAGTATTTTGGAGGGTTTCTAATTCATTCAAACTTTCTCTGTCATTTTCATAATAATTAGAAAAATTTAAAGAGATTTAATCAAATGGGAAATATGCATCAGCTATAACGAATAATTTGAGATATTTTTGTGGAAACTATCAAATACCCTATTATAGAAATCATCATTAATTAGACTCAAATTGGAAGCACTAACCAACATAAATGTATTATCAGGGATTCGAACATGTATGCTTTTTTGAAGCCCTCCACGCCTACCTCTAGTCTTGGAGACAACTGAGTACCTTTTTTCAACATATTTATTCAAAAACATATTAAATGAAAGACCTTATATCTGTCCATTAATGGGCAATATTATTTGGGATCACTGAGTTATATATTCTGTTTATAATCATATTTGAAAAAAAAACAGTCATTTGTTTCAACCGTCGCCATGCCAGGGTAGGTTGAAACAGTGCCTGGGGTCGATTGAAACACAAGCAAATCAAACGAAATATAATCAGTTATCTTGTTTTATTTTATACATTTCATAATACTTTAGGAATCGTAAGCGCACAGTTGAATTTTCCAAATATTTTTTTAGAATATTCAAGTCTTATGTAATTATTGGGAGTCACAATTGTGGAAAGCCTATCTAAGGCTTTTGTGCACTCTTCATCCGTCCACAATTTGCATATTGTACATTGTATCTTTTTTCCCCGGTATGCTTTCTGAATTTCCTGAAGTACAAACAACACAGTAGCATTCCTCTTCTTCTGATGACGATTCTTGTTGAGGTTTTTCTTCTGAAAATTTCTTCTTGTTAATTAAAAGCATTTCTTTTAGTCTTTCCTCGATCTTATATTTTTTTGACTTGGTTAGCTTTGGTTCGGTTTAATCTGTTTTCATATTCCATTCTTATCTCTTCTTTTTCAGGTGTGTCTGTGTAAATTGTAGATTTCCTAGATTTTTGGCCCCTGATTGTTATTTTCTCGAATTAATTTTCATAACCTTGTTTGTACGTTGATAAGTCGGCACAACCTTTCATAGTCTTTCTTTGGAGTATTCTTGGCATCTAAGAAAAAAGAAAATAAATGAAAAAACTGTATCAACCGTACCCACAAATAATGTTTTAACTGTCCTCAACCTACCCCTTGATATAAATCGGATCACAGTAAGAATGAAAATAAATTTGAATAAAAACTAATCATAGAGACATACAGAGATATTCTGCAAACTTCTATAAAAACGGAAAAAAGTTTCAATACTATAACTTGAAACAAAATCTTAATAATTGCAAAAATGAAATACTTAGGTACTTTTTCGTAGGAAACAATGGGACCTCTTGTAGATAAGCACACTGAACGAAGATCGACGCAATACTCAAATTCGTGTTTTGACTCGTTGCCCGCTTCGTAATTTCCTTACACCCCTCAGCGTATCTCGCACTGTTCAAGAGATATTTTGTTTGTTTCAGCCGTCCACCGTTTCAACCCAGTCTAAAGACAGTTGCTTTTTTGTTCAGTAGCAATTGTGTGTGACAATACTTGCCAAACAAAAATCATGTTGAATCAAAAATGACAAAATTAGGTTACATGTTTCCGGGTATAACCTCATTTGTTTCGAAACCTATTATTTATATTGAATATCTCAAAACGCTTTTCAATTTCATTCAGGTTTAAATACAGACTGGTCTATAAATATCCTATAAATTTTTTAGAATTGCCGAAATAAATGAAATGAGCATTCCTGATTTAAATCAATTCATCCTGAATTTACATTTTTTCAATTTTTTATTTAATAACGTAGAAATATACAAAGACTTTCTACTTATTGCTACACTTTCAATAAATTTAGGTAGGTACTTTGTCACTGTTCCGATAACAAAGGATACAATAAATGGAGGATACTAAGGAGGAAAAAGTAATAAAACAAACATTCGATACTTAGAAGTTATATATTGAATAAACGGGAACCAAACACAGTGACTTTATCGATATTATAGTAGGTACAAATAATGCAAAATATCTTCGATCATATGAAAACATCACATACAACTTATTTATTATTAGCTATTTTTTATTTTGTGATTATTTATTACCTATTTCAATTCAAAATGTTGGTGCAGTAAAATTTTGGGTTTAAAAAGGTAAGTAGATTTATTGAAATTCGTTCTTCAGGAAGCAGGTGCTATCTCAATTCACAAAAACAATAACAAAAAATGGAAATAATTCTACACCAAGGTCTATCTTTTCATATTCATGAAATAGTTTTACGAAGTAAAACTTTTTAAATAAAGGTTTGTCTTTGAATTATATATTTATTTAATAATTATTTACGTTTATAATACAATTATAAATGTGGTTATAATACATGTGGCAAACATGTGGTTATAATAGGAACGATATGGGGTAATTGTGAACGACATAACAAAATCTCTATAAGTATTAGAATTATTTTGTGTGGCAGAAATCACAGACGTAACGGGTACTGGATTGACCAGAGGCACGTTTATCATGTGCCCAGTTGTTACATTCAGCGCACATAATCCAGTCTTTTTCAGGTGAAGATTCATATTTTTCGCAGCAGAATATACAGTAATACTCCCCTTCATTTTCATTATCTTCTAACATCCTCTTCAACTATCTGACTTCCTTACTCTAAACTTGTTGCTTTCTTTTCTTAATATTAGTGGCCTTTATCTTCTGAACTTTTTCTTTTCCACTCGTCTTTTCTCTTTTTCCTCTAGTTGATACTTCATAGGTGTGCTGGATAAAATCTGGACATGTTTCTCATTTCCTATCTATATCCTATATATATATATATATATATATATATATATATATATATATATATATATATATATATATATATATATATATATATATATATATATATATATATATATTTACACTATATGAATAATGTTCAACGCGGGGAAAATTTCAATCAAAAGAAGACACTGTCGGCATATCCTGCAATTAGTAGCAGCCGTTGACACGTGTTTCGAGCTTATTGGCTCTCCTCAGAAAGGCGTAGCCAAGTTCAAGTTACACGAATCTGTATACAAAAACAAGAAAGTGCGTCGACTTCCTTCAGTGGAGTGTCTGTTTCTTTTTTGTTTTTCTATCTCCAGATTCGTACAACTTGAACCTGGCTACGCCGTTCTGAGGAGAGCCAATAAGTTCGAAACACGTGTCAACGGCTGCTACTAATTGCGGGATATGCCGACAGTGCCTACTTTTGATTTATAAATATATATATATATATATATATATATATATATATATATATATATATATATATATATATATATATATACACCTATATATCCAATTTATATCTAGGTGTGGTTTTTCTTTTGTAATGACGAGGCATCTAAAACAATTTGTAGTGAATGGACGTTACTTGCAATATTATCTTCAATATTTTAAAGCTATTAAAATAAAAACAGATATTCATGAAATAGATTTTTTCGTCTTTGCTCAAAAATAGCTCATTACATCGATTTCTACATTGACAAAAATTGTAATGAAAATACGAAATAATGTTGTTTGAATAAGGATGTTTGCATTTTGCCAAGAACTTATGGTGCTTATCTGGGAAAAATTTTCAAGTGTTCCTATTTGTACCCCAGTCCCTACATAATATATGTATCACTGATTTTACGAAGCTAGTTCTACATTTTGAAAAAGTATGGTGCTTATCCAAATTTCAAATGTATAGTCTCGAAATGTTACTGATTTTACGAAGCTCTACAGAAGAAACGAACCCTATCAAAATGTAACAAAAATCCATCTTTTGGTGCTTTAGATGAACGACTTTGTTAACAGCGAATGTTGAGTCTTACTACGTATCCTTAATTGCAGATCACACAACTGTCATTGAAGTAGGAAATTATTCTTCATTTTCATTCAATTTCGTACAACTTTTTCAATACATTTAACAGTTTAGTTCAAGATCCTCACTGTATCTCTTCCTACTATGTAGGTACTGAAATATGAGGACATCGATGTATAAAGGAAAAATATCACTGAATTCACATAATGATGTCACACCACCTTACACTTTCTATATTTCACACTGAGTATTTTTTTTAATTAGCGGATCCTTCCACCTTCAATTCTTAAAATTGGCTAACTTAGTCATTTTTATAATTGATTATTTGATATAATTAAATGTTCCAATGTTTCAAAATATTTTGTCAACGAATATCCGAACTCAATTTTGTGATATTTCAATATTTGTTTCTATTATTCTTTGAAATCGTTGGCAACTGAATGAACCATTTATTATCTGTATTATTTCAAAATACGTAAAATCAAGGAAATAAGTCTTTTATGGGCTTTTCGACCAAGTGCATATAATTTTTGCTTTAAGCTATCTTGTAACGAATTTTCAGAATACTGATATAGCTGACAAAAAAATTTCAAAACGTTTTAAAGGTCAAATTCAGTATTTTGTCTCTGAAATTCTTTATAAAAAACCCTCACTTGTTTTTTTTTTACATCACAATTATTTCGTTCAATGTCAAAACAGCATCAATTTAAGTTTTGTTACTTCGCTAGTTCTTTCAAAAAATTTATTCAAAGTAAAATAAGACGAAGTTAAAACTCCACGAATCTAAATGCGTAGGTATCTACCTAATCATTTCTATCCGTCTGCAAAAAATTGTTCAGTAGCTCTATTCATCTTCTCAGCGAAAGTTTGAAACGACGACGAGATGTTTGGAGATGAATCGCTTGAAAATTCGAGAGTATTCACAGCCCTCTTCCGCCATTTCGTGACGATTTCGCGACAAAATCGCATGGCAAACATCTTCATTAAAAGGCGGGGGTGTATCTGGAAGAGGAGACAGGACCGCAGTTAGTTATCTCTCAAACAAGATTGATTATCTGGATTTCACTTCTCATGTTGTTCATATACATCTTGGAGATTCACAGGAATCATTTCACAACACTTTAGTAAATCGTTTATGCAAAGCTTAATATATTATCAACATTCGATCAACATTCGGATCAATAGACGAACTGTATAGTGACCCAATAACGCTTTTGGTTCACTGATACTGGTGAGTTTGGTCCCCAATGTGTTTTTTGGCCATTCGGAATCGACGTTAAACTGTAGGTCCAACTTTCGCACACACACCATAGTGCTTCTGAAGGAATAACTAGCAATCATGAGAATGCTTCCAAATTAAAAAAAAATTCAATAAAAGAAAATTTGTTGACGCAGTAGACCTATAAGGGTAAATTTATAATTGCCTTAAATATATCAGCCTTATATCTATCATTCTTTACGCTTCATACAATGACGTCTAATGACAAACAATGAGTTTGTTCAATACAATCTGTTTACTACCTACTATTAATGATAAATGAGGCTATACAAATAGACGCATCTCCAATAGTCCTATTAGAAAGACTACTACTATATTTACGAGTGAATTGAAGGCAAAACTTGATATTTGCTGGAATGTGTTTTTTTGAAAAATGAAAAAGAACTGCGTTAGTATACTGCTGTCTTCGAATTCCAACGTTTTCATTCAAAAGAGATTTTGAAATAGCCAATTTTGAAAATGACACCATTAAAAAAAAAGCTTGGTAACAAAGGCAAGGAATTCATCGAGGAAAAGATACTTGTTCTATTTTTATGAATACGAGTGTCTATACATGTAGGTTTAGTTTAAAGAGTGAACAGTGAGAGAAAACTTAACTTAAACAAAACAGTAGTCATCCTCGGTATTTTCGTAGCTTTCCAAACCATAAACATTTTTATGCACTGAGGAAGAAGACAAAATTTTCTGCAAGAGTTTTTTTCAAAAATGTATTTCTGGAAGGCTGGTACAATTTCATCCATAATGTCTTGCAAACACGCTATTGAGTCCTTTCTTCTCACGTTGTTCCGGATTCGGAAAAAAGTTATCAAAAAATATCATGTTTCAGCTGGCTAGCTGTTAAAGAATATTGAATTAGGATTCACACTGATGAATCCGATTGATGAGATGATTGCAATTGATGAAAGCACAAATCAACTGTTTCGTTCTAGAAAGAAAGTATCATTTGTTCCACTTCCACTTTTAATCAAGATAACAACTTCAATTTCCAATCACATTTCTAAAACTCCACGGTGAAAATTGCAAAGTAAGAGATACTTCACAATTTCACCTGTAGGTATCAATAGAAAACATCTTTCGAGATTATAGGCGCATCAGTCACTGAATGTTCACAAGTACTCACAAACAGGATTGTGTTTTTATTTATGTGTTAAGCTCTGCTGCTGTACTTCTATTCCTAGAGCTCAATTTGTTTTTTTTACTGTAAAGTAAGACTATTGTAATTTGATTTTCGAGTTTCGCATATAATTAACGTATTGTGTTCTTTTAGCTCCTGAAGAAGGGTGCAGTCAATACCCGAAACCTTGAGACTTTAATAAATTTAAAAAATTTTAAATTTAAGAGACTGCATCCCTGTTATTTTTTCCTACCTTAGGAACTTCCAATCGTTACATTTTGCCTGTTCAAAAAGCAAGTCCACATAGAAATTTGTGAATCTGAACCGTTTCTGTCAACCAGAGTCTCACGGACAATGTGGGTGGGAGGACATTCTCCCACGCTTTCGGCGTCTGGCCCATCTCCCAAGTTGACGCGGAAAGAGGGAAAATGGAGAACTGAAGAAAATTAAGTGCCTCGGGAGGGTGTGCTCGCGCCAGGATGTAATACGTAATCAGACACAGAGAGCGTGGAGTCAACAACGTTGAACACACAAACTAACGACCGTTTCCTGCATCCCCGACGGATAAAGCGCGGTGAATCCAGTGGCGTTCATCATTTTAACCTATTTTTCAGGTAACGTGAAAATAGTAAGATTAGATAAAGCGTCATTCATTTATAACTCAATACGTTTTTGACTATTTTCGACCACCTACACCGTTGAGCAAATAATAAGATAAATAATAAGAGTCTGCCAATCTCCCCCTTCTGCGTTTAATATTTATTCAGGGTATGCATCTAAAGGTGGGTTTTCTGAAGTAATATTCCGCTTTCAGAGAAACTTTTTCAGGAATCTTTATTTCGTAGACAACACAAAACTAAACTCTCCCGCGAAAATAGTGATATTTTGAAAAAATATACTGTTAACTTTGCGCATTATTGGGATGTTCGTTTCTTAAAAAGTAAAACTCGCCGAACTTCTCGTTATAAGAAAAATAAGACGTGCTAAACCTCTTTGCTTCTAAAAGGGCCAGGTCTTTTCACCTTAAGTTATCGCGACAGATAAACTTTTCACTGCCAGTTATAGTAAACGCTTTGTACCTTACTGAAGGTCAGCTTACTCCAAACAATTTTGAAAAAATCGAAATTTTTTTTCATAAATTGCTACTACATACTCGTAGAAATAGTATAGGATTAGTCCCGAAGGTTCAGCAAGACCGAGAAGCAGGTATAAAAGATATAGGGAGCGCTGCAGTAAATCCGGCCGCTCGAACGCCTTCGGTAGCGGCAGCTGCTGCATGCCTTCGGGTCGTCTTATTGTTTTGTTCTTTGTTTTATTGTTATTGTCTTGTTATTTTGTTAAACTGCTATGAGAAATGCAAGAATTCTTCAGATTGATGCTTACGAAGACCAGGAAGGAGTTGCGTATGAAACTGGAATGGATATGTGAGTAAAATTCACTTTTTTCTCGATTTTTCACGAATAAAACTTTGAACTGATTTTTCTCCGAACCACGTTTTTTCGAATGAATTACATTCTAATTTCAAAACTATTGCACTTAGCGATATGAACGAAACGGCATGTTACTCTTTAGATGTCTGGTTATGGCCTCAAAAAGTTATAAACAGTTGACAGTGAAAACAAGGGTAAAAAAAATTCAAAAGTCCGCCATTTTGTTTTTTTTTCATTGAAAATGTTTCATTCTGCTTGAGGTCATAGCCAATTCGATACAGAACATGAAACCGTTTTGTTTTTTGCTTTCAGATAATTCTTTTCCAAGAAATGATGCTATTCATCTCAGATTCAGATGAGTTTCAGCAGCCATTTTCAGGACAGCCATTTTAAAAAAAAATTTTTTTTTCAAGTAATTTCATATATGTGCTTTCATATGTGAATAAATTGATTACTCAACATGTTTTGTACTGTAAATAAAATATATTGAAAAAAAATTACGTTTTTTGGAGTAAGCTGGCCTTAACTGACAGTTAAGACCATAGGGTCAATTTATCTTTTAGTCAGGTACCCAGAAGTTCAACCGAATATGAAAGACCGTGCTTAAATCGTCTCACACATTCCATTAAACACCTATTGCTAAACTTAACTTTGTTTTGTCTTGTGCGCAATAAGATGTATTATATTTCATTCAGTTCTAAGGATACCTACCTCTTCGACTTTTAATAATCAAATTCTGAATATTATTATTACATTTATCAAACATTAATCAAACATCAAATTGGAAACTATAAAAATTAATTAAGCGCAGCAAGTGTTCAAAATAAATGAATCAGTTGATATCCAAAATTAATATCCATAATGAAACACTTTCAAATTTTCCTCAAGAAAATTTTGTTCAGATGCTAAATTATCACTGAGTGTTAATTTAGAATCTGAATTTCAATCTGTATTTCAAAACGTGAGTTATGCGTGTTATTTAATTTATAATAAAATTTCAATAAGTGTCTATTATTGTTGCTGATATCTACCCATATAATTAATTAAAATCACTGTTGATTATAATATCTATTCATTTAATGCAACTATTAAGAACTGAAAATAGACCTGAAAACCCGCTTATCCGCTTCATTTGATCATCAAATAAATCTCTGTCAAGGTTATAGGAAAAGGATGCTAAGGGCATTCAGTAGGTATTATAAAAGACGGCCCGAAATCTGTGATTAGAGATCATGCTTTCATCGATATATTTAACTAAAGATAATTTGTATTACTCAATCTTGCGGTATTAGCTTGTTCCAACTAGTCAAATAAATTTTCTAATGAGTTTCGTGCCTACTTAAGTGTATTTTCTTTTGTGACCACCTGAAAGTATTATTATAGTGCTTCAACACTTCGTTTTTCCAAATTTTCTGCGTACCATGGACAATGAAACAATTTCAATTATCAGTGAATCTAGTGTTATCCATAAAAAATATTCTAATTTCATAAATTCAGTGGACGATGAATCAACACTGTGATAGCCCATATTTAAATGAGAGGTAAAAAGAAGCACTTATCTAAAAATCACAAACTGAACAATTCTTTATTCGACTAGTTTCGCCTTTTACGGCATTATCAAGACTTATAATGCCGTCTGTCTTGATAATGTCGTAAAAGACGGAACTAGTCGAATAAAGAATAGTTCAGTTAAGGATTTTTAGACTAAGTAGTATTTCTTTTACCTCTCATTTATTCTAATCTCATATGTAATGTCTGGGTTGTTTTATTTGATTAACACAAAAATCTTATTGAATATTCCGTTTAAAAGTAATTGCAGGTGAAATAATATATCCTCTATCTATAATTATTACCGCGGTTCTGTAAGATTCTACCTGCGTTCAAAGCAATGAGGGTTTTCTCGTATGAAAAATCCGCTAGATGGCAATACGTAGACGTGAGGTCCGACTGCTGCATGATTGATAATTTTTGACAGATATATCAAAATTCACCAATCACGTAGCAGTTAGACCTCAAAGCTACGTCTTGCCATCTAGTGGATTTCTCATACATTGTTATAATATGAAAGACTATTGTGGATTTCGAAATTGACTATTGACTAATTCGACTATTGCGAAAATCACTTTGTTATAATATGAAAGACTATTGTGGATTCTATACCAGCCATATCAAGAAGCATGAATATGTGAATATTCTAAGTTGCAAAATACGAAAATTTCAGCAGTAATCCTCAACATAAAAATATAAACACACATTATGTGCAATTGTTAACCTTGAGCCAAAATCAAATCTACATAATCACCTTTATAGTTTTCTCAATTCCTTCCCAATTCCTTGGATGCAAAAAATATATATCAAGAAATTAAATCTACACAATTCATTTAGCATTCTAGGAAAAATATTCATTTCATGTGCACTTTTTTGTCTTTTAAATCTCCAATCAAACACAGAAATATGTAAAAGTAAGACACAAAAAAATCTCATTGAACTTTTATTCCTAACGAATCTAGATGAGCGTAGATCCCCACTTTTTTACTCAATTCTTCAGTTCGCGTAACTCATTTTCGTTATGTTACGATTTCAACCAAGTCATAACATTATGAAACCAATTGAAATTGGACATTTTGTTTTTATATTGACATATCAATTGAAAAAATTCAATCTATTATGTATATCTATTATTATTACATAAAATAAAAATTATATAGAATAACTAATATATTATAGGTATAATTATGTATTATACCTATGAGTATTATGAGAAATTGAATGAGAAATTAAAATCAAAATGATTTTTTGAGTGGAAAGTACGGCATTCAATTTTATATCTATATGTTCATTGCGCCTTGAAACTTGTGTAATATTGTTCGATTGCATTTGTGAACATATTCGATACCTACTAGTATTTATTTATTACATTTATATGTCGAGTCATAAGATGTATTTAATCCATTCGATGTCATTTAAATCGTACATTTCTATTCACCCATTTCTTCCAAAGATAATTATTAAAAATTCAAACCTTCTTTCGTTTTCTCTGTAGAACGTCAGAGACAATCGTGAAATGAAAGAGAATATGAGGCATTATTTTGTCCGAAAGATCCTACATAATAAGGGATGAAAGAATGTCGTAGAGAACAAAAAGATGCGAGTACGTACTCCGCGATTCTCCTGCATAGAAGTAGGAGGGTGAAGTGCTATCTGGCGCATTGTTCAGAGACAAAGAGCCTAGAAGATTAGAGTGGACCCCATTCTATTTCACGTTGTTGATGGAAATACTTGAAACGATTTTGAATTGCTTGGAACGATCAAAGATACTCGCAGAGATCCCGTTTTTAAGGTATAGTTTCAAAGGGATCAAGTCTACCTCTGAAATATTTGGTCGTATATATATAAATAGTCAATACTGAGACTCTTAATCGTTATATCGAAATATTCCAAATGAAACTCCCAGGGAGCTTGGAGTGTACACAAATGTTCTCAACGAGAACAAACCTATCACTTTCGAGAGTGAATATTGAGTGCCCTCAATTAATCAGAAAAATAACAAATCAAATCGTATACTCAGAAAAATCTATAAGAAAGAACACTGTACTACAAAGAACATTTACCGGTTTCGCGAAGTATTATTCGCATCATCAGGCTTCAGAGGACTGTGAAAAACATGTCAAGATGAAGAACAATGCAAGATACAATGCCATAAAACTTACAGTAGACCACACTGGTCAAGTATGAGGACATGTCAATTACATGTATGTTGTTGAATAACAATGGACTAGTACAAATATAGCTCGTTTCCAAGATAAAAGAAAAATCTCAAATTAAACATAAAATACAAGTCACATGAATCACAAATATGTTATAGAATAGTTCTCTTTATTTTCACTGCAGACTTCTCAAATTCACATGTCAGACATGATGGAAATTGAATGACAAGCGTAGTAGATTTCGCGATATTCGCGCCGATAAACTGACAAATTGAATCAGACATTGACACACTGTCAAGGAGTAGACGAAACGTACAAAACGAAACTGGTAAACAAGACTGTCACTTCATTTAACCCTCATTATAAAAATGAACTCACACAGGGATAATACCATTTCATATATATATATATATATATATATATATATATATATATATATATATATATATATATATATATATATATATATATATATATATATATATATATATATATATATTTTAATATTTCCTGTAACTGGGTGTTTTTACCTGTAGAAAAGGCAAATAATTATAAGCCTTAAATATATACACACTTATCATTATTATGTTCTTCGCAAATTTCTCACTCTCCTAATCAACAAGCACGACCCAGTTAAGCTTAAAGTTCAAATACAACCTCAGAAATTTACAGTGACTTGATAATTTTAAACAAGAAATAACTTCCTCCGTCTTCGCTCTGTTTACACAAAAACATCTGGCATTACGCCCTGGCATTTATGTTCATGTTGTCAAACAACAGATTCGCTTCAGTTTTATTCCTGCAAAAGATATGTCAGCCTCATCAGCCAACAAAATGCAGCAACACTTTTTCAACTAATCGGTAAAATCGGTCATAAATATCAAGAATAGGAATGAACCCAACACGGATCCCTGAGGAATCCCAATAGAAATCTGTGTTTTGGGAGACCAGTTGCCAATGACGAATACTGTTTTTTATCTGTTACTGAGGAAAGAATCACATTAGGATTTTGAAATATACATATATATATATATATATATATATATATATATATATATATATATATATATATAATTATATATATATATATATTCAGAAAAAAAAAAACTCACGGTAAAAAACCTGCACTTGTAACAGCCGTTGACATATGTTTCGAGCTATTGGCTCTCCTTAGAACGGCGCAGTTCAAGTCACAGATGTTCGAACTTGAAAATTAGATCACACATAAAATTCAACGAAAAGGAATCGACATCCTTGTAGCTATGAGAAATGAATATGTTCCAGTGTGAAGACTAATTCATTTTACTCCGGTGGGGCGATTATATACCTTCACGGAATTTTGAATCGAAGTAAAACGAATTAGTCTTCAGACTGGGAGATATTCATTTCTCATAGCTACAAGGCCTTTTCGTTGAATTTTGTGTGTGATCTAATTTTCAAGATCGAACATCTGAAACTTGAACTGCGCCGTTCTGAGGAGAGCCAGAGCTCGAAACATATGTCAACGGCTGTTACAAGTACAGGTTTTTTACCGTGAGTTTCTTTCTTTTCTATTTATACAAATTTACCTGATTATCTAATCCTTTATATATATATATATATATATATATATATATATATATATATATATATATATATATATATATATATATATATTTATATATATATATATATATGTAAGAAATGAAGAAGTTTCTTGCGGTGAAAAGTATAAATGACAAAAAAACACAATTATCGGTATAGCCCGCAACTCAATTGGAAGCAGCCGTTGACACGTGATTCGAGTTTATTGGCTCTCCTCAGAACGGCGTAGCCAAGTTCAAGGTGTACGAACCTGGAGATGGAATCCACAACAAAACAACACACCTGCAAAGGAAGTCCCCACTACTAGGCTTCCACGTGAACACAGGCTTCCACTTTTCACCGCAAGAAACTTCTGCATTCCTTATTCACTTAGTCGGTTGAAGACTCCGTAAAGGATAAATAGTCGCCACATTGGCTATACGTTGACCAAATCTCCAAACCCGGAGAGTTCACGTGGAAGCCTAGTAGTGGGGACTTCCTTTGCAGGTGTGTTCTTTTGTTGTGGATTCCATCTCCAGGTTCGTACACCTTGAACTTGGCTACGCCGTTCTGAGGAGAGCCAATAAGCTCGAAACACGTGTCAACGGCTGCTTCCAATTGAGTTGCGGGCTATACCGATAATTGTGGTTTTTTGTCATATATATATATATATATATATATATATATATATATATATATATATATATATATATATATATATATATATATATATATATAAATACAAATTCATAAAATGTTTGTGTATCTGAAACAGTTAGGACTAACTGAAATTAAAATAAGCTGCGATCGCTGAGATGTCTGTCCAATTAAATGAAAAATATCATAAGTTCTACAATTATAAATAAAAAATTGAAAAAATTTACATTTTCCAGCTTTCCATTGTGAACGATTTACGAATCCACTAGGACACACACACAAAATTTCAAAAAATCGTACGGTCAGCCGTTCAGATTTTCAATCACATATGCTTCAAAAGTTTGTTTCGATATTTTGATCAAATTATAAGATTAAAACGTCATGGCTTTTGTATTAGACATGGGAATAACAACCAATATGATCATCTCCCAAAATTTCCTGTGACGAAATGTGATATTTCATTCTATATTGAGTAATATCAGTTCGTTTCTAATGTAGCTTCATTCGTAAATAGAAGCATCTTCTTTTATGCGAAGACTCTAAGTTCCACCCCTTCTTTCAATAGAAAAACTGCAATAATAAGATAGAGCAGCGACACGACAAATCTAGAGATTCGTTTTAATCTAACATAAAAGTACAATTTTCATCTGGGAAATGGAACATATATTTGGTTTCCCCCTTTCCCTTCGTTCCCTGGATTCACGTGTTCATCCCCGACTGATGCTCGACCAATTTTATGTGATATCAGTGGTGCACGAACATTGTTCTTAGAGTTTAATGAATTTTTTTTAATTGTATATAATGAGAAATAAAAATTTTTTAATGATATCAGAAAGTTTAAAGGAATAGATTTTCAAAGTGAAAAAACATTTCAAATTTATATTATATATATTTAAATTTTCTGGAATTCAAAATTTTGGTGAGTATGGATTTAAGTAGTTTAAATATTTGTATATATATATATATATATATATATATATATATATATATATATATATATATATATATATATATATATATATATATATGAGGTCGTTGAAGGTTCTAAATAAGCATTAAAATGGTTTGGTGGGCTAGTCTGGTTATGGTTTCATGAATCAATAACAAAAACAGAGTACATCAAAATACTAATACAGTCTTCAGCTTAAAAAGCTTTTTTGTCCGATTAGTTTACTTAGTTGAAAATGCAGTTAAAAAGATTGAATAGTGTTGGCGTTTACTTGATGTAAATTCATTATACCTAATATGAGATAAAATTCAAAAACTTTCGATTTTTTTCGATAAACTTGAACTTTCGATTTTATTGACAACATGGCATGACGCGTTTCGTCATTACAAACGACTTCTTCAGATGCTACTAAAATACTCAAGTAGTATTATATCAGGGAATTTTATTACTTGTTCACATTTCACTATGAATTTTTGCAATGTCAAAACTGTGAAAGAGGTAATTTTCACTAAATGAGAGAAATAATCAATGAAAATTATTTATTTCAAAGTTTTGACAGAACAACAATTTGTAGTGAAATGAAAACAAGATTTAAAATTTTCCATTTTTATCATCTGTAATTTGCTGAGCATTTCATTTCTCAATTAAAATAGATAGGTATTCAGACAAAAAAGCTCTTTTACAAATAACATATACATATATATATATATATATATATATATATATATATATATATATATATATATATATATATATATATATATATATATTTGATATAATATAACTGAGAGTCTTGATAGAAATATCGAAATATTCGAAATAAAACTCTCAGGGAGCTGTCTACACAAATGGTGTCAACGAGAACGAACCTATCACTTTCGAGAGTAAATATTGAGTACGTTTCGAAAAATTCATCGAAATTGTTGAATGATAATAAGATACAATTGTTTCATCATTATTGACTCATAATTATGATGAAACAATTGTATCTTATTATAATTCGACAATATATATATATATATATATATATATATATATATATATATATATATATATATATATATATATATATATATATATATATATATATACCCAGCTCTGCTATGACATTCTTTCCATTTTTGGAAGAGGTGACTTGATTTTCTCTAATATTTGATTAAGTTTCGATAGCTTGAATAATTCTTGTGAATTCAAAATGTCATATTCAATTCAAAACAAAATGAAAGGAATAACCACACACTTCAAAAAGACAGACGAGAAAATTATATATTGTATATAGGAGTATATACAATAAATATTCTTTTTTAACATAAAACAGTTTCCCATTTCCCAAGAATCATCCCTTGTAACGCCACTGCTAAGGCAACGTAATAACGCAGTTTCAGTGGGGACGACATATTAGGACCGAACTGACACCGAGGGTGCCGGAGAAGGGTGGCCGTTGTCCTGACAACGGGGACTGCCCGAGGCCGTAGCCTAGGCAACACCCAGGTGTCACAGGGCCCAATCAACACACCGCATCTCAAGATCAATGTTTATCCAGCGTCCAAACAGGGAACGGGGATCAGTGCCCCAGGGATGTCAACGAAGGAGATGGGGTGGGTTAGCAATAGCGGTGGTGAACTAATGATACGCTCGGGGAACGCGAAAGTTCGATCTATTATTTTCGGATCAGAAATAGGATGTGAAAATTAAACAGACGTTGCTTCCCATGATGACGAAGAAAAATCGTTTTATCAAAAGGATATGAGATAGTTCCCCTTTTTCATATGAACATAAGACACCATAATTCTGATGATCCTGATGCCCACACAATATTGTACAACTAAAAACAACAGAATGAAACATATTTCTGACTACCGAAGCGATTGCAATAAAATGGTTCTGCTAATTCTCAATATTAAACTCCAGTGGCGTAGATACTAGTAATTATTCAGATTTAAAATGGTAAATATTGATTCACCCTGAAAATATTGCGATTATTTCAGATATGAAATGAATAAATATGAAAATATATCATATTCAACTCAAAAAGGTTTCTTCAAGAAATTAAGATAATTAAGGCTGAAGAGGAGCAACGAAAAAATCATTCACAGTTTACTAGACAGGTAGGTAGACTGGGTACGCTTGAAACAAACCAAATATCTCCTGAACAGTGTGAGATACTCTGAGTGGTGTAAGAGAATTACGAAACGGGCAACAAGTCAAAACACGAATTTGAGTATTGCGTCGATCTTCGTTCAGTGTGCTTGTCTACAAGAGTGTTCTTATACTTTTCCGTGTTTTCTCACGGAAAAGTAAGTATTTCTCTACTTACATTTTTGCAATTATTAAGATTTTGTTTTAAGTTATAATATTGAAACTTTTTTTTCCGTTTTTATAGAAGTTTGCAGAATATCTCAGTATGATTAGTTGGTATTTAAATTTATTTTCATTCTTACTGTGATCCGATTTATATCTATATCCTATATATAGGGGTGGGTTCGGAACAGTTGAAACATTATTTGTGGGTACGGTTGATACAGTTCATTTATTTATTTTCTTGTTTCTCAGATGCCAAGAGTACGCCAAAGAAAGACTATGAAAGGTTGTGCCGACTTATCAACGTACAAACAAGGTTATGAAAATTAATTTCAGAAAATTAACAATCAGGGGCCGAAAAACTAGGAAATCCATAATTTACACAGGCATACCTGAAAAATAAGAAATAAACAGGGAATATGAAAACAGATTAAAACGAACCAAAGCTAACCAAGTTAAGAAAATATCAGATCGAGAAAACACTAAAAGAAATATAAACAAAAAAACTTTTCAGAAGAAAACCCTCAACAAGAAGAGGAGTGCTACTGTGTTTGTACGTCAGCATATTCAGAAAGCAGACCGGGGGAAAAATAGATACAATGTACAATATGCCAAATGTGAGCGGATGAAGAGTGCACAAAAGCCTTAACATACTTGCCAAAATTGTGACTCCCAATAATTACATAAGACATAACAATTACATAAAAAATATTTGTGAAATTAATCTGTGCGATTACGATTCCTGAAATATTATGAAATGCATGAAATAAAACAAGATAATTGATTATATTTCGTTCCATTTGCTTGTGTTTCAATTGACCCAGGCACTGTTTCAACCGACCCTGGCATGGGACGGTTGAAACAAATGACTTTTTTTTTCGAATGACTTTTTTTTTTCATGATTATAAACAAAATATACCATTCAGTGGTCCCAAACAATATTGCCCATTAATAGACAGATATAAGGTCTTTCATTTAATATATTTTTGTCATCGCTAACTTCAAAATCTCGGTGCTATGCAAGAAAAACGCTAAAATGTTTCAACCGTACCCAGTCTACTAATGTAATGGAAGAGATAATAAACATAAAAATCTTCAAAATTTACAAATTTGTCATTTTCAGTAAAACAACAGATCATTCAAGTGAATATTTTCGCTAAAAGGATAAGAATTATCAATTAACAAACGTGTCTTGGAAGTTTTTCCTCTATTTGTTCTTGACATTTGTAAAGCCTGTATTATACTCAATTTAAATATTTTCAATATACCTATATTTTAAATAAAACTGAGTAGTTTTTTGATTTTCACTATAATTAAGTTAAACGTAAAAATAATGTTTCGCCAACACAGTGGCTACATGTGGCTTCATAGACTGATAAAGCCACTGTGTTGGCGGAACAATATTGTTATGTTCAACTTAATTATAGTGAAAATCAAAAAACTACTCAGTTTTATTTAAATTATGTATTTAGATTTTCATCAAGTATCGACCCAATCGATTAATGATTTTCAATATAGAAAAAAGTGCTAATGTGACCACTTCAGGTATATTGACCCCCTCGGTCTATTATAGATTTCTATTAACGAGGGTGACCCCTCGTATTTTCTTTTAACATCCCCGACAAAAAAAAGGTGGTCTCAATTTCATCCACTTTATGCTTTGATTAGACTTCCAATGTCATATCAATTTCAGTATTGGAACAAATCTCAATCTCTAAAGGGTGCTTTTTTCAAAGGTATAGAACTTTAAATTGCAATAAAACAACGATGGATCATTCGATTGACAACAATTTCTCTTCATTAGAAAGATAATGTTGTGGCAATACATTTAAATATGATTTCTGGCATATGACCGCCACGGTTGGCACGGATGTAGTCTAATCTGAACGTCCAATTTTCGATGACTTTTTCCAACGTTTCTGGCCGTATATCGGCAATAACACTGCGAATATTGTCTTCCAAATGGTCAAGCGTTTGTGGCTTATCCGCATAGACTAATGACTTTACATAGCCCACAGAAAGTACTCTAGCGGTGTTAAATCACAAGATTTTGAAGGCCAATTCACAGGTCCAAAACGTGAAATTAGACGGTCACCAAACAACGACTTCTTCAGATGCTTACAGAAAAACTATTATTCTGTAAGCATCTGAAGAAGTCGTTTGTAACGACGAAACGCGTCATGCTATGTAGTCAATAAAGTGTAAATCATAAGTTCAAGTGTTTGAATTTAAGTTATATTCAATTAAAATTAATTCAATTCAAAATGTAAATTTAATATCCAAATGATAATTATGTATAACTCTAGGGTTGAAGAAGATTAAATAAACCTTATAATCTCCCTCTATTTTCAATTTTGAAATATTTTAAAAAATAATGTAATTGCCAAATATTGAATAAACGTATTTAAAGTAAGAAAAAAGACCTATGTAGCTCCATTGGACCTAGAGTTTAGCGCCGATTCCGAACGGCCAAGATTACAGTGGAGATAACTACATGATTAATTGAATTTTTTAGTACATTTAGAATCGCCCTATTTTATTCAACGTACGGCTTAACAATGGTAACGGAAGAAACTCTCTATAAATGTACTTATAGATAATAAATGGTATTGAATAGGGTAAATATCTAGGTATTCACGAAACAATTCTCTAACGCTCTAACATTTTATGCACTTCATGTATGTCATATATATAAATTATATGCTCATAATTTCATTGAGATAGTTTGAATGATAGAAATTCCAATTACCCCAGTTAATAATATCATCAAATATTGAAACAAAAACATTGGTCTCATCTACAGTGGCGGATTTACCAATAGGCCAAGTAGGCCGGTGCCTACGGCGGCAGATTTAGAGGGGCGGCAAATTTAGCAAATTTTTTTTTTTACAGATTTTTTTTTATAATTATACGTGTACACAATCTATACTATAGTAAAATCGTAAACCTAAAATAGTCTGTACATTAAAGATATTCGAAAAAAATTAGCTAGGATGGCTTAAGATGAGTAACTGAGTAGAATTAGATTTTTTTAAAATTTGTTGTTTGTCTGTCTGTCTGTCTGTCCGTTTGTTTGAATGAACATCACGCAAAAACTACTGGGCACTTTTACATGAATCTCCTTGAATTGTGTAGTCTGAAGTCCGGTTTAACATTTAGCATAAAATATTTATCAAAATTGTACCCTTAAGGGGGTCAAAGTTTGTATGGAACTACGTGATTTCGTGGTCCAAAGTCTATCTTTGTTTCTGCGAAAACAGAATTTGGAAGATATTTATCCAAACTTGGATATAGCACTTCGCATGGCTCTGTGCACAGCGGTGACAAATTGTTCAGGTGAGAGAAGCTTTTCTTGCTTAAAACGGGTTAAAAACTATCTACGATCTACTTTAAGTCAAGAAAAGCTTAATGCTTTATCTCTTTTGTGCATAGAGTCAGAACTTATGAAAAAGATTTCATACGACGATATAATTGATGATTTTGCAAATTCAAAATCTCGCAAGAAAATAATGTAAAACTTATTTGATCTCATTGTCTGCACCATTAACTGATTGTTAACATGTTATATTTTAATAGAAATTGTTTGTATTGTTTTTAAACTGTTAAGTGCAATAAAAAAGATGGAACAAAAACAATGTTTTCTGACCACTCATTATTTTATCTGTGTTCATATAGTGTAGGTATTTTTAAGTCATGCCTTTCCCCACCTTATGATTAGTACATACTGCTGTTTTTAACCCCCGACGCAAAAAGAGGGGTGTTATAAGTTTGACGTGTCTGTCTGTCTGTCTGTGGCATCATAGCACCCGAACGAATGAACCGATTTCAATTTAGTTTTTTTGTATTACAGGTGTTTTACGGGCGAGTGCTCTTAGACATGTTTGATGAAAATCGATTGAGCCGTTTAAAAATTACAGAGGTTTTACGCTTTAAAGTCGGGGGTTTTTTGTTTTGCCTGTCAAATGAACTTGTTAGGTCAACATTAAACTCTTCAGTACATAGCGGGTTGCAAAAATAATCAAGTAACTGACAGAAATATCATTAAGTTCACAATCATACTAATAACTGGATTAAACTAAGGTATTGAATTTCAAAAGTCAGTAGGGGCGGCAAAAATTGAATGGCCTACTAGCGGCAAATTTGTAAATCCGCCACTGCTTATCTACCAACTTTTATGTTTTCATATGGTAGTAAGTTAGATAGATATTTTATTGAATAATTCAAACTGTTACATTTTAAGCACGGATACAAATCACAGAGTTAAAATTATGAAAAACAAAGAGAATATATTTCAAAAATAAAAAATATATAATCAAATCTCCAGTAAAATCTCCAAAAACAGAGTCTGTTAAAAATCATCAATCACTCAGAGAAGCTCTTTCGCAGTAAAAAACCCTTAATTTATTCCTTAAATTTGGCTTAATCAGCGTCCTTACATGAAGAGAAAAAATTGAAAGAACGAGAATTGTGACCAATCTGTGATTTGATCAGTCAACACGTAGCTTTTGTTTATTCCTTAGATCATATATGTAAAAATCTGCATTTGACCTAACATTATTATTTTTCAGTTTATGACTATATAGCTATAGACCAATAGACCTATATCAGCCATTCGTAAAGACAAGGTAAAGTTATGATTTTCTAGATATGAAAATGTATTTCTGCAGCAGAATCAATAATCTAGATTTCCTTATAATCTAAAACACCTTCTTTGAAGTCCAAAAACACTTATTGCTCCAGAAGACCAGCTCCATAGAAATTATGGTCCTTACACCTAGAAGTTAACATATTATATGTGACTCCATTAACGCGAAGTAGAAATTACGAATGACAAATATTCCTACTCTTCACAAGCTTGACGTACAACTGGCTCATGTTAAACTTCCATGTTAAACCTTCAACAACAACAAAAGCACCAAACAATATTATGTTATCATTAGAATCGATATTCGCTTTATTACATTTCATTACGTAAGAAAATGAACGTGCAACTGTTTTGTCTGAATTGAACGTTAATTTATTCGCAGATGACTATTGAGCCACACTTGAATCTAACTTATCAACTAATTTCGCTAAGCAAGACAGGTCACTATTAAAACCGTGAATGAAGACCAGAAAAAGCAGACAGCACAGTACTGAGCCCTGTGGAACCCTGGTTTTCATCATCGCACACCCCGATTACCCACTTCCCCTCCACCGCCACTGAGAAAAATCTATCTGCTAAACACTACTTTGAATGACACTACTATCAATCAAACCAAACTTTTTCAGCTTGTTCAGCGAAATCGAGTGTAAAATGCAGTGAAAAGCCTTTGTGAAATAAAAAAACATTGGCATCGAATATGACCTCATTTGAAATCAATCTAGCGCTTCCCGCACCAACTAAAGAACTGCCTCTATTGTACTTGTACCCTTGATAAAATAAAGAAGAGAAGTACCTATATCACATTAATTGTGCTGATTAATACCCTTAATAAAATAAAGAAGAGACGTACCTATATCACATTAATTGTGCTGATTGTGACTTTTATTAAATTAAATTAAACTCTTGGCTTAATGTTTCACGATTTATTTGACAATATGAAATAGTCAACATGTTCCGAGCGTTAGCTCATTTTCAAGACTCAGTTTTTCAATTTTCAATTTTTCAAATTTCAATTTTTCAATTTTCAGTCTTGAGAATGAGCTAACGCTCGAAACATGTTGACTATTTCATATTGTCAAATAAATAGTGAAACATTAAGCCAAGAGTTCAATTTAATTTAATATTCAATTATGTTTCTCCAAGAGTTAAGCGAGAAATCAATCTCAGTGATTGTAACTTATATAACATAGGTCAAACTGGATGGAACATCGAAACCAGAATAAAAGAACATAAATTATCCATATTACATTATAAAAATTCCATTTGACTTTCACACATTATATTCAAAATAACCACTTCATATATTCAAACACAGTGAAATTGCTGCACCCACAGATAGAAGGAAACATTCTGGATTAGGGATGAAACGATACGAGTAAATACAAGTCATTACTCGATACTTTTTTCCGATACCAAGTATACTTTTAGAATCGATACTTCGAATTAAAGTTTCCAGTAAAATCGATCAAAATCTCAACTTACTCATATGAGTATGCAATGTCACTATTGCATTTTAACTTTCATAAAAAAACAATACCAAGTAGGTAAGTATCGACACCTGACAATCGATACAATAAAACTTTCAATAGATATACCCCGAAAATATCGTTTAATCCCTAGAAATGATCGTACATTTGTATGATTACAGATTTGTTTAGAAACACAGAAAATAAATAGTTAGCGCAGCCATATTGGTCGCCATATTGGGCCATAGCGCAACCGTTGGCATTCATTCGTTCTGTTTTTTCCGAAATCTAGTGTGTGGCAAAAAATGTTTTGAAAACATGGGGTTTTATGGCAATACTTTTAATTTGCAATAAGCATTTGAAAAGGTACACTGGTTTTATTGTTTAATACTTTGTACTGCTTTCACTTTAAATTTTCCAAAAACGATTCGATGCGAATATCAATACTTCAAATTCGATGGGAGTAACTAACGAGATACGAGTAAGTATCGATATTTTTCAATTGATACGAAGTATGTATTGATATTTGACGATCAAGTACTTACCTACAGTATCGAGTAGAAGTATCGATGGTGTCGATTCATCTCTACTCTATGTTCTAGACTAGAACAATTGGAATTGTTTAATATTTCTTCGTGCTCAATTTCGTACTTTGAATCCCCGTTTTTTCGAATTTCTTTCAAAACTCAATTTACTTTTTTGATTTTCTTTTTTCTGAATACGGACCTGTTCTCTTTTTTCGAAGACATCGATACCTAGAACCATAATCGTCTTCATCCCTATTTTCTCTCCCATATGTGTCTACAACTAGTAAAGATGGACAATATATAAAAATATATGTTAGCCTAGAGAACAAGTGTGCAGTTTAACTTTTAAAAACACCCGAAACAATTGTCAATCAATTGATATAATTTTGTGAAACTGAGCCAAGTGTTTTTTTTCGATGTATTTGTCGATGTTTCGCCAAAATATCAGCCAATATTCACCCAACTAACATAATTCTGTAAAATTAAGCAAAGTGTTTTTTATTCAAAAAATCAATTACTCCCTGCATTCAAGACTATAAACTGAAGAAAAAATCGAATGCTTTAGATTTATTGCACAGTTTTGAAGTTCAGTTATTTTGTTGATGTATATCCAAGAAAAATATTAGGATACCAATATTTAAAAAATTGAACTCGCCACAGCCGCGATTTCCAAATATATTAGGACACAGTACAGAGTTTGGCATTTCTTCGGTTTTACCTTCTATCTACTTAATAGAAGAGAATACATTTATAACTTTGAATAATTGAGAATTAAAAAAAATAAAACTTACAGATTTACTTCATTAAATAGCTTCTATAACAAAACTGTACTTTTTTCAAAAATATCTCATTAAAATTGGGCTCAAGTTTTACGCCATAACTCCATAATGGCGCGGTAACGTCCAAAGAAGCGTGAAGAAATTACAAACTATGTAACCATATCAAAACTATAGTTGTAGAAGCTTCTACAAAAATAGTTGTGACTTCTTGTCAAACATACTTTGGCAAGCCTGCCTAGACTAAGTTCGTTCTTCCAATCTATATTTTAAATATTTTTTTAGACCTTTTAAAGCCATGTGAATAGTGAACAATACCTTACTGATTTTTCTACATCTACAGCGTTCGAGTAAAAGCTTTGAAAGAGTTTTCTGATTCTACCTAGACAGAGTATAACAAACTTCTGGGCTACTGTAAAACAAGTTGGCGTTGATGTCTACGCTTGAGAAATTTATAAAAATGTTTCACCTTCAATGTTGAAAACTATTTTTGTTTCAATCATGGAATCCCTGCTGAAAATTGTGTTTACATTTTCTCCACACATAAGTATACCAAACGTTCATGAAGCTGTGTTGCAAATCAAAGGGCAAGATATGTCGGCCATGAAGTCAGCATAGAAAATTAAACCTAACACTAAGAAAATACTATTTTTCTTCCTCACAACGTCCGCCACCTGTATGTAAAATGACTAGAAAAAAAAAGCTACTGTTGGCCAGTCGAACGTAGAAACTGATAGGCTGAGTTTTATAAAACAAGCAAACAATACTTAGAGCAGTAGTGTCAATTGGATACAGAACTAGAAGTGTTTGAATGGACAAATTAAGCAAAAGTGCGTATGTCGGAATAGATACAAAAATTCTGGATTTACTGATCAAAAAATGATTTACTGTGAAAAAATACTGTGACGACTCTTCACTTATTTTCAATTTTGAGACAGGTGAAAACATATTTGGCTATAATACCGAAAACGTAATATGTCTACTTGAAAAGAAAGCACTTGCCCAAAGATTATTTTCCCAAATGAATGAAAATAAATTAATTAAATATGGACAAGTGATAAAACAGTTAAGGTTGTTGTCTGCTTTGGTGAAAAAAATAGATGGTCACGTAGTTAACTCCAACATTCCAAATCCGCATATGTACCGTGAACACACGTCCTCCAAAGTCTTAAACTTTGTTAATTACAATTAAATCTTAAATGAGAGTAAAGGAGTGAAGTAAATTTTTAAACGGTTATAGTTTGGTCGGTTCTAAATGTATCAAGACAAGTTTAAAGAATTTATTTAAAATCAATCTAATTATACATGTGTATTTTGTTCATTCAAAAGCTTATAATTAAACTTTTTATTAAAATTTTTACTGTTTTTCTTGTAACTGTTATAAGTAACAGTTGTAAAGATAATTACCATTTTTCTTTTCGCATTTGTTCAAAAAACAATAGTGTTAAGAAAAGGACACTAAATATTTGAAATTTATTACTATTTGAAATAGGAAATAAAAAAACAGGAAATACTGGTATTCAAAAGGAAACCATACAATATTCGAAAAAACCATGATTCACTCAATTATTTAGATCTTTCAAAATAAAACAAATACGTTTATGATTATTATATATTTATTTTGAATATTTTACTTATATAATAGGTTCAGTAAAATTCAACAAAAATACTTTTAAAATAAATAAATGAAAAATGACTAGATTTTCACCTAACCCTAAGATATATTGCAATCTTACAAAATATTCAATTATATTGCTAATAAATAAGTTCAATCAAAAATGCCATTTGTAGGTATTATAAAATCAAAAAATTCAAAATTATCACAAGTATGACTAGATAGGCAACACTTGTTACATATTAAAAATTCCAGAAATGGTTATTTTTTGTTGGTTCAACCATCTACAGAGGAAAAACAATCATGGAAAACTAAAATTATCTCAGTAGCTATCGTGACTGGTAACATTTTAAAGTACATTCACACAAAAAATGTGTTGAACATCACCCTAATATAAGAGACGTTTCAACATAATATTGGAATACTGTATCACAGAATTTCATGCATCATAAAGAAAGATTTTCTATATTCTCTAGAGGAAATTTGTTCATGAAATAATATTGACTTTACAAAAATAATAAAAGCTTTCACAAACTAGCATGAAATTAACAACCCCAATACTTCTTTATAAACTAATCTTTTTCCAGTTACTTAGTCAATATATTCAATTTTCTTCTTAGAGAAGCATCCGGAGGTAGAGCTAATATCCATTTTCTCATGCCTGTTAATACAACAGAACTCATTACTAAGAAAGCCCCACCAATGGAAAACATATTTGGAATTTCATTAAAGAACATAACTTGCCAAATGAAAGCAAAAACGATATCACTGCTCCTGGCTATAGCTACTGGTCCTGCTTGTTCTAACTGAAGAGCCAGGGTTAATAATATCTGACCCAAAAAACTGAATACTGCTAGGGCTACTATAAGATATCGGTCAGATCCACAAGGAGGTAGACATAAGGCTCCAATAAAATAACTCACTAATAAGCATTGTGTCAATGCAAAGGAACCAAAATTAGTCATTATAACAGAAAAGTGTATAGATTTTAAAGCTCTAAGTAAAACATAAGCATTTGCTCCAAATAAGGTCGCTGAAAATGCTGCAACAGCTACCCAAATATCTGTTTTTGCATCAGAATCTCCAAAAGAATCAATAGTATTACCAAACAGAGCTGCAGGTCTAGTAATAAGAACAACCCCTATCAAAGTTAAGATAACTGAAAATACATTAAAAAGCCCACATGGTTCTTTAAGAAACATTCTTGCAAAAATGGCTGTAAATACTGGTACAGAAAAGACGATGACTGATGCATCAGCTAAAGGCATGTGACGAAAAGCATAAAAACTAAGCATTAATGCTGCAGTTCCAGTAAATGATCTTAAAAATAAAATAATCCGTTTTCCCCTTGGTAATATTTCTTCCTGACGATATATTACAATAGGAATTGCTGGTAAAAGAACACCTAAATACCTATAAGCTGCTAGAGCCATAGGATCCACATCGGTTGTGAATTTTACTATCACTGAACATAATGAGAAGAACAAAGAGCTTAATGTTGCTAAAATGAGTCCTAAATAAGGACACTGGCAGGCAGCAAACTCCCATTTTGGTTTTATAATAGTGGGTTCATCACTTTCATCGTCATCAACTAATTGTTGAAGCTCTACATGCTCAGACATTCCTCTAAAATGAGAAATACATAACTTCACTTTAAATTAGTACAAAATACTGTATTCCCACCAATACTTACAATGAGAATACTGTTGTTCAGTCTTACAGTGCTGTTTACAGAATTGAAAATTTTTTATTTCATGATAGATGGAGAAGAGAAGAAATTCTACCTTCATCTGATAATCATAACTTGTTATACAACAAATTTATTTATTATTTAAAATTTTCACTGCAATGGCAAATAGCAATTGCCCAACAACATTCATTTTTTTAGAATACAAAAATTAAATTTCTTCTTCTTCAATAAGCATTTGACACTGACAAGGCCTAACTCTATTTATATAAGAGTAAGTAGAGTTAGGTTGTGACACTGATTAACAGAAGAATAAACTTTTCTGCATACTTTACGGTAAATTGATTTGGTAGTAAGCTAGTTTCCATATTTCTTTCAACAATTCGTTTTAAGATGCTCAATGTGAAGAATCAATTTGTACTTTAGGTTGGTTAAAATTTCTAAAGTTCAATCATCATATTGACAAATAACAAGACGCTATTTCATATATAATTTGAATGGGATTTCTTAAAACAAGAAACTACTTAAAAACCTAACATCTATATTTTTTCATCCAATACCACACATGAGCGCTTTTGTGGGTAGTAAATACATGAATCTTATGTGATTAATTAATAACCAGATTCACTTAATTTTTATTGAACCTAGAATTTGAAATGAATTCATTTCCAATCTTCAAAAACTAGTATGGTCTGTATACAATAATTCATATTTCAATTCTAGGTCCACACCCGGTCTGTATAAATACTTTATTTTTTTAACCTCAATATATCACTTTGTGACTTCTTCAAGAGCATATTGAAAATAAAATGAGGAATTATAGTAATTATAAGATTATAAAACAGTGAATTTCAACTCAACAAATCTAAAAACATTAAAAAAATGATTCATTGCAAGGCAGTACATTTAATCATTTTCACGAAAGTGGTATAATGTCATTGAACTGTTCCAGAAGGGAAGTGTATCGATAGGAATTATCGATAGCTACTAAATTTCGACATGAGAAACGATATTTTTGACTTACTCATCTGAAATGAAAAATTAACATTTATTATATTACTATACTGAAACCACAAAATTTACTTCAGTAATTCTGTGGTCAATATAAATTAAAGTTCACTGCAGCCCGGGTGCCAAGCAACGGCTGTGAATTTTGAATAAGAAACAAATAAGCAAATAGTAGGATAATTTGTAAATAACAAATATTACAAATATTTTATTTCTAATATTACAAATAAAATATTTCAATGGTTTTGCAATTTCTAATATTACAAATAAAATATTTCAATGCAACACACAATTTCATGAAGTCAGTAACGAATTTATCGGTTTTTTTTCAATAATGTGCTTTGTGCCGCAAATGACACCAGACCTCAACCTGCTTACTTAGTTGCCCTGAGCAATACTTAAAATGTAATATAAGTATTATGTAATATAAGCATAATATAATACTTGTTGCCATAATTACAGTTCTGTATTTACAATAGAAGTTCTTATTTCGTGTTGATGAAATATCTGTTTTGATAAGAGATTCTCCTATTTTTTTCTCATTAAAAAAAGAAAATTTAGGATAGATAGAACAAGATGGACAATAATAGGAGACACAAATGCAGGAGCTTATTTACGTTAATTTATTTAAAGTTACGCACATTACATTAATGTTAAATGTCAATGATCTTAGCCATAAACCATAGTTCTATTATATAGACTTTACAACGAAAATGCTTGAATTCCTTGATTAAAATGAGATCCTCACTGTGCCTGTTAACTATTCTTTTGCATAAAATGGGCGTTAAGTATAATGAAAACTGTTAATGTGGAGAAAGGGGCGATATTACACCCATCTAGTAGGACGGATGAACTTTTTTTAGATTGATTGAAATTTGATAATTTAGATTTAACTACCACTAAATGTTACAGTTATTCAACTAATAACAAATTTTCTGGCATAAATTTATAATCTCAAAGAAAGTTATCTCAAAAAGCAATAACTGTTCTTTCTGGCCCTGGCTACAATATTTGTGAATTTCAGTTCTGTCGAATATCTCTTATCCAAATTTTCCAAATTTGAAACAAAAATTCAAGAAAAAAATGAAATTCAAACAAACCAAAACACTGTCTATTCGAATATTGGAAATTCCAAGATCCATTCCTTGGCGCATCGAAAAGAAAGGAAGTAGATTAAGGTACAATATTAATCTTGATATTTGTTTTTATTCTGTGGTTTCAAAATTAAGTGAACAAAAAATCTTGAGGTAGAATTTTTTTACTTCCAAAATACTTGTGAATTCATCAGATTTGTATAGTTGCCTTTGAATGAGTGTATTCAAATACGCGTGAAATTTCTGGTATTTAACAGTTTAAACCGATGGTAGTCGTTTTAAATTTGGATTCGAACGAAGTGGCTCTGCGTCTATCGTCTTTGGACTGAACGCCTGGCGTTCAACGCCATTCTTAGTTGACCTATAAATTAACTCAGTTTATTTTCTCGTGTTATATCCATTTAAAAAGCTACCTAGTTTCTATTGTCTAAAACATACATTTGTAAAATGGATTCTCTAGCAAATTACGGAAGTGATGACTGTGAGGATTCATCTGATGAAGGGCAAACGGTAAATTTTTTTCCTTATCATTTCTCTGCTGTTGCTTCATATCGATTTTTGAAGTTTAATCAAAAGTCATCTGAATTTATATGTTTATATCTAATTATTCCATAGTTACCAAACGATTTTCGATTACCCGTTTTTCAATTGGGTGTACCTTCAATTGTTTAAAATATTTGATTATGAAAAATGTAATATAATATACCAAATTTTAGTTTGTTACTTCCCTTCAAAGCTATTTGACACTGACATAATTTGTTTATGTATGATTATGATTTAGATTATGGGGTATAATGATTATGGTAATTTTTTCAAAGTATTTTATATCATTCACAGAATTATTATTTGGTTATAATATAGTTATTATTTTCACTTGTCAAATCATTCACTCAATGATGAATGGGGTTCATTAATAATATTGCTCAACAGGAGTGGCGACCTTCTGAATATAGAGCAAAAGGCACTCAACGATCAAGTTGTCCAGAAAAACAGGCTGATGCTAACTATGAAGAAGTTCAAATGGATTTAAGTGAGGTAATAAATCAAAATTATGATAGGACATACTATTAATTGTCTTAATCATAAATTCATTATAAAATCAGAAGTGAGGTTCCATTAAAAATTGACTTGATTATTATTTTTCTGAAGCACAGTTGAACATTTAATTAATTTTCAATATTGTGAAGTTAAGCCTATAACAAAGGGTGCTAGTTCAGTTCACAAAATTTGGTGAAATCTTTAAATTTATGATGACATGTTGTCAGCTAGGTATATAAATATTTTTAAAAATGGACCTTTTTGTTCATGATGAGTATGAAAATACTCACTTCTGTTTTCTGAATTCTGTTTTATGATCTTGAAATGCCCTGGGATATATTTAGTTTGAAGTAATCTTTATGATATATTCTGATTCCTAATCTTTTGCGCATTAAATGCAAAATTTTGTTCTTCAATTTAAAAAATGTTATTTCTTCTTGAGTAAATTATTTGATATTAACTTACCTCTGTTAATATATTATAAAGACGTAAAGTGGTATCAAGAGACCTTGCCTCGAGACCAAGTTCTGTACTGATCGTTGCTACCAACTTCTTATCGGTGAGTATAAGGAGGGGGGCTCGAGCCCCCCTACGACTTTTGTAATTTAACAGGTATTGGTATTGAAAATTTCTGTATATAAATGCATATGTGCCTATGAAAACATTAAAGGCAAATTCTTAATAAGTTACAAATAAAATTATTGATATTTGTCTCTTTGATAATGAAGTTGATTATCATCGATCTCGCAATGGGACGTTTTTATGGTTAATTCATTTGGAATGACAGAAAATTGAAAAATCAATCTTTAAAATTTAATTCTGGAATATGTATTAGTTGCAATATGCTTTCTTGAAAGCTTTTTTAGTTATCTCTTCTGACATTTCCAACAAAATATTATGTTACTTTACAATTATATACAAACATCAAAAAAAGTATACAATTTTACTTATAAAGGACATTATCGTTAAACCCTGTATTTTCTTCCTCTTAGTAAATACTTCACTTTAATATTTTTCTAAGAATTAGAGATGTTGCAATTGTTTTTTTTTTAGTAATAGATAATTTAATATCTCTTTGAATTATATTTAAATCAAATTAAAATATGTCAGGATATCAACAACTGTTGAGAACAATTACAACACCTTCGATATTAATTATCTGGCTGAGCTATCGTTATGAAGGTGACAGTTTTTGTTTTCCTAAGCAAAAAGTACATCTTGAAAATAGCTTTTAAAGACTGTTACAAGATCTTACCTTTTTTCTTGTGATATTTCCTTCCATAAATACACAATGTTTCCTCTTATTATAATTTTAATATTTATATTTATCAAATGATTTTTTTATTTAAGAAAGAGTCTGCTCAAATTTTCAGACACAACTTGTAGGTACTTACTTTGCAGGCTTCTACTTCTTTGAATTGTGAAACCACAATTATATACTCTACGATGATGAACTAAATCTAAATAATTCAATTAATAAATATTTTATAAATCAATTATTAACTTTTAAGTCATAAGAAGATGCTTGGGGATTCAAATCGTTGCCTCACTTTGATGGACGTGGTGCGAATGACGAGTTCCTTGCAGAACGAAACATATGTCTCGCACTTCCATCAGACGTGGCATCGATTTCAATAGTTCTCTAACATTTATACCTTGAAAGATAATAATGGAGACATCACATCGCAAACGTTCACATATCTAGCTCTACTATAACATTCTTTTGGTTAATTTGAATTTTTTGAATGATTGTTCTAGTGTTCATTTTTTATATATATATATATATATATATATATATATATATATATATATATATATATATATATATATATATATATATATATATATATATATATATATATATATATATATTCAGAGAACTCATATTCAGCTAATGCAACATCTCTAATTACAGTAAACGAATTTGTCGCTTATGTTATCCAGCATTGTTTATTAAAATTTGGTGCAATCCAAATGTTGGTGTTTGAAAACTATTCAAACAGTAGTATCTTATTTTTTATTGGATGCATTTTTGGTGCTTAAAAAAATGATTGATAATATCTTTATTTCGAAACTAAACTGAAATTCTGTGATTTTTGCCTATCCTGTTCCTTGATATTAATGAGATTTTCATTTAGGTAAGAGACACTTTTTCAACAGGAATCAAACGACGGTTCTAGAAATAGCCGAGAAAGGAGAGATAGAGGCGGAAGTTACGATGACAAACATGATAAAGATAGTCAAATCAATGGTAGGAGTAGAAAGGACTATAGAGGCAGAAAAGAGGATGATGACCTAAGAAACAGGAGAAGTAAAGCAAGGAAAGGAAGATATCGAAGGACGATGATAGAACTAGAGACAGAAAAGATGATAGGTAACCATTGGAATTTAATTCAGAACATTAATGGTTGATGAGGCTGATACTTGGAGAATATTAATATCCATAATTAAAGACTAATTTAAATTTATTTATTTATTTAAATCCAGAGTTACATAGGAACATTTACAGACAATCTCAAGTACAATTATTAAACAATAATAATAAGCTTTATTTCCAAATATAGTGCATGTTACAAGAACAAGGTCACAAAAACATACACTAGAAACAGAAATAGGGTCCAAATAAAAGAACATAAACAGCGCCGTAAATCCTGAAGAGGAAAATTATATTTCCTGTCCGCAGCTCTGGTTTACAAAAAAGAAATATTTTATAACAAAATAATAATGCTGGTTAGATTATCGTGTGCACACAGCACACAAAATATCTTCCAGCCACACATCACTCATTCATACAATACCTCTCATACACTAATTTATTTTTTTTTTCATTTTCATTCCATTTGGATTTCTATACCTTGTTAATAAACATATGCCATATGCAATAGTTGATGGCAGTGAAACTGTCATCAATAACTTTAAATAAAATATTCCTCTTTATTCTACATACATAATATTTAATATTAATTTAATGCATAACAGTATGTCTTCGTGTACCCACTCTTTTAATTTCTCATTAGATGATTTATTTAGTTATTTCTAAACCTTTTAAATTATTTGGCAGTTGATTAAAAATTTTTATTGCTTTTATGCAATACATCTCTAATTTATTTTTTTTCATTTTCATTCCATTTGGGTTTCTAGACCTTGGTAATAAACATATTAATAGTTGATGGTAGTAAAACTGTCATCACTAACATTAAATAAAATATTCATTTTATTCTCCATACATAATATTTAGTTTAATTCATAACAGTATGTTTTTGTATACCCACTCTTTTAATTTCTCATCAGATGATTTTTTAGTTATATCTAAATCTTTCAAATTATTTGGCAGTTGATTAAAATTTTTTTTTGCTTTTTTGCAAAAACTTTTGTCGCTTACAGTCCTATGTACCCTTGGCAGTGGTATAATTTTATGCCTAGTTTTACTATCTCAGTTTATATAAATATTTTTAGGATCATTATAGTAATACTAAGATAAGACTAAATTTTCTCATATATTCAATAATACGCATGACGCGCGTTTCGCAGTAAAACTTTCTCTTCAGATGCTAAATGAACACTGGTACAATTTCACAAATAAAGATGTTAATACATATTCTAGAGCAGGGTAGGCGAACCTTTATGCATCAATGTGCCATTTTTTGTAAAAAATGTTTAATGGGGTCATTGCCGTGACATCAAATAATTTTGACTTTCAGATTATTTGGAAAATAATAATAATAAATATTATCTAAACTTTTTATGAAATAAAGTAAACAAAAGAGTTACATTTTGGAATGTTTAATACCTACTTAACAGATTTTTTACACATGTTTTATGATCGGCGACGTGCCTAAAATTTTGTGTCGCGTTCGTTGGTTCACCTTTCCTGTTCTAGAGTATTTGACTGACAGCTTTTACGGTGTATTTGCGTGCCATTTCATCGATGATATACACACCAAATTTTGTGTTATTATAAAATTTAACTGCCTCATTCAACTTTTTTGATTAATACCTATTCTTACATTGGGATGCAGAGTACTCAAAATAATTTTTTTCTGGTTTTCCTTGAGAGACAGTAAGGGTTGTATCGTATAACAATCATTTTACTTATAGCACCTTATCAATTTGCATCACAGGTTTCACAAAGATTGTCTGATAAATTGTTCCTGCTTCCATCACCTGACATATCTTGTTCTGTATCTCGATATCGCAACATTTCTTGGGCCTATTTCGGGACTATTGAGACAACATTTTTATAACATGTCATGACTTCTCACTAGACGAAAACAATGATATCTCCAATATTTCACCTCATCAAGTAGACAGTACTGTTATCTCATTGTTTTGATCCACGAGTTGAAATATAAAACCAAGTAAAAAGAAATGCAGATTTTTAAGTAAAATACACCAGGAAATGAATTTTGACATTTTGAAAATAAGAAATTAACCTGAAGAAATTTGAGTTTTTTTAGTTGCTCAATATTTACTTGTACTTTTCATTGAAGATATATATCGAAAATGGATAAGTACAGTCGTGACGACAAAAGTTCCAGAAGAGATACCTACAGAGATAAAAAATATCGCAGATCTTCAAGCCGAGACAGACGACGGTCTGATAGCAGAGAGCGGAGGTCTCTGAGTAAGGAGAGGAGGAGATCCCGTAGTAGGGACAGAAGAAGATCTTCAAGCAGAGAAAAACGCTATAGCAGATCACCAAAACGAGACAGGTCTAGAAGGTCTCGTTCCAGGTCCAGATCAAGGGGTAGATACTCCAGAGGTACTTCAAGAAGATATGGCTATCCCAAAAATAATCTTCGATCAAATGGTAAAATTATACTCTTTATATAGTATTCAGTTATAATAGGGAGAACAATTTATTTGTTGAGTGAAGATATTAAGGGCATATGTCATATTAGTATAATTTTTGAAGTGTGATATGTTTGAATTGCTGGATTTAAATGTAATCAATTTTAAAATACAACAAAAGAGTGTAATTTCCCGTTTCGTTTTCAGTTCAGAAGTAGAATTTATATAAAAAATGTTGGTAGTATAATAATTCCTAGTATATAGAAGAATTAAACCAGTACTATCAGTTGTCATCAACATATTATATATTCCGTGATGTTGATTATCTCTTGTTGTCAAATGTTAACTGAAATGAATGTCTCACATTTGATCTAATCGCACATTATTAATTAAAAAGGAGACAGCCACTTATCCTGATGGGAAATATAAGTCTTTCACTCCTTTGTCTACAGTTCAGTTGAAAACGAATTAAATTCACTCATGTGGAAGGTTGCAAAACCTTACAGCTTTCCGCCTTTTTGAATATACTCAATCATTTATATATCAAAAATGTATCCTCACAAAAATATTTTTGATGAAGATATTTCATATTGATTTGAAGCCTGAACACTCAATTGGAAATGATTTATACATAAAGATTTTTTGCTGTAATACTGTTCAATTTTTTACGTCGACAAACTGACAAGAAATTTTGTTGTAGATGATATAGTATAAAATAGATTCAAACTGAAATTATCACTATTTTGAATAAAAGGTTCACACAATCTTTGAATTTGAAAAAAAGAATTAGTTCTTCATAAAAAAATCTTTATTTATCATTGACGGTCTTGAAAGGCAGTTTTAATGCTATTCGCACTGGACGTTATAAGATTGTAATTTCATTATTCTGTTATTTAGAATCTACAGAGGCATCTGGAGAATGCGAAAGTGGTGATAATAAGAATAGATTTTTTATGCCGGGCATTACGGGGAAGTACAGGGAACAAATCGAAAAGCGCAAACTTCTCTGGCAAAAAAAAGATCCTCAGAAACTGGCGGAAGTTGTAGTGACTCAAGCACAACCATCAGCCTCCATTGGAGCTTCGACGTCGCGAGTAACAAAGCTATGGGAGACAACTACTTTTGCACAAGATCAAGATGGTGAGTCTTATTTTAGTTTTTTGTATTTATTAATGTTAAAAAATATTAAAATTCCACAATTTCAGCTAAATAATAATTCTACTCTAAAATTGAGTTGACTAATTATTGAATTGAATATTTGGATGATGATAATATTTATAATGGTGTTTATTAGAGATTATTAATTATTTATTAATTATTAAATATTTTATTATTACCACTCATTTATTAAAATTCCACAATTTCAGCTAAATAATAATTCTACTCTAAAATTGAGTTGACTAATTATTGAATTGAATATTTGGATGATGATAATATTATAATGGTGTTTATTAGAGATTATTAAGAGTTAGGTAGATTAATAAATTCAATGGATGATGAATCAGCTTTGTGATAGTTCATATATAAATGAGAGGTAATAATAAATACTTGTCTAAAAATCACTTACTTTTGTACAAGTCAGCATGAATGCATAAAAAAATCACTTACTTTTGTGCAAGTCAGCATGAATGCATAAAGTCAGTGATTTTTAGACAAGTATTTATTATTTCCTCTCAGTTAAGTAGATTGTTATTAAAATATTTTCTGGTATTAAGGGTTCATCAAAGATACGAAGATGAATGGTTATTATTATACAGATTGTTGAGTACATTATCTTTGTTTGGGTAGTCTGTTGTAACGTTCCAAATGAAGTTGAGACATTGCTATACAATGTTGTTTTCTGTACTGTAGTTTTTAATTTTTTTTTGTTCTCATTTCTATTAGATATTGTTTTTTTTTCTTACTTTGGTTCCCAATTGTTGAAATATTTGCATTGGAGGCACTGTATGAAGATATTCCAGACACATAGCGCGTAAAGAGAACTTGGTCAGCATGCTTATCTCGAGTTAATCAGTTACAATCCATTCTTTGATTCATCTTTTGTTTTGCACCTGAACTGCTAATGCTAATTCCGATAATTATAATCATTATCAACAACCATAGTTGGAATATGTAGTAACTTGTATATTGATTTTACAGGTAAAGTTGCCAGTAAGTTTAAACGATTGATGGGAATTAAAGGTCAAACAGATTCAGCACCTGTTGCTCCCACAGATATAATTAAAAAACAAGAAGAAATGTTCAGCTCGATGGAACAACAGTATGAAGTTGCTAGAACAGCAACACATACCATGAGGGGAGTTGGTTTAGGATTCAGTAGTAGTTATCCACGATAAATTATTGCCCAACAATATTGGAAATTTTATAAGATGAAGCAATGTTTTTCTTTTTTTTTTTTTGTTAAATATTGCCTTATTGTTGTATCAAAGAAAGTAACTTATGATTGACTTTTCCAGATGTGATAACTGAATCTGCTTTTTGTTATGTTTGTGCATTAATCGATTTTCGTATTGATAGATTGTGACTGGAGTGTATTATATAATTGATAAGAATGTTCAATTTTTTCTTTATATACCCTTTTTTTTATTTTTTGAAAATATTTACGATGTTCAAGTACAGCATGTTTGGTTCAGGAATAATAAAGGTCAGTCTACCCAAAAATAGCCAATAATTATTTAAAAAGGTTTCAATTGAAATTTTATATTATATTCTATACCTTATTTAATATTATATTATCACCCTGATTATATTAACTTAAAAAATATACCTTATTTAATATTATATTCTCACCCTGATTATATTAACTTAAAAAATAGTTTGTTGGTAGATAGCCTTTTAGAACATTTATTACCAAATAAATCCCCTAATATTACAGGGGGTACTTTTCAACGAAAATATGTAAAATTTAAATAACTAAAATCAATTATTCAAAAGATAAATGTTGAGAATTTATTGTGCCAAATATAAATACAATCAGCAGCCAAAAACATAGAAATTGAATACATTTACATTTAATAAAACAAAAACAAAACATATATTGATAATATCACTTGAACAGGAAGAATTTTTGTAGGCATTTTATTAATTTGCTAAAAGAAATATTTTACATGTTTTGATCTAATTATTTACAATAGTTGATACAAAATCATTGAGGTGGAGTTGCAGGAGTATGATCAGTTTTACTTTCTAATGAGAATGGTGGAATCCTACAGTCAAAGTTGTAACCATCTTCTCTCTCCATTCTGAATGTGCCCCTGAAAAATATTAGTTTTCAATTGTTTTTGTTAATTTCTCATGAAAGAATTGAAATAGGTTAATGTACTTTGAAAATCTTACCACATATGTCCACTAGGAGCTTGTAAGCTAACATGACTACTATATTGGAAGGCTGGTAATGTTTTAGTGAGGGCTGGTTCTTGGCCAACAACTCCACGCCCTCTAACTGTTTCTAAAGTTCCTGATAAGGAGAAGATGCGCCAGTGTCTTTCTCTTAACTGGACACCTAAATGTCCCATATTTTCTAATCTTATACAGTATCTCCACTGAAGAATTACAAATAATTCATTATACCTACTTTCATTAAATTCAAATTTACAGAAAATTCGCTTCATACTAAAACAATTTCTTTCAACATTCAACTTGTAAATTTTGTTTCCTTAACCCTATCTTCAACAATATGTTAATTTAACATATTAAATTAATATAATTATATTACATAACAATTTTATGTTAAAAAGAAGAGATGTATAACAGTTTTGAATTTGCTTAAACTATTCTTATTTGTGGAGTTTACTAGAAATAATAACTGAATCTTACCCAGTACACAGAATTAGCATGAGACTCTCTACAGCCCATATAAAAAGGAATCACAGTAACACGAATATTCTCAGTGGTTTCTTTATGTACATCAGATAGTTCAAGCCAAGGGTGATTCTTTTTTTGCCATGCACGTAGAGTTTCTAGTGGCATGAATGGAGGATCTACAAATAACTGAACTTCAAGCGATGAACACATGAAAGATAATCACCAACCTCGATGTTTATCATATTCCAGAAACTTATCAAATAGCTCATGTTGCAATGGATTTTTCTCAGCACTGGTGTAGGGTATGATATCCTCATGAGCTACATAATCTAAACCTGGAATAGCATACAGGCTTCTTGATGATTCTTGGTTACCCAAAAACGTTACTGCCTCTGTTTGAGCTCTCTACAAATGAATTTTGAAAGAATTAAACATGATTTGTTGATTATTTCTTGATCTCACAATATATGGACAATCTCTTTGGTCAATTAACACTTGATAAAAAGTATGTGTTCTTCCACGAACTTCTTTTCCGATTCCCTGATTGTCATCATCGTCATTTTTATGTTGAGGTATGTCTCGGTCATAAACTCTAGCTAACCAAGGAAATAGTACAACTCCACGGTAACCAAATATACGATGTAAAATTAGCTGCCCTGTTTCATATTTTCCACCCAATTTGGGAGACTCTAATTTTCCAACTTCAGCTAACCTGAAAATTGATCATCAATTTAATAATTTAATTTACAAGTCTAGAGTAACTGACAGATAACACGTACCTGGCAAACATTCGTTGATTGATAAGAATTTTTGGGAACAAAATTCGTTTTTGTATAAAACGTTTCTGAAGGCGTCCATAGTTCATTTTCTAATTTCAACAACAAAATATTCGAAATTCATATCATATTACCATCCTAAGACGTAAGTGATACTCGAGTATATAGGGTAAAATTTAATTTGCCTTATATGTGAAATTACCTCATTAACTTAAATAAGACAAAAAACAGAAATTTTTTTTGATTTTATTTACAAATTAATTTTTTTTGAGGTTGACAAAACTTGCACCCACAAAGTTAAAAAATCTTCCTCTTTTTTGACTTTCTTGGATCACAATACAGCCATTAAAAAGTATTTGTTTAGTGACATTCATATATAAAGTAAAAAAATTTGTAACGTAATGAGATCAATCTTATTATTTCTAAAGGATGCCTTCACTGTTATTATCGATTTTCTTTCACTTTGCAGCATTTATAATTTTTTCGAATATAATCTATGAATTTTATTTACTCATAAAACATCTAAAAGGACTATATCAGTATAATATTATTGAATACAACTGCCATAAAATGAAAATTCTATAACACACAAATTCAGTTTTTATCTTTTTCTCTCGCCACCAACCAATAATTTTTTTGTAACAATTGCAATTATTAATTTATGAAATCATCAATTTGGTTAATTACTTTTTTCATCAAGGTTTATAATGAAAATCAATATTTATGAGAAAGAATATATAACTTTGATTCACATACGCATATCATAAAATTATTGCATAGTAATAAGTGTTTCGAAGTAGGTACAACTGCACCTGTGGACAATACCATTGTTTTCCGTTATTTACTTTTTCAATGCAAAAGCGAATTTTTGCATTAATTGTGAGTACAGTTCGTGAGTACCCGAAATTTTAATACCAAAACAAACACATGGAAGTCATAATGTTACTTGAAAATGTTCAGTTAAGTACGAGTACTTATATCATAAGAATTTTGTGTTTTTAAAAATATTTCGCCCTTCCTAATCTCAATTCCACCTTCACATTTTATTGCTCTCTGCTATGCATTTCTATCAGGAGAGAAATATCAGTCTTATGGCGAGAGCTTCGAGACTGGCGATATTGATCTTACGTCAATAAAATCAGGATGCCACTTGACTCACTCACCAAGGTTAGGGGGCAATCGGAACAGGTTTATTTCCGAACTTGTTGGATATTTTGAGCATTTGAAAGAGACGTACAAAACCAAGTCATTTCTTGAAAAAGGTATGTCACTTCTTGAAAAAATTGGCTATTGCGATTAGAATTGGAATATCTGTGGAAGTGATGGGCCACAGCCTAACTCTACTTACAAGCCATGAACATAAACTTGGCAACACCGCATCTGCTCAATCCGGTAGACCGATCGATCTTCGAACATCGGTCTACTACATGTTAATAATTGCCTTTTCAGAGAAATTTTCAGCGAAACGGTACTTTGTATAAAAAAATAGTTTTAACAAAAATTGTAGATCATACAATTATCTATAGAAATCAGTAATACACTTTTTTTTTAAGAAGAACTATGTCTGAGTTATAGCGATTCAAATGTTTTTTAGTATGTACACTAACAAGTTCACTTTATCAATTAGAATTGACAATATGCTATAAATTTCATTATTTTTCATTCTCAGGTGAGAGTAAGTTTAATGCGTCAATTCCTTTAAACCTTTATTGAGATGGGTACAATAATTTGGACGATAGAATGATTCAGATATCATATTTGTAACGAGCAAGCAAATTTTCCAGTTGAGACTATCTAGTTAATTTCAGTTGAAAAATGCATTTTAAATCATTAGGAGACAGTTTATCTTCATTGATAAAAACATTTACATGCATATATGAATATACTAAAATCTGATTAATAATTTGTATACTGTTTATTTGTGAACATTCAGTTACGTTGGATGGAAAAACTAGAGTGTAAAAAAATGCTGTTAGTTTCAAAAGTTTTTATATTCCACGATTTACATATTAAAATCTTTATTTATAATTGGATGTTAAATCAACAAAATTACAAATTGAATCTGAGTTTTCAAAGGCTTCATTCAATTTCTCACAACGTTCCTTCAATGCTTGTTCTTTCAGCTGGATATTCTCTTTGAGAGTGTACTATTTTGATAAGTAGGGGTAAATAAAGAAAAATACTTGGCACTGCATTTAAATTGAGTTTAACTTTATCCATCTAGCCTTCTTGCCTTCTGTTGATCAATCTAGGAAACGATGAATACCTTCTCTAGTAAGTGCTCCCTCTGGAAAATGTTTGGCACAAACTGCAGAATATTTTGTGGGGGTTCATAATGCCCTAGGAATATTTTTTAGCCATTGATTCTTTAGATTTCCATCATATGGAAAACGAAATACAGAAACTGGTGGTTCGCCGGCCTCGAGGTAACTTTTGTGTTCGACTTGCATCCAAGCACACAGCAATGACTTGGCATGTTAATTTTTGTGCTAATATCAAGAACAAGACCTATAAGAGATTAGTTCTAAATAACTACTAAATCTAATAAAGGGTAAGTAACTCTACTAATCACAAAAAAGGAACAATTCTAGCAAATAACGCTTTTGTTAATGTCTGAACTACTCAGTCAAAATATCAGTAATCGGTAGCTATTTACATACAAATTTCAAAGGTATTCCTTAGTCTGTAGCTGAAAAAAACACAGTAGCACTTTCTACACGCTATACATCACATAACAGCACAACAACTAAAACGCGGATTTTTGTTTTTACACAATTATGAGATGATAAAAGTTAGGTATTATTTCTACCTCTCCAGGTATAACCAAAAAAAGCACAACTTAAAACACAACAGATATTCCTGTTTATATAAGACATTTGCGGGAAATTTCTTTTGCTTGTTCTTCACAACTTCAAACAATAGCACTTTTCACAACTTATTTTTGGATTTGAATGTTATTTCTCTCGTTAAATAGCGATTTATTCAGCAGCAATGACCAGAAACCATTACAACGCCATTACTGCATCTCTTTTTGTGGGTCTAGCTTGGATGTTGCCAGATTTCCTAGTTCATGGCTTGTAAGTAGAGTTAGGCTGTGGATGGGCTATATTTTTATACCAGCGATCGACGGAAGCTACCGGCGACCTACCTTTCTCCTACCGGTGACTTTGGTTGCTGTTTGAATGCTGACGGAATCTTATTCTGCACTTTATTCGATGGTAATATTTGATGATTCATAATGGCTTTTGTTAGTTGATACAGTTGATTGATATGAATTCATTATTGATTTTGATATTGTTACGAAATTATCTGAAGCCATCTCTGTCTAATCTCGAACATTCCGGCAAATGTGATATAACAACGACTCCTACGTTCTGGCAATCGAACCTTCTCGAAATGGAATCCTCTAGAAAACCTTACGGTATATAATGAACCAGGCAAGGAAGATGAGAGGTCAGAGTTAGATTACAGTTATCTAGAGTACAGTGAAATAGACAAAAGTGTGACATAAGCGATATTGACATTGGTTGTATTTATTTTCAGTTTGTAAATAAAGGACTATTTATTGATTGTTAAAAGTTAGTTATTGGAATTTATCTGTCGAAACCCATAATCGTACAATATGAATATCATTTACTTTCAATAATCTCAACACAAATTTTTTATTTTCTGTTCGAAATCACTTATCCGAATAGTGGATTTATGTGTTTGTTATGATCTTTATCTGTATCTCTCAACTCAGGCATAATTTGAATAAAAGATTATAATAATCAGGATGAAGATTTCATAATCCGAATTATTAAGATAACGATCGTAGGCCGCCGCGGCACCTTGGCAAAATTTATAAATGCTTAGGATAGCAGTAGAGTGAAATCAAAACAGCGATCTAAACGAAGTCTCAACTAAAATAAACGTTAATTCGCCGGTCGCTAGTATACCGGTGATCACATGTAATAGTGATACGCCGATCGAAAAATATCGATATAAACCGCGACCTAAGTCACTGCTAAAACTACCGGTCACTTATACCGTTCCGGTGACGACAGAAAACCGGTCACCTAAAACTCGCCGGTAAGCTCATCACTAATCTGTGGTGATTAATCACTAATCAAATGGGAATGCACACAAGGTACACCAACTACTGCCGTTTTATCTGCGGGTTGGGCAGCTTGCCGAAGAAGCACTACTATATTATTAAGAATAGGCTCATCAGAAAAAATACAGGCAGGTAGTAAAAACGTCCTTCGTGTGCCGTTGGTTGAGGGTGTAAAAGTTATTATGCCTCCACTTCATATAAATCTGAGGCTCATGTGAACTTCGTGAAAGCACTATACAACAACTGTAGTATATATAATTAATTAAACACGTCTTCTTATATTTGAATACTATATTTACGAAACATACAAGTAAAAACGTTCTTATGACTTTCGTATACAACTACTCCTTTACTCAATGAGTTAGAAATGCACAGTGCGGTAAAATATTATAAACATATAATCTTTATATTCCTATTATTCTTCAATCTTCACATCTTCAAGTAGTGCTAGTGCAGGAATACGGACCTTCAAATCCTAGACTAAACAAACTATCGGTAACCCTAAACGCCTCGTATCATGGGCCTCTAATATAATTCTTTAAAGAACTCACATGCTTTTTGACACCCGAGTTTGGAAGAAGGATGTGTTCATAGGTTCACAAATGAGGAAGATCATTGCAGACAGTCATTTCGAAGATTCAGTAGTACTAAAAAAGATGCTTGGTTGGCAGTCAAGTTTGTTGTAGCCATTTTGCATGGTCAAAACGTCTTGGACGTCGCACTGCATGGTCAGTGAGACGTCCAAGTCGACGTCATCTACGACCAATTGGAACCAATATATGAAGTCATATTACCGCCAGTTAGCTAACCATAATAAGTGAAGAAGTTGTGTATATGTGAATAATTAGTGCGTAAAACTTGATGGGTTGCTGTCTTCGACTCAGATATCAACTTTTCTCAAGAAAACCTATCTTCTGTCGATGATTTCATGACGAACGTTTTAATTTGGACATCTCGGCGATGGAGTAACCTTATTAGGGTATATGGAATGCAGCAATGATGGCTGACTACTGCTGGATGCTTCACCGCAATATGTCAAATAATTAGCACAAACGCAAGTCTACACCAAGAAATTCAAACTAAATTAAATTAAAATTAAGAAATTTTATGTTCTACTTATGTATTTTATATATGTATTGTACCTTAAACTAGATGATGCTATATACTTTAAGTATGTTAATTAGTAATCTATTCAGTAATATGTGCTCTACTGTAATTTGTCCCCGAATTTTTTGCATTGATACAGTGGTAAACATATATTAACTGTTAATATCAGATATCTCAAAAATGGTGGGGACTAGAGATAAACGTTTTGCATATTTTTCATCAGCATGTCACAATTGTCGCGAAACAAGTGTTGGATATCAAAATATCCGCCAAAACTTATTTTTTTGTTCATCAGTATCATTTGCGTTTTCTTGGCGTCTGTAATATCAATTTTTCTCATATTTTTGTTTTGTCTCAACTTCTTTTTCTGTGTTCCAACTTTTATTGTTCGATGTGATATCATCATACTTCCATCAGTTTTCTCAAAATCGGTTAGTCCTTAGATATGGCTACAGTTATTGATATCAAAACACTAGTTGAACACTAGAACATATGAGATCCAATCAAAAATGTTCTAATTTAAATGTATATTATAAAAATATGAAGATGTGTTATTTAACTATTTCATTATCACAGTGACCCGTAGATTGTAATAGGGAGGGGAATATGAAAAGAAAACATTTGGGATTCTCAAAGATTTATTAATAAATAGTTTGGATATGTTTAGAATTGCCAATTTGATATAAACTTTACAGATGTGATAGCGAAATCTTACATATAAATCATCCATATAACAAAAAATCAGCATACTGTTCTGAAGACCGATATATTCATATTAGAATCATTACCAATGTGAAATGTTCACAAATAATTTTCAAAGTTTATGATGAATGAACAAATCAATCTATTCATTTAATATCTTTTAACGAACTATCTTTCAATTTTTGGATTTCAATCACAAATCAATAAGGCCCTAAGTCAAGAGTGCTTAAATGAGCGCGAACCTATACATTAAGGACTTTTGATAGCTGAAGTCGTTATTTGATGTTTGAGAAATAAAAAATGAAAATCTTTTTCGTGTTATACAGATGAAGTACTTAACTGTAGAGTTGTCAATTATCAAAATATGACACAGAATTGCAGCAATTATTGATGAAATATTTGCTGATTATTGTAATTTTATTTCTAAGGTAAATATGGTGTTAGAATCTCTTAAAGTTATAATGTTTATTTCGAATCTAATATGAAATTAACACTTCAGTTTATGGCGATTTACAAATAAATAACTCTTCCATGGTTTCTAAGCCTCACTAATTATCAAGAAAATGGAAAAATATTTCATAATTCTTAATGTGATTTTAAACTGATCAAATATTTAAAGTGAAATCACAACTGTAAACAAAAAGATAGAAAGAAGGTTTCTGAAATTGACAATATTCTATGATTTATTAGTACGAGCAGTATAGTTTCCATGGTTTATCATGAAGGTTGAATAGGTCCCCTTTAAAAAACAGTTTGTAAGTTCCCTATTATATGTTGGTATCTCCGTAGTACAGTGGCGTCAACTTACGATAAATATTAAAAATTACCTAATTTTCTGATGAAAAATAATGAGTTTTAAGGTTTTTTCAATGCATTTCAGAGCCATATGAACAACATTAAGAACCAGGAAACTGGACTCTCGATAAGTTGATACTTCGCGAAACCTGACAAGCCTTACAAATTTTTCGCTTTGAAAATCGAAACAAAAAAACACCCACGGTATTTTCGTAAAAAGTTAATTTAATTGTACAGTCATAATTATGCTTATATACTATTACAGAGCAGTGAATATATAGTTCTAAAAGGACTGAATTATTTTCGAAGAAAACGTGAAGTATTATCAAAGGACTGTCCACCGTAATAGTACTTTGGTTAATAAGCAAAATAGCTGATTTAAGTTTAAACTGAATAAGGCCAGGTCTCATTGAATAGAAACAATATCTCAAAGTTAATGCTTCAATGCAGTTAATAAAGTTAATACAGTATAATACAGTCGATAGTGTGTAGATCGACTATAAAGATCGACTTTACAAAGCACGATATAACTAAATCGATATAACTAATGATTCAATGATAATCAATGAATTAATGATACAATTAATCCTCAATTTTGTGGGGGTTGGCTGAGCCTCCCAACAAATTTTTGAGAGGGCTCAGGCTCTCTCAGGCCTCATGAAGCCGTCGCCACTGCCGTAGTATCATATGAAAATACTTTTACAAATGGTTTTTTACAAAAGGAGCAATAATTGCTCTATGTTTTATAAACATGGAGCAATTGCTCTATGTTCAACTTGATGAAAGTCTCGATAAAATATGATTTTGTTTTTATATGAATATCAATATTATTTTAAAAAATTTGCATTGAAATTTGTTTCTTATTTATATGTACTTGTGGCGTTAAAAATTTGTTGAGTTTGATGAAAAAACATTGAAATCATAAAAAAGTTTGAAAACGCTATTCTACTCTATTTAGGTTTGCGAAAGAGATGTTTAGAATTGTTGAAGTTCATTTATCAAACAAAAAAGCTGCTATAAATTAGTGAGGTTAGAAACCTTAATTAAGTTAGAAAAGTAGGCTAACAAAGTTTTTCTGTAGCAAGTCAATAGGTTTTTCAATTGATATTTTCCATTATTATAAGAGATTCAACGTACTTATACAATTCGGGCAATAGAAGTTGAAGTAAAAACATTTTCTTTTCATTTTATCATTGTATAATATGTAAGGATGATATTTATTTCAAAATTGTATATGATATTGCAGCTACATTAAACCAAAAATGTAGTAATACTTCGAAACTGTAATCTCAATATAACAAATATAGTGATTAGAAACAGAGTTTATTTATACATTACTTTTTTTGTACATTAATCAAGCTATGATATCCATTATTTTTTCATCGAAATTTCATCGTGTAATGTACCTAAATGTGAATATTTTGGAATATGAAAATTTGATGATTGATTACACCAGGGAACAATTTTTAACATAATTTCTGTTGACTTCGATTTTTCGTGTTTTAGAGGTAAATTGTTATGCTGATTCCAAAACTTTAATCAGTTTTTTCTATCACGTCAAGTTTTTTTCTATAGTTATTGTGCATACTAATACGCTTCGCGGAACTGAAAGCGAATTACAGAAATCCCTAGTGAACTTCTGTCGGCGGAACTTTTTCCAGTAACGACTGGAGGGGGTAATACGTTCAGATTCGTATTGTCTAGACTAATTTGGTCAGTTACGCATGAGACACTGTAGTAAACAGGTGTACTTTCCGCTCTGAAATAGTGAAGCCAGTTTCCGACGCGTAGTGCAAGATTTTGTACTAGGTCTTATGTCAACTGAAGGGACGGTTTAAGTTTATCATTTCGACATTTCCTAGCATATGAGAAGATAAAGGCTTGTGTCTTTGATGGGCCATTAAAAATGGTTTAATGGGCAACTTATTAAAGATGAAAGTTCCATTGAAACAATGAGCGAACTTGAAAAGATTGCTTGGTTGGCATTCAAAAGTATTGACAAGGACTTTCTTGGAAACACACGAGCCCTACTCAGAACTACTTCGAAATTATTCAACAACTCTTAGAAAGCTTTAAAAAGCTTGGCTGTAACATGAGTATCAAACTGCATTTCTTACATAGCCATCTTGCAAACTTTCCACAAAATCTTGGCGCTGTTAGTGATGAACAGGGTGAGCGTTTCCATCAAGATTTGAAGGCCATGGAGGCAAGGTATCAAGGATGGCTGGAGCATCAAGCGAGAATGTCCCCAGATTGAACATTCTAGGAAAAGTTATAAGCGAAAATTTTTACTCTAATATCTTTTTTATTCTTTGTATAAACACAGTTTAACTTTTGATATTATAATAACCTTTGTATGAATAAAATATTCTAATATGTTTGGTTAGTACCCACTTTATATTCCTCTGTATGCCCATTTTGTATGACTTTTAGGGTAAAGAGAGGGTATCCTGTATATTAAAAACTTGACGAGATAGGAAAAAATTGATAACATTTTTGAGTTCAGAGACCAATTCCGTTCATATCATTGTAGAGAAAAACTGATAACATTTTTGAGTTCAGAGACCAAAATCTAGTCAAAAACAAGGCACTGATCTAAGACAACAAAATCGCTGTTCCCTAGTGTTATCAAATTCTTCTTTGCCAAATCTTCAATTTTATAACCAAGTTAAAACAGAGATTAGATGATTAGAGTGTAATAATAATTCCGTTTATATCATTGTTGATAATAATTTAATTGAAAACTTCAACTTAAGTTGATCGTATTTGAAATTCAATATCACATACACCATTTGAAATAAAAATTTCCTTTTACCATAACCGTTCTCAGTCATATTCAACGATAATTAAAAATATATTTCAACGGAAACAATTTATATGAGCTAATAAGAATATCACAGATTTTAAACATTATCTAATAGTTTGAGGTATCAGTAGCAATTTATCTAGTGAAGATATCTCACGAAAATTCGTAGGATTAAAGCTAGTAAAACTAGTTGTCCACTAAATGATGCTTTGGTTCCTTTGCCGCATAGTTTGATTTCGCTTTCCTGAAATGAATATTAATTGAATAAAATGAAAACTTAGTAAGTCTCGTCCTATAGTATTCATTAAGTGTATGTCACCATTTGTCTCAAATTTTTGTTTGTTCTTATACACATATAAATACATTTCTAAGATATATAAGCCACAAAGTGTTTGAACTCTCAGATCTCTAAAATATGGCTTACATGAGACAAAATTAGAAAGTCCACAAATTGTTCTCAGAATTTTCTTTTGCGTCCTGAACACATCCAAAGAGCTCGATGAATTTCCCCAAAAACAAATTCCATATCTCAATCGGGATGAGACAACTGCCGAATATACCGTCAGTAGCAAAGGTAGAGACAAAACAGAGCTTAGATTTCTAAAGAGGAAACAAAAGGAACTCAAACCCGACGCAATGCTGGGCCCAGTTTACATTTTCATCCAAACCGATGCCAAGAAATTTGAGACTAGGTTTTCGCTACATATGTATATCATCAAACTCAATTCCGATATTCATGTTTCCTCTGTTTTGCACGTTGTGAAAACGGATGATATGAGAACTGTTCATTCTCTAGTTTTCTAAAATGCCTATGCTATTTTGTGGAATGCCTATGGAATGCTGGAATTATTTGAAATAATTGGAAAGTAGGGCAGAAAGTTGAAATCTGAAAAATCTTTTGAAAGGTCGAAATTTTGGGATGAAAATTCAATATTTCTCTTGTCATATAAGCACAATGTAATGTTTAATTGGTTCTCCCATTTCAATAATAAATTCTCTTTCAGCATGTAAAGCATTTTATATAGCTATAAGGGAGTTTTTATCGTTTTTTTTTTTTAGAATTTAATTAAATACGACATATGCATTTTCGATTATTTTAAAAGTATAGAAAATCAATCAGTTAGTTTTTTCGAAATCTGGCTTGTAATGAATATATTGTTTGTATTTTGTCACAAAACAGATTTGGAAATGATTGAATTTTCCCTGATTTCTTTATTAACATGGCTTACTACATTGAATAGAAACACTTGTTATAATTACACTTTTACTCGTTATTTAATTTTATGAAACTAGGTCAAGGGTTATTTACTCAATATGTTATTTACACTTATGACTTATGAGTTATATTATTTAGATTTCAAAAACTAATTACTTGTCAGTATACTTTGATTTATGCACACTCAGTCCAGGTCTACAGAATATTCAGAGGATTTGTTGAATATTCTGTAGTCTTGTTAATTATTTCTAGCATATAATATAGTATATAAATTAACATTTGAGACTGAATATGGTTGATTATTATTAGCAGATTGAAGGTGATAAAAAAATTCAATAAAAATTGATTCAATAAAAAATAGTCATAGCAACTTTGCGATACGCGTATTCATCAATCGATGAAATTTTAAAAAGTCTCACCTGTTATCTGACAGGTTCCTACATTAGATTAAATTTTAAGTAAAAAGAAGCTTCCAATCGTTAGTTTTGAATGAATTAATTATGCAAATGAAAAACCTGTCGCTGAATATAAAATATGAGGTTTTCATGAAATACTTACATTTATATTTCTGTTGATACAACTCATATAATGCCGACGAGGAAGGTTGTTAAACAACGCTTTATAGCAAGTTGTGCTCATATTATAATTGATTTGCTGAGGTTCCGGCCATGGAATTGTATCTTCGTAATTCTGCCGGCATAAATTGTTTATCACCAATAAAATCATATTGCTGCCCAAAACCCTCTGCACAATGAATGGCCTAGAATTTTTCAGAGAATATTAACAGATCAAATTGAATAACAGGAAATATAGAACACAAAATTAATTTTATCAATTTAAACATGTGTCATGTTAGCAATACGCACATTTTATGAGTAAATATACTTATTGAGTATAATAATATATACAATGAAACAATATTTAGAATTTTCTCATATATTAACAAAAATACGCGTTTCGAAGTACTACTTCTTTATCAAATGCTGAATTAACAACCGTTGTTAATTGTTGGGTGGTTGAAATAATAATTCAAAAAACGTCCCGAAGCAGTAGGTTTTTGGTACCAATTTAGAACGAGCCTATCATCATCAGTCTTATTACCAACATATCTAAAAATGGTATACTCCTATTGGTACTCCAAAGCAACAGTGAAATGTAAATGATTATTGTAAGTAATAAAAATCTTTAAAGTGGTTGCAATTTGCGATTCAGACACAGCGCAAATGAGATCAGTCACGTATTTGTAGATGAAGGGCATCTTGAAAGGTAAACGTGGAATGACAGTGTCCATAAAATAATCAAGAACTATCTTGGCCAAAGTTGGACTGATAGGTGATCCCATGGGAATACCAAATATTTGTATGTAGAACTTTTTTTAAAAGGAAAAATAGGGGTTCTCGAAAAGAAACCGGGTCAAAATCCAAAAGTTTCACTTTGTGATGGATGTGTAACCTATAATTAATTCCCATTTTTGTTCAAAAATAAGCATAATGAGCTCCTTCGGTATATTTGTAAACAGCGATACAACGTCAAGGAAGATGAGAACGTAACCTTCTGATAGAATCATTATAATAACTTGGACAATTGGTAAGTACCCGAGTTAACAGAACTAACAATGGGCCTAAGAGGAAGATTGTCTTTGTGAATCTTCGGAAGGCAATAAAGCTTAGGAAAACGCGAATTGTGTATTATTAAGTTCTTGGACTGCGCATAATTCAATTTTGCTAATATTTAATTTTAATAAAAATGTTATTTCTTACCTGGAACAGTTAGTCATTGTTTTGTTGTACCCACTGTTTGACATATTCCTCTCAGTGTAATGCACCAAATTATATATCCACATTTCGGTGTCACAAGGTTCTGGTTTTGTTTTCTGTATGCGATATCTTGCAATGAATTCTTTCTCGTTTAATTTGAAGTATGGTTGATCCGGGTTGTCCATTTCTTCTTGAATTTCGCCATCAACTAACAGAGGTTCGTGCTCTGAACGTTCATCTATAGGATCCGGAGTTTGATAAAAGAGGGAATTCATTTCATCCCCTACTACGTGATTTATCAGGAAAGCGATTGAGGTTAGGAACCAATGATAAATGTTTGACAATTGAAGAAAAGGCTGAAAACAGAAAAGAAATATTGAACCTACTCAGATGATCTCTTGATGAAGTATGGTTCAGATTCAATCGAATAAAAAACAATGAGTTTAAGGGTTGAAAATGAGAACACTCCGAAAAAATCGTCAAGCAATTAATATAATTCTGTGAAACTAAGCTCTGCGTATTTTATTCAATTTACATACCTACTTTATAGCTCAGATTATTTAAGGATGTGAAAATTTATATCGACAAGAAATATATGAAATGGCGATATCTCAAATTTGAATCAGTGGTGTGAAAGGAATCTACTGACACTGAATATTTCAAAATGCAACATAATGTCTTTTTCTCGTAAAAAAAGTATAGTTCATTTCGACTCAATGTGAATAGCAATAAAATCAATAGATGTACGGAATTCAGAGATTTAGGAGTAACTTTCGACACAAAATTAACTTCTATTACTCACATTAATGATATTGTTTCAAGTTGTTACAGAACATTAGGTTTTGTTATTAGAAATTCTAAATCGCTCTATCAATATGAATCAACTATGCTCCTATACAATACCTTAATACGTTCAAAACTAGAATATTCTAGTGTCGTTTGGAATCCAGGATACTTGTGTATTATAAGGAATCTTGAATCCGTGCAAAGACGATTTTTGAAATATTTATGCTTTTACTGCGACGGTGTGTATCCAGAACGAGGTATAAATCATGAGTTACTTATTACAAGATTTAATGTTTCATCACTTGAAACATGTAGGAAATATTTGGGTATAATGTTCCTATACAAGCTGATAAGGTTTTCTGTTGATTGTTCTTTTCTTCTTTCCCTCATAAATTTCCGTGTTCCGAGAATAACTTGTAGAAATATGAACATTTTTTTATCCACCTCTGGCTCGTACTAATGTTCTGGCTTTTTCCCACTTCATAAAATTTGTGGTGACTTTGAGCCTTTTCATGACGTCATCGACATATTTGCATGCATGCCTGGCGATATCAGACGAGCTCTCGCCTGACTGTTTTTTAGTTTTAATTATAAGTTTATTGAATATTAGTTTTTCCTATGTCTTGTGGGTGAGGTTTAATGCAAGCTTGCCCACAGAGCTTTCATTCGGGTGTATTGTTTGTACATTATTAATATTATTTCTAGTTAATTATTTTCTTAAGTTGTAAACTATATTGTATTTTCCCACTCAGTAATTTACCCAAGTTGTTGAGTGGTGTATTTGTAAATAAATAAATGAATGAATACGTGAATTTGTATTCATAGAAAAAAATGGTATTTACCGTTAGGAGCGTGCTTGCAGGACTTCCTATATCTTCTGCTTCTGGACACAGCCCTTGATAGTCAAACATTCTAGTTGCCTTATAGATATTTTCTTTCAGTAAATCTTTCATAATATCACGTCTTATTTTGCCGAAGAAAGAGCCGGTTTCTTGGACGTTATTACTTACTATCACATATCCATTGTCATCAAGCATTAGACAATGTAGTTCTTTGGAGTCACAAGTTCTTGTGCATGGCATATCTCCACACTGAAACGTGAAGTCATAATTTTTCGTTTACTGCAGATATTTTTATAAATGACGATTGAATAGACTGAAACTATAATACATAATGTGACCTCAACAATTTACGAAACTTTTTATCTTTCTAATTCTAGTTAATTTCTAATTTAGATTTTAATTAACATTTTGTTTTTTCTAATCTATTTGTCATTAAAATTCTCATAAATCAAAGAAAGAGGTACAGAAGTATATTAAATAGTGTTGTGAAATTCACTACATTTTAATGAAATTGATATTATTGATATCATGCATTATTGCACATATATTAAGATACAATGCTTTACATCAGTGCTAATGTGGTAGAAATATCAAGACTATGGTAGAGTGGATCAGTAGACACCTGATAGCAATAAATGAATTGCTATGCGATCAGAGTTTATCGCTGAATAAACAAAAGTCTAAATTTATATTCTTGGGTACAAGTAAAACTCTGAAGGTACATACAAAAGAAGATAAAAATATTGAAATTGAAAACCAAAACATTGAAAGGGCAAAAGTTGTTACGTATTTGGGAATTGAGTTAAATGAAAAATTGAGTTTCAATGATCACGTCGACTTCATATAAAATTTCCAAGATAATAAACTTGCTGAAATGAATTGAAAAAATCCTAAGCCAATCTAAGCCAATAATAACGCCACAATGAATATTTTCCAGTCTGTTATTCGTGTTGAAAAAAAAAAACTCAACATCTACAAAAATTGTAGAATAGGGCTCTAATAGCGAATAATTTTGACATGCTGTGTCATACTACAATCGAAAGAATGTTTAGTTGCTTAGAACTTATGTCAGTTAAACAGAGAATACTTTACGGCTACACTTTAATTTAGGTATATTCAAAATTAAAAATCAATGCTTCTCATGTAAAGTAATAAATAATGTAAAATGTGTCAGTGGTGTGTACGCCTATAACACTTATAATCCTGACAGTTCATTTCAGACATTAACAAATGATTGATCATGAATAAGTATCAAATGTAAATGTCGACTTTCAACAGATATGAATATTATAATAGCTTGCGATAAATAAACATTATTAAAATTAATAAATTGAAATAAACACACTTGACTTAAGTTTCACTGAAAATATTAAAAACTCTACATATGTTTCGGGTGGTTAACCCATTATCAAGAGTATACAATGAAATTACTGAATTTCAAAATATATCCTAAACCAAAGAATTTAACACTGGTTTCACGGAGAAATCCACCTGGTCATTGCAAATAGGTAAATTTTTGTTTTGACTAAAAACTCGAAATTCAATTAATTATATAACCAAATTGAGCAATAAAATTTGTAATAGATTACATAAGAATAACGTGAATAGAATATGCACCAAAAAAAGAATTTGGGTTCATTGTTGGTGAATAACAAGGACAAACTTGATTTATTTTCTAGACTAGAAGTGGGGTTTACAAATTATTTTGCATTGAATGTGATAGTTTTTACATAAATGTCAAATGTCATTTGTCAAATGTCAGTTTTAAATTTGTCAAAATGCACATTCTATCCAAAAAAGAATCGATGAACAAGAAGGTTTTTCTGAGCACTGCATTAAACATAATCATTTCTTGGATCGCAAGAAGACCGAAATAGTACACTGAAGTAGTAAGTGCTAAAGATTAGATACCCTTGAAGTCTTGGAAATTTCGATAAAAAAAAAGTACCTATTTGCAATGACCAACTGGATTTCTCCGTGAAACCAGTGTTAAATTCTGTGGTTTAGGATATATAAATGAAAGATTTACATTTTGAAATTCAGTAACATTGTGTACTCTTGATAATGGGTTAACAACCCGATATATATGTAGAGTTTTCAATATATTCAATGTAACTTAAGTCAAGTGAGTTAATTTTAATTTTATAGTTTTAAACATAATGTTCCACCAAGAGATAAGCGAAACCTCCGTGTCATTTATTATTAAAATTATCTTAAAAAATATCAAATTTTATTTATATTGAGTTTCCTAACCAATTCTGTACAAATGAGTGAAATGACTGTTATTCATACTTACAGCTGTTGTAATATTTTTGAATAGAGAATACAGAGACGAATGGTACAATTGATATCCAACGACAGCTGCTGGAGCCTTTTTACTACCATCATCTCGAAATATTGCATGACTCACTGTTACCAAAACATTACTTTCATTTCCTGAAAGTTATAACAGATAAATGCAAGAATATTCCATTTGTTTTCACTGATTCGAATTGTTAATTATAAACTCACCAATATCGAATGGGACGGAATAAACGAATCCTCTTGGATCAGTGTAGTGAGCTTCAACCGCTCTTTTATACCATACTTCATCAATGGCTCTGTTGTGTATGATGTGAAAATTTCTGGAAAATATCATTAAGTATTAGAAGGAAAATATAAAAAAACGCAAGCCTTTTTTTAACGCATGATTCTATGCGTAGGGGATACCGGGGATGGTTGGCTATAGCGGCAGGTAGACTAGGCAATAATAACTCGACACTGTCACGTGTATTTTATCAAGTAATCATGAAAGACAATGACCCCCCGTGGTCCACAAATATGTGCGAAGTGATGCGCCGCACTCTCGTAGCGTTCTTGAATGGCATCACATGTTGTATTTTTGGTCTCTTTAAGTAATTTTTTTTTCGAATAATTTTTTGTTATTGTGCCTATTGAACAGTTTGAAACACTTTTGTTTTTATTCCAAATATAAATATAATAGTTTTATTCTATATAATACAGTATAGCTTCCATGTTAGTGCAAGAGATTGCAAACTACACCGAGTTAAAATTCAAAATGGCGTCAGGAGTTGGTTGACAAATTTTTTTCGGGGTAGGTAGACTAATTAGTCAACCAACTTCCTTTAAAATAAGTATAACATTTTCTACTTATTTTAAAGAATTGTGTGGGACACCTAATTGTTTATGTGCATTATCAATGTAAAAACTATTATGGTTTTCTCTCACATACTAAATCACAGTTTTGTATTTTCGAAGAAAATGAGGACGTACAAAAAAAAATCTGAAAGGGGAATATATCCAAAGATATCCAGAAAAAGCTTTGTAACGAAGTAATCTTCGATAATAATAGCATAAACGCCACATCAAAAAAATACCAAATTGCCTACAAAACGTTGCATCGATATGTTAGTAAACTTAAAAAAACTAGAAAGTAATCCCAACCTCAGGAGAGCTGATTTGACTCTGGGCACGGCACGGCGGTGTACATAAAAAATTGGCAGATATTTAGCGATGACGAAGAAAATAAGCTGGAAGCTTATTTGAAGACGGCTGCTGACATTTATTTTGGTTTAACACCGTATCAGACACGCAAGTTTGCATTCAAATACGCAAAAAAGAATAATAAAACTGTACCGGAATCCTGGAATACAAAATTAATGGCAGGCGAAGATTGACTTGGTAATTTTTTGAAATGTCATCTCTCGTTATCAATTAAATCATTGAGTTACAACAAGTCTGTCGGAGCTACTTCGTTTAACAAAAATTGTTTTATTTTACACTTATTCTCCTTATTTACACTAATTATTGCCTAGGTCAACCTACCCCGAATATGGGTTAGGTTGACCAACCGTCAGGGGTTTAGAAAATCAACAAAATAAGTATTATACCGATAAATATATAGGTTATGGAATAGTACTTTGGGTACATGAATGGTTCTTCTATCTGTCTCAACTCTTGTTTTTTTATATTAAGTTAAACATCGGAAATTAACAAGCACAAGTCAAAAGTTGGTCAACTATCCCCGGTCTCCCCTAATATACTAGTGGAGTAATCATCACGAAATGTCAATGAAGAGGACTTCCTTGTCAATGACAAGGAAGTTTCTTAAGTATCTACCCAAAAACCGAGATTCTATATGAGAAAGTTCAATTTTTATATCCAAAGAAATTTTGTTTGATTCCGACTTTTTCTTCGAACACAGAGATCTGAAATTTCCAATTAAAGTCCTTTAAATGTATATTTCATATGCAGGAGTTCAGTTTTTAACCAAACATTAACTGAATGTCATGCCAAAAATCAGCTTTTTCGATGTTACTGCGATCAATTTGTATATCTACTAAAGAGATTTATTTTAGGGGTAAATGTGATGTTTTTCAGCACATATAAATGATAATAGAGTCTTTATTTCTAAAATCCTCGTAAAAGTCCTGCATTGCTGATCCACTTGACCGCATTTCAAATAACCATTACAAAAATTAAATATTCCAGTTTATAGAAATAACTAGGAGTACCTACACACCAATAAAATCGACTTTCGAGTAGAAATTGAAAATTACAACATTATAATTGAAATTAAAATATCAATATGAATAATAACGAATTACAAACAGAAAATTGAAATTACATCAGGAAAGTAGTAGAATTGAAATATCAGAATTACAAATATTATATGTAGTAGGTTTGAATAACAGAAATAGACAGAAATTTTACTTCTAATATCTACCAAAACAGTATTGTGAAATTCTGCCAAATACACCAATCATCTGTCAAATAATTTTTCTTATGTTTAGGTATCACGAGAAGATCTGTGTTTTTGGTCCTTCAATTATGCACCTGTGAAAAACCAAAACTTATTATCGAATAAATAAGCAGGCCTTTTCTGGTTCAGAACCTTATGTACCATACGAGCAATATGTCTTTATTCAGCATCAATGCTACTGCAAAAACAAAAACAAGCAAACTAATCCTAACTAATAAAGTTTCTATTGAATTCTTTGATATCAACACTGTTTTTTGAATCTTTCGGCAAACTATTGAACTTAACCCAACCTCCATGTAATACAGATTTATCTCTTAACGTTGTTCTACATGTTGGTAACTTGAATTTTTCTGAATTTCTAACATTATAGCTGTGGCAGTCATTTACATACTTTAAGTCTTCATGGATATATCCCAGTAGTAAATTATTTCTAATTTTGTAAATGAAAACCAAGACATCAAAACATATTTTATTACCCACAGATAATAATCCCAAAATTTCTAGCATATTTTTAATCGGCGTATAACGATTGCACTTCAATATTATTCTCATTGCTCTATCACATATTTTTTGTATCTCATTTATTTTATACTTTGGTAGATTAAACAAAATAGTAGAATAAAACTGAAGATGTGGCGACGCAATACTCTTGAAAATAAGTAACTTCGTGAAAATAGACAAGCTTCTACCAGTTCTAGATAAAAAATAAATTTTTTAGATAATTTGTTCATAATATATTTACACTGTGAGTGAAAATTCAAATGTCTGTCCATAACTATGCCCAAATATTTTATTTCTGTAACATATTCTATTTCTTCATTTTTGATGAAAATATTTATTGAATTTCGCTTTCAGGTGAAACATTTGAATATAAAATAAAAAATCTTTTTATTTTGTATTACATGATTATTCAAATTTCAAGATTTAGTTAGTCTTGCTTCCAAAAACACAAAATTGAAACATTTTTTAATGTTGAACACATTTAAACTTGTTGCCATTAAGCCATTGTTGCCATTAATCCATTCACTTAATTTTTCTAAATCTTTATTCATTTTATTCTGCATATCCCCTAAGTTGTCACCCTCAATATACAGCATGGTATTGTCAGCAAAAAGTTCCATTTTACAGTATTCAACTACCTTAACAATATGTTTATGTACAGCATAAATAGTATGGGACCTAATATCGTCCCCTGCGGCACACCATATTTTATCTCTTTTGGTCTCGAATGCGCTGTTTTAAATTGAACCACCTGGTATCTATTATCCAAAAATGACTCAATACACCGCAACAATTTTTGCCTGTTAACATACTAAGCCAATTCAATTCCTTCAACTGATAGGAGACATTCTTTAGTTTTAAGAGAAAAAATCATTGCGCAAGTGAATGTTGAAAATAAATTTTTTCATCAATACAAGTAATAATAATGTTTTTAATACTTACGAAGGTTCACTGGTAGATAAGTCTATATTCTGAGGAAAATCCTGCCATCTCGTCAAACCACTATGCGTTGCTAAGAAAGCGACGGTAATACCAAAACGCTTTATAAATTCCGGTCTGCATAAAAATTAAAGTATCATATGTTATTTCAGTAAGATGTTTTGATGAAAAAACAGACAAATATTTTGAATGGTATGAAGTATAGGTACAACAAAATTCACTTTCAATATATATTATTCACGAGCTTATACACAGGCACAATATATAGCATAATATACATCATCAGGAGTTTTGTTTGAGCAATATTATATTCCTTGATACTCTTTAGATAACTAAATTGAGAATAAAAGTATTCTGAAATAATAAAAAATTGAGGTGAGGTATAACCTACAAAAATTTATGTTATAAATTGATATAATGGATTCAATGGTTTCGAGACTAGCCGAATGGTATAGTGATTTTATATCATCCGCCCACTGATGTTGATGGGGTTTCTTACAAAGTTCTTGGGTTGTCTAGAATTGGCGTTAAACTATATTGGTCTCTGACCTCAGCTCATTGAACAAACAATGATTATTATAATAATAATATCATGGAAACCTCTAAGAAAACTGCAAGAGGAATCAAAATTGTACTTAAACTTGTGCTAACTATCGGTATCGGTATATCGATATGAATGAGAAGTTTGAAATATAGGTTCCACGTTATTCGATAGTGATGACAGAGCTTCCATTAGCCTCCCATATTTATTTTAGTTAAACAGATTCAAGGATTTTGGTTTTAGGGTTAGTACTTGTTTTAACGTAAAAATTATATTTTTTCTAGGTAATAATATACTACTCTGCTCATTTCCAAGAAGCCACTGAAAAAGAAATGCATGCACTCTTCACGTGATTCCATCATCATCCAGAGTCTGATGATCACATTTTTGTGAACAGCACCCTTGAATAAAAAATATAATTGAAGTAAAATATAACAAAATATACCACTCAACCTCTAGAAACATTTTAAATAATATCTGAGATAGTTAAAGGCTAATCTAAGGCTCAAATATATTATCTTGTATCCTCTGAATATTGAAATAGTAAGCTGCATAACAAAAGCTGTAAAAAACTCCTGGCTGCATAAAAGAATTGTCTCCTTGGCTGCTGTTGGGAATTACAGTTATAACTACATGATATAGTTATTAAAGTATATTATGTAAATTCTCATTGTGAGATTGAATTCTTGATTAACTCTTGGTGAAACATAAATAAACATTAAATAAAATTAAACACAAGGCTTAATGTTTCACGATTATATTCAACAATATCAATTCGTTAACATGTTTCGAGCGTGAGTTCATCTTCAAGATTAAACTACAATACGGAACGAACAACAAATTTATATCTATACAATGGATGTATCCTTACTTACATCAATTGTATAGATATAAATTTGTTGTAGTTTAGTCTTGAAGATGAGCTCACGCTCGAAACATATTGACGAATTGATATTGTTAAATATAATCGTGAAACATTAAGTCTTGTGTTTGATTTTATTTAAATTTCTCATTGTGCTGAAAAAAATATCAAAAGATCGTCCTTTGAATTCATGTATACCTAATCTTTTCTTTGAAATACCCTTCCTAAAAAGGCTCGTCGACGATATTATTTGCGCTGTACCCTCAAATAATATCGACGAAATAGTTCAATACTTATCACCCCTCGATACAATTCACTGTAATAATAGCATTTCATTTCTAGATGCCTTAGTGATACGAAAAAATAACAGTATAATGCTAGACTGGAACCAAAAAAACACTCATTCTGTAGTTATATAAATTAACTTTTTTACAATCGATTCAAAACCAAGAAGAATTTCATACTAAAGTTCAAAAGACGTATAACAAATATTTGCTATCCCGATTTGTACCAGAAAAATATATCAATATTCAAGAGAATTCTGCTTGATAATAGTTATGCACTAAAACTGATCAATAAATTATTGAGAGCTTGCAGCAATTAATGGAACACCAAGAAATTAACAGCAACAACAGCTCAGAAAATCTACCATTCGGTGTTTTGATTTTGGATTTGATGGAAAATTTGATGGAGATTTTGACGGAAATTTCTTGTCAGATAAGATAATTCTGAAGAATATTTATACACACACATGTAACAATGAACACACAGAACAATGTGATGTCTCAATTATCGTTCAAGGGATAAATGTTAGAGAAGATTGAAATAGGTGCCCACATTTATTGGTATCGTAAGACAGTATACTGTTTCATGGTAGCATGGTAGCTCTAAGAGAGCTACCATGCTATCCCTATATAGATGGCATTAGTTCATCGAATAAGATGAAAATGTTCAAAAACTAGAGTTGTGAAATGCAGTATCTAAATTGATGGCGTGTAAAACTTTCAATGTTAGATTTATTCAAGTGTTTTCTACTGTTTACTAAGATTTGGGATATAGGTATAGTAAATAAATATTATACAGAATATTTCTGTCCTATGTCCCATAAGAGGATATTTGAGGATTGAAGTCGGTGACTTCCGTTTGTTGGAGTTTACGTAACTGAGGAGAGCATGGTAGCTCGAAACAGTGTACAGTCTTACGTTTTCAATCAATGTGGGAACTGATTTCAATATTCTCCACAATGTATTCCTTCAAAAATAGTGGGGACATCACATTGTTCATGTTTCACATTGGCAGCTCTGCCCTTTGAATAATTCGTCAAAAACATTTTGAAAGAAAGCTATAGTATACTTTTGATATTGACTAATTACAAGAGAGATGATATGAGCACGATAACTTGAGAATCTTAATCTTCTAGTCGATTTCTTTATATATATATATATATATATATATATATATATATATATATATATATATATATATATATATTCATACATAGACGTGTATAAACACATAGTCACTGACTGAAATACATTGAAAAAAAGACTAGAGAATTCAGTCAAATAATAGAAATTTAAAAAAAAATTTTTTCTTTAAAATATCCTTACCATGAATTTAAATTTTCCGAATGAATTTTCTAGTTTTTCGTAATATTTGATGTATACAGAAAATTAAATGCAAAATTTAGACTAGGTTTCAACATTCGAATACGAAATAAAATTGAAGTTATTGCTTACTATAACTTTTAGTTTTACTGTTTTTCTCGTGTGTTAATTTAACACGTTTATACTTTACCTGGATATAAGAGTCGTCAATAGAGCTATCGGTCTTACAAAAAAAAGGTAAAATATAATGTAGATTAAATCAAACTTATTGAAAATCTAAGCTCATATTGGAAACCTACAGAAATGAGTAGTGAAAGTATAACAAAATATTTCCTAGTTTATTACTCAACTCTTAATTCTGTAGATTTCGTTATGATCTCGTGGAAAATGTTCATTGAAAATAATCAAAGTTTCACTGAAATTTTTTATATCTGAATGAATGTATTTGCTACTTACCCATTTTCTTCTTTAGTTGTAGTAGTGATGTTTTGACTAAACCATTTTGTTATTTTAGCATCAGCGACAGTTTCACAAACTAATTTACGGTCACCTAAAATCAAACGCTTAGTAGATATTTATGGAATTAAATCTTAGTTGATTGTGTATTATTGTGAATATATTAAAAACTCATATGTAGAGTTTTTAATATATTTAGTGAGACTGAAGCCAAATGTGTTAATTTTAATTTATTGTTTTTAACCCTTTACGATTGAAATCCCCATTTCAGATTCTGTCTGAACCTCTAAACACATGCATGGTGTCATCAGCAAAGGGCACAGATCTGCCTCTAATTGGTAGACCAAAGAGAGAGTTAATATAGATTACAAATAGTAGAGCACCAAGCACTGTCCATTGTGGCACACCTGTCGGTACATATTCCTCATCCTTCAGAGTTTTTCTGATTTATATCATTTGATTTTTGTAGTACATATCGAACACCGTACCACAAATACCATATATTTCATATACTTAGGAATCTGAGGTTCAGATCATTCAATTCTTTCAGTTAATACTGCTACTTTAGTTTCAGATGTTTTAAAGAGGAATTTATAACAACGACTTACATTCAGCGGTCCATCTCCATCCTCTACTTTCTATCTTTTTCAGGAAATGCAAGAACTCAGCTTCTGGGGTCTCGAAGTAGTGTTGATCATCTAGATAACGACAATAATGCCTAAAACCACAACTGTTCTATATACTTGGAACATAATAAAGATTATAAAATGCAGCTCACCAGTCCGGATGAATTGTCCAATTCCCAGTGAAGAAAGGAGTAAATGTTTGAATGATTTTATCGTTAAACCTCATACGGTGGACGTCATTCTCTACAGAATGTTGAACTCTGTGAAATCCGTATTTTCCAGGTAACGCCACTACTAAACTGAATGGAGTATCATTCAGGCCCATATAGAAATAATGTCTTGTGCTAGTAATGAGTCGCTTCTGAAATTGAAAAAAAAAAAATAAAAAAAAACAGAAGAAAACAACAGAGTTTATCATGTAACAGATGATAAAACAAGTTGAATATCTGCTACTTGTCATTGTGACTGAAGTCATCAACTGATGAAAGAGATTTCATAATTTTTGTTTATCCATTTTTTTTAATTCAGTGGACCTACAGTTTAACGCCAGTTCCGAACGGCCAATGGGCTTGAAATCAATGTACATTACCCAGCATATATCGTTATTCAAATTTCTCGAATCATAGACAAACACAAACACCCATGCCTTCAGCGGGGCTCGAACCCGAGTTCTACCGCACCTTAGTCGGGTGTTCTGCAGACTAAGCTACGGAGACCGGCCTTTTATCCATTTTATTTATTTGGAAATACACCGCGCAACATCTTGAGACAATTGCTGTTTTACGTTTTTACGAGCAAAAGACATTATGTTCCACTTCTTACACAAATATTCAGTGTCAGAAGATTTTTTTAGCAACACCGATTCGAATTTAAGAAATCTACTTGAAGAATGTAGAAATCATGAAAATATCTTACAGTTTTCCGCATATAGGAAAATATCATCTTTCTGAAAATGTTCACAAAAATAATGAAAAACATGGGATATAAAACAGAACCCTCTGGAACTCCCGACTCCGCAATTAATTTCTGTGATTTGAAACCATTGTACTGAACAAATAATTGTCTTGACGTTAGGTAAGTTAAAAAAATGTAAGAAATCAGTTTGATACTCCAAAGTGACTGAGTTTTTGGAGAAAGCTGTCATAATATAACCACCTACCGAATGGTTCCGAAGGACCTGTATACATATTGTCTACTTGTGAGGAATAATCAAAAGTATTTGATTCAAAAGTTAGTAATGCAGCCTTTGATCTACCGATACTAAAGCCATGTTGGCCATTTAGTAATTGGTTGAAGTGAGGAGTACTCACCTCACGTATGAGTACAAAATGACAAGAGAAACATTTCAGAAAATTCAGTGAGCTCTATTCAATTTTTACTAAAACTATTTAAGATAGTTTTTAAACTTCAACGCCTATTATTATCGAGAGATACTGACACATAATTAAAAATTTTTCTTCTTACCATATCATCTAAGTGAGTTTTCACATTGAAAGTTTTTTCTCCTTTTTTTTGTTGTATAACTTCTTTCCTGAATTCTTTCATCTCTTCACTCCACATTCTAGATTCTGGCACATCATCGTCTAGTATTTCAATTTCAATCATATCTACTCTGTTATAAGCGGGTTTTAAAATTCCCTGAAACTAAGAGAACAAGTCAAAAATCAAAAAATATTTCTGGAGATTAAAAGTTTACTTACTACTGGCCGCAAATCAGGATGACACAAAATATATCCATTGTTTGTGACAACAAAAGCATAACCGTTGACTCCTAACTGAAATGGATAGTTGCATGAAAGATTTGTAACTCGATTGAAAATTACGTAAGTTTCAATGAAATACTCACCCTATAGGGCAGCATCAGTCGCTGTATATATTCCACAGGCACATCTGTTCCAGCAACCCCAATAAATTTGCAACTTTTTCCTGAAAACTTTTACTTTAGTATTGTAGGTATATTGAATAGCGTGAATTAGTTTCACTATCTCAAACTAGAATAAAACTGCTTAGAGAGTGGTCAAAATTTTTTACATTCTTTATTGAATATAACATTCATGGAATAAAGATTTTATTCGCAGATTCCAGAGGAATTTGACATAACATATTTTCACATAGATGAAACCTTAGGTTCTCAGTAGAGTCTCATGTGCTTTGAATCCTGCGTGTTCGTGAAACTCGCGCTGAGACACCTGGGAAGGTACTAGGTGAGAAAAGTTGCCTTAGTAACCTTTCAATCCTCCTCACTTTCGCAGATAGTATTCTCAAATAAGAGTAATTTAACTTAGGTTTCTACGGCTGATTTTTATGAATGTTTTGTAAAATATTTTTCTGAAGTAAGTTCATAATTCATAAGTGTCAGACACTTTCCATGGACCAGAACTTTTGTAAGACGCTTTAAAATCTATATAAAGTTTATATATTAAATATATGAACTTCACTTATTTTTACATGTCAGATTTTTTAATGTCAATAATTTAACTATTACAACGTTATATTGCATCAGTCAGACAAATGGTAGTGTCCAAACATCCCCTGAACATAAAAATTACGGCGACTCTTCTAGATGGCGGTCGTACTGCACATTCTGCGCTTAAGTTGCCACTCGATTTAAACGCAATTGATACTCCAACATGCAATATTTCCCGATCCAGTGCAATGAGAAAATTGTTGATGCAATGCAAGCTCATTGTTTGAGATGAGTGCACAATGGCACATAAGAAATCACTTGAAGCACTTAATTTCACACTGAAGGATCTTCGGCGAAATAACAACATCTTTGGCGGCTTGATGATATTGTTCACAGGCGATTTCAGGCAGACGTTGACAGTAATTCCCCGTGGAACGCTTGCAGATGAATTGAATGCTTGCCTGAAGGCATCATCTTTATGGAATAACGTAAAAACATTATCGCTAACCACTAATATGAGAGTTCAATTTCAAAATGATCAAAGTGCTGCACAATTTTCCAAACAATTGTTAGCTGTTGGAAATGGAAAAGTCCCAGTTGATGCGACATACATCTGGATTAATTACTCTTACCAACGACTTTTGCCGATTTGTAGACTCTCAATTAGCTCTTATCGAAAATGTTTTCCCAAACATTAGTGAGAATTATCAGAATTATTCTTGGTTAAGTAAACGAGCAATTCTTGCCGCAAAGAATAATGATGTACACGCACTGAATTTCACCATTCGATCAAAAATTGCTAGCGATTTGGTGACATACAAATCCGTTGATTCCATAACAAATCCTGATGATGTAGTAAATTATCCAACGGAGTTTTTGAACTCTCTGGAGTTACCAGGATTTCCACCACATAACTTGCAACTCAAAGTTGGCACAATTATTATGATATTCCGTAATTTGAATCCACCGCGACTTTGCAACGGTACTCGACTTTCGGTAAAAAGATGTATGTATTCCTCGAATACCAATGATTCCGACTGATCTTCCGTTTGACTTCAACGATTGCAATTTCCAGGCACGTATAACGCTTCGATTCAGTATTTACTTTGGATTCACTTTCATTTACTTAGAGAAGTTCAACAAATAACACTTAATTTTTGTAATCGAAATGAATTCATTACTGTTGTGAAATGAAATAAAATTTTTCCTTTTCTAATATAAAACAAAAAAAATTTTTTCATCATCTTTTAATCAACAAACGAAATGTTACATAAAACGAAGCCATCTGGTGGCGAAACGGAGTTCGCCGGGTTTGCTAGTTTTCTATATTTTCACACTCTATTTCTTATATAGAGAATTTCAACATGAAAGTAATCAATGATTAATATTTTAAGTAAATTAATTTATGCGTATGTTGGGGTTTGGTAGGATGTGACTAGTCGCCGCATACTCCCCCCGCAGTGTCACACATAGTTAGCATAACATGCGGGGAACGTACTAACTTCCCTGTATACTTTATGAACATTTAATATGGTTGGAAATGTAGTCCAATGTTCGATGCAATTAAGGCTGATTTCAGTGGACAGTGGAATTCTTCGATGAGGCCGTTCGATTGTGGATAGTAAGGAGTGGTCCCTACTTTTGAATCCTTGTGGATGAGCTAATTGCTGCGAGAGATTACTTTTGAACTGCCGTCCTTGATCCGTTGTGAATCGCGAAGGTTCTCCAATACGTGATATCCAATTATTGTTGTCGCAATTGGACCTGTTGTGATATCTGTAATTAGAACAGCTTCTGGCCATTGTATGAATTCATCTGTCATTGTCAAATAATAACTTGTATCTTCTGAAGAAGGTAGAGGAACTACTATATCGAGGTGGACATGGTCAGATCTTTTCAATTGGTCACTGAGTGAATTTACTGTGTAGCGTGAATTCTGCTTTTCTACAACTTAACATTGACCCGACCATTCGTTGCAGTCTTTATTGGCATAAAGTCAAGTGAAAAACAATTTAATAAATTTGTTCGTAGCGCTGGCGCCGTTACTCCATTGGTATATATGGCTTTACTTACCGCTTGAGTAAACCGAAGTTTTGTACTGTTTTGCCAAATTGGTTGCAATTTTAATGAAACATGTTCATACAAATAAATATTACTTATTTATATGCGAAATAAGAAATATTCTGAACAATGTGTAGTGTACTTCAATAAATAAAGAAACACAAAAATAAAGCAAAGACAAAATAAGATACAATAACTTCAATACCTTATTAATGTCGATGTGAAATGCAAATTCTAACAAAATTTTTTTTTGTGAGTATTTCAGTATAAAAGTGATCAATATGAGAAGATTTAACTGATTGTCCTTACCTCTGTACTATAGTTGGTCGTTGCGTTGATCACGTCAGGGGTCACCATAGGGGTTTGGTAGGATGTGACTAGTCGCTGCACGTATATTCGGTGAAATAAATCTGTTTTGTGCAATTTTTCAGCTTTTCTGGATTAGCAGAAGTGTATCTTTTTGCAAGGCAGCAAAATGTCTGTTACATTCTCGATGGTGACTACCACCATACAAATCACCCGGTAAAACTTTGTCTTTAATTTCAGAAAACAGAGTGTGCGTTAAATGGAACGGAGTTCTATATTTCCGCGATCATACTCCCGGCTGATTTATTTTTGTGTTTAGGGGATGTTCACTAATAGATGGTCACTAATATTTGTCCGATTAATGGAATATAACTTTGTAATAGTTACCTTTAATAACATATTAAGAAATTTGACATGTGAGAATAAGTGTAGTTCATATATTTTTGTAGAGTTTCAAAGCGCCTGACAAAAGTTTTGGTGCATGGTAAGTGTCAGACGCTTATGGATATTATTTCAGAAAAATATTCTATAAAACCTATGTAATAATCAGCTATACAAATTCAAGTTGAGTTACTCTTATTTTTAGTTACCTTTCTCCTGGTACCTTCCCAAGTGTCACAAAGTCGAGCTCCACAAGCACGCAGGTATTCAAAGCACTTGGAAGCTACCGAGAACCAATCGTTCTGGGAACTTACTCTATTTTAATGTAACGGATGTTTTTTAGAGGTATAGAACTTTAAGTTGGCATTACTGTTGAATATGGCGAACGATTTAACAGCTGAGAAGTGATTTATTCTCAGTTTGGTTTGGCAATTCATCACGAATAGACTCACGCCTGTAGAACGCTTGCAAATAGTGCAATTTTAATTCGAAAATAATGGTTCTGTGAGGAATACGTATCGCGCACTACGTCCATTTTGGATGAAGCGCACTTCTGGTTGAATGGCTACGTCAACAAACAAAACTGCCACATTTGGAGTGAAGATAATCCTCAAGTGTATGTCAAAACACCCTTACATCCAGAAAAACTGACCCTTTGGTGCTACTTATGGGCTGGTGGAATCATTGGTCCGTACTTCTTCAAAAACGATGATGGCCAGAACGTTACAGTCAATGGTGAAGGTATAGAGCCATGATTACTAACTTTTTCATTCCTTAATTGAACAACCATGATGTCCAGGAGATGTGGTTTCAACAAGACGACGCAACATGTCACACAGCTCGTGCCACAATCGATTTATCGAAAGACACGTTTGGTGACCGCCTAATTTCACGTTTTGGACCTGCGATTTGGCCTCCAAGATCTTGTGATTCAACATCGCTAGACTACTTTCTGTGGGGCTATGTAAAGTCATTGGTCTATGCGGATGAGCCACAAACGCTTGACCATTTGAGAGACAATATTAGCCGTGTTATTGCCGATATACGGCCATAAATGTTGGAAAAAGTCATCGAAAATTGGACGTCCAGATTGGACTACATCCGAGCCAGCCGTGGCAGTCATATGCCAGAAATATTCAAAATGTAATGCCACAAGATTATCTTTCGAATAAAAAAAATTCTTGTCAATCGAATGATCCATCGTTGTTTTATTGCAATTTAAAGTTCTATACCTCTTAAAAAAAACACCCTTTATTAGGAAAGATTAGATGATTTTCTGCTGTCTTGATTTTATTCCTTTTTTATATTCAATTCCGTGTACTGAAGCAAATATCTTTAGTTAAATCGTTAGTAACGACCATATTTATGTGAAATTTGATAGAATAAAAATTTAACCACTCCTACAAGACTAACTAATACTTATATAATCAATACTATTCTATATTCAAATAGGTTTTACCGAATTACTAAAATCATTAACTAATCAATGTAATTTCGAAAATAAACAACTACATTCATTCAGACTATGAAAGACTGGTAAGCTGTACATCAACTTTTGTATTTGTGAGTTAGAGAATACAAACTACTTCAATTTTAAAATACGATACAACTGTTCTGATATAACTATTGCTTACTCGTTCGTCATTTGCAACTGAAACAAGCGCCTCCTAAGAAAAACCACCGACAGCAATAAATGAAATTGAAAAACCTTCTAAAGTTCTTATAAATTATTCACTTAATGTTCTAATATATTGAAATTCTCGACCCTGCTCGAAGTTTAAAAGCTATAAGACAATATTTACTCGAATAACTTGATGTTAGTATTATTTTTCTTAAAAATCATTTTATACCTATATATGCTTATTGTAACAGTATATATGTTCTACTTATTAAGTTTATTTTTGAGCCTACCGTACAAAAAACTACTAAGTCGACGTAAAACGTGAGACTGAGTTACAACCAAAGACTAACATAAGTTGTTTGTTTTATAACCTTCGTTTCGGTTATTAAGAGCAACCAATTTGAATGGATCAGGCAGGGAAAACTACATGAATTTCGGTTCCTTCTTCAAGATTTCACAGGTATCAATCCATTTTCGTCCGCTAAGCGTATCACGTGACACAAAATGGGTGCCTCGATTCCCAATAAGTATTCACCAACATTTGTCTCATATAAATACATCACTAGTGCGTTTCCTGAAGAGTTCTCCATACATTTCAATTTAACTTCTGTTTGTCTAGGTCTTCCTGTAACATTACTAACACATCCATTAGCATAAAACTGATTTATATGGCTTCTTGTCTCGACTGTTTTGGGTCGCTTGTGAGGATTGCTTTTTATCCAATCAATGTGTTTTTCCAGGTTGAATTTTCCAAGACAAGTTGTTGTTTTCATTCCGAATCTTCCATAGGAGTATTGATTTATATATTTTCCATAACAAAATTCATATTTCCAATTCCCTGTGCCGCCACTGATACAATTTTTTCCTGAGAGAAAATCTGTTATCGCTTCAGAATTTACATGCATCGTGTTTTGTAGTTCAAATTTTCTCTTTTCTTCATATTTCACAAGTTCCTTGCTCTTGAAGGATTTGTCTTTGGTATCTCTATCCATGTACATTTTCACAAGGTTGTAGGGAATCCTTGGTGATTTTCCAATGGCGTAACAAGTGATAACACTTTTAGGAATTTTTCGGGGTCTATATTTTGGGTGCATACATAAGAGAGGTGTTGAAATTACAACCTCATATTTACAGGATACCACTTCTTCAATTGAATGAATATCATGGTTTGCTTCTATATCACAAATGTAATATATTTTCGATTCTCTGAATTTATTTTTATCGAATTCACATGAGGAACCATCACTCATTGTTATTTCAACGTAATGCATCTCTTTATTATCGAATTTCTTAAAGGGTAGATTAAATGAAGAATTTTTCTGCATTTCTAATTCCTCACCTCTCAGTTTTTCTATAACAATTTCTTGCTCTTTGGGGTCCATCTTTCCTAAGTTGTACTGCTTGAATTTCAATCTTGGACCATCGAAAATTTCATGGTATTGCCGTATGTGTTTACCGTGGCACAATTCGTATGTCCAATAAGGCTCCGATCTGTATGAACAAATACCTTTATTGAAGAGGTATTGAATTATATCAATTGCAGTTGGACCTTTATATGAAGGAACATCTATAAAATTATCTGTGGTATTCTTAGTAATCACACAGGAGTAATTTTCTTTAAGTGATGAAGCAATCTTCATGGTTTCCAAGTTATCTTGGTCCTTAGGTGTTTCAGAAAACTTTGCCCATTTTATGTCGAAAATTTGATTGCTGTTTTCAATATTACACACGCATACGGTTTTTCCAAAAAGAAAGAGAAATATTAAAATTTTCACTCTGTACATGATGGAAAACTTTACTATAAATTTTATTTTTTGATAATATTTCGAAACACGGAAATTTATGATAAGATTATCTTGTCAAAAGTGTCTTTAAAATTGTCCGAGATCACAGAATAATGAAAGTAGACAACTCTATTGAAAATTAACTATTAATATTCGAACCTAATAATATAATAATACACAGAAATAATTAAATATTCGTTGTAATTAACAACAATTCGAACATTAAAATCTACCACAGATACAAATCATATATAAAAAAAACATGTCGAGCAGGATTTCTGGGTTGGAATCCCAGTTCGGACAGGGACGTTTGTGTATGTATGAGATTCAATAGTTATAAAATGGAAATATCAATGGATAATGTGAAGGATTGCGAGCCTAAAATTTGGAATAAAAAAATTGAAAATTTCATATTTTATGTGTCCCACATATTAATTAGTGTGGCTAAGTTTATCGTATTAAATAAAAATAATACCCAAGTAATATATTATTAAGAGTAGGTATATAATTTTATTTATTTTCAGTTAGGAGATTCAGTCAAAATTTTTACTTTCTCTTGAGGAAGATGATTTTTTAAGTTTAAAACTTGTCTCCTGAATATAATAATAATAATAATCTTTAATCAGTTGAAAGATTACACAAATACAATATTTGCTTTCCAAAATGTACAAATCCCTCATCACTTTTGAGAGGAAAGCTAAGTAGGTATGCCCAAAATGGATGCATGTAAGCTGGTCCCTCATACGAGTTTGATTAATTTAATTTAAACTCAATTTAAACAATTATTTATAAAATTTAGTAAGAAACTAACAAACTTAAACAATTATTTCTTCTTACAGAACAAAAAAATCATGAACTTCCGTTCTATCAATAGAGCTTAAATAAAACTTAAATTTCTTTTTAATGAGGCTTATAGAATTTATATTCCTTAGATAGAATTTATGACAGAATTTATCACTTTCTGGCAATGACTTGTGAAATTTGACGCTAAGGTAAGTGAAATGTCTTTGTGTGGTCGCTTTTTTAAAAAATGGAGTTAATGAAGCTGATGCAACCTGCTACATGTAAGATGAGTGTGCTCGACATCCTGAAGTATTTCTTTATATATCAAACAACTGTACATATAAAGTTGTCTGATATCTAGTGTTCCACTCTCTCTGAAAATTAAGTTTGAAGAGTATTGCAGGTTTTTATTATAAATAATTCTCAAAATTCTTTTCTGCACAACTTCAAGTCTTTTTAGGTGGTTTCTTGCTGCGGCACTCCATGCAAGGATGAATCACTGTAATCTACTCTGTAGGTACAAGAGCATAGTGGATAACCCGGAGATGAGATATGATCAAGATTCTCCTCCAAAATTTGAACCTGAACAACAACAGTCTATATATATATATATATATATATATATATATATATATATATATATATATATATATATATATATATATATATATATATCTATATATATATATATATATATATATATATATATATATATATATATATATATATATATATATATATATTATTGCGATTGTTCCCCATGAGGACAGCGACTGTACTTGAATTACTTGAACTGCAATTATTAGGACTTTTGCTTCATCTTTTTTGCCTCCCAAAAACGCTTCATCCTCTCTGAATGCTCTTTCTTTCGTTCATATCTCCACTTTACTCCAGGTTGACGGTTTGACTTTTTCTCAAACTTCACATGTGCGATTTTATAGCGACATTCAGTGCGATCTTCGAAATTTTTTATATTGATCTGTTGTAGATGCTTTTAGACCTCTCTTAGCCACTCTGTTTTGCATTTACTCTTCATAATTATATCGAGTGGTTTCTTCGGTATTCTGAACTGTTTCATTCTGTAGACATGTGCATAGAACTTTGCTCGTCGTGTTCTGATTTCTTTCGTTATCGTATTCGTCTTTTGATACAGTTAATTCTGAGGTCTTTTCATCCAAATGCCGTTTCTATTGATTGACCAGTAAATGTTTCTGAGAATTTTTCGTTCTTGTTTTTCTATTTCTCTAATTCCCATATAGGTATATATATATATATATATATATATATATATATATATATATATATATATATATATATATATATATATATATATATATATATATATATATATATATATATATATATACTTAAAATAGCCTACAAAATGTCGTTCCATGATAACAAACTTCAACTCAATAAGACCATGGTAATTTCTTCAAATATTCACAGGGATGTCGAAGTTTGGAAAATCGAGGTTACAAATGGGATATTTCGTGAAGAATCCAAATTCAGCAAAATTTTTGAATTTCGAAAGATTTTTATATCGAAAAATAGGAATGACACTCCTATTTTCATGAAATCCGAAGGGAATAAATTTTTTCGAAAAGCTGCTGATTTAATTCAGAAACTTGAAAAATTGGTATAATAATAACATAAAAAAAATTATCAGATTCAATAATAATACCTTTTGAAATATTCAATAATAACGAACATAACTATTAATCTATTTCGTCTACTTCTGGCCTCTATAGTCTAATTTTTCACCTACAATTACAATGATATACTACTTTAACTATTTCAAAATTTATCTGTCCGTTTACTGAAAGTTGATTCGAAATGAATTTTTTTATCTATTCACGTTGCTACATTGAAATATCATTTATGGAATTTCGAATCAACAATCTTTTAACTAGGCATCTAGAACACTTTGTTATAATAGTATATAATTTCCATGTTTTTACCTCCCTTACTATATCAATCCACACTGCTTCGTTTATACGAACTTTTTCTGTAAAATTCTGTGAAAATGACATATTGTACAATGTAGATAAAATTTTAATATGAGTAAAGCAGAAACTACCTGATTACATCATCCAGAGAGATCAATAAAGAATTGGGTTGAATTGCTCTAAGTAATTAAATATCTACTATCAAGTAACCATAATCCTCCTTAACCTTATATTAAAATAACTGAAGTGTAGTTTATGATAAATTTATGAATGAAATATATAATTAAAACAGAATTAGAACGGAATCAATAATGAAAATTATGAAGTTTTACATAATTTTTGAGTTTATCATTAAGTCTAGATGTTTGAATGGATATTTGTGATGAAATTACGTTAGACCAGGTTGTTGGATTTGAAAGAATATTTTTGTGTTTCATTTTGTAAGGACACGATGTCTTCATTTTTTTGCACTATCACAGTGCTAGTTTTTGTTAATGACGTAGACAACTTGTTATTCCAGAAAATGTAGAGTTTGCATAGGATATAGAGATATAACAGTACAAACACAGACAACAAAGAGCTCAATCTAATCTAAAAAAATAGTAACTTATAACTACATTACAGCACTCAATGAAATATCACAAATAACTCAATATAATTCAATTCATTTTAGTCAATTTTCGTTGTTCACATAATTCCTGATAATAAATTCTATGGAGTCAAAGTGAATGTCACAATTATTGGCAACTCTATTGAATGTAGACTCCATAAACCAAATGCGGAATAATTCTGTATTACGAGAATTTTGCCTAGGAACACGAAATTTCAAAGCGGACAAGGGAAGAGGACAATCATACTATTGTGCAGTAATTTGTACAAAAAATTTGAGTGATAAAGTTTCTCTCCTGCTCTGCAATGAGATTAAACTAAATCGACTTAATAATTCGTTATGATTGACTTCTCTCTGTGGATAAACTTTATTCTCCCTCCAAACTAAGAATTTCAAGAACCTTCTCTGAATAGCCTCCAGATGGCGTTGATGGCAAGTGTAAATGGGATGCCAGATCGTGCTGCTATACTCCAACTTGCTACGGATTAGTGGCAAGTTGGAGCATGGCAGCTAGTACCAGTAAAAGTATTATCGATCGGTAATGAAGTGAATTGAATTTGAAACACAGTCAGCAATACGATGGAGGCTAGTTTTTATCTCGAAAAAAAATTAAGTTTCTAGGGATAAACGTTAGAGAATATTGAAATCGATACCTACATTTACTGAACATTTATCTCAAGAAGGATAATCGAGATATCACTTTGTTCACGTTTCACATAGCTGGCTCTGCTACAATATTCTCTTGAATAATTCGTCAAAAAATTATCGGATTAAATATTATATATACTTTTAATACGCTATATGTATGTATAAGAAAAAGAACACTAGAATATTCACTCGAAAAATACATATTCATCAAAAGAATGTTGTAGTGGAGCTACTAGATATGTGAACGTGCACGATGTGATGCCTCCATTATCCTTCAACGAATCAATGTTGTATGAGAAACATTGAAATCGATGCCACATCAGATGGAAAAGCGAGACAGGTGTTTCAAACTGCAAGGAACTCGTCAGTCGCACGACGTCCATCGGAGTGAAGCACGATATATATATATATATATATATATATATATATATATATATATATATATATATATATATTTGTACGTTACCTGTGCAATAAAAAAAATATCACATGACAACAGCTCATTTCTCTAAATTAAAAGTTGTCGGTGCCATTATTTCCCTTTGAAACCACTCCTCTACGTAAAAAGAGATGCATATAGTGCAGTCGAAACTCTTGGTTAGTGATCTCTGATCAACAAAGGCTAATCTCTTCCACGTGAACTTTACATAGTCCAGGATAGAAAGAAGCCTACGTTATTCTCGAGCTATCAATTCGACCAAAGTTATTTAAAAAATATAAATATAAATATATATAGATACAAGGAGTATTTCATCGATTTCTTGCTTGTGAATAATAAAATTCGTACCCAAAACAAATTTTGGGAAAAAGTAGATTATTTCTTTTGCAAAATTTCGTTCATATCAGATCAGACTTACTAGTGCCATTGGTTAACAAATATCCATAAAAAAATCTGACTTTTATCAGTTATAAATTTTATATGATTTTTCGTTATAATTTCGAAAATTGATTTGTAACATATGTCGTTCATACTATCTAATTTTTGAATTCCAAATCGTTGCTCAGGAATATGCCAGAAAATACTATTTCACTTCGTAAACAACATTAAAAATGTTGGTGAAACTTACCTAAGCTCAATCAGTTTTAAATTGTTCGAATAAAATATTTTTTAGAAGAAACGTAACTCACCTTTCGTTGTTTCTTATCATACACTGGAAGGGAAACAGATGTCATCATATGATAAGTTTGGAGATCACCATAATTGTCTTGTTTCTGAAATAAAATTTGACAATTCATCAAATGCATTGTAAGAGAAACATGACCATAAATAAGAACGGCTCCCAGTGACTTGACATACCAATCAAGAGAAATGGGATGTGATATTTATATGAACTTCTGTTGTCTACATATGACTTCGTGATGTATAATATTTTAATTTTAGTTTCGTTTCATTTGGTGACTTTATATTACTATTGAAATTGTTTTTAATTTTATTTTCGTTGATTTCATTAACTTGTCACTTTGTATTAGATAATATTTTATTTTTAGTTTGATTCATTCAGTTATTGTTCATTTCTATTTCATCATCAGTTTATTTCAATTTTATTTTAGTTTAATATATTCGATTATATATTTTTTTCGTTAATTTTCTCTCATTTATTATTATTTGTTTTTATTCTTCTTTCATTATTATTTGTTATTTTTTCCTATAATTGGATGTAGGTATATAATAATATGAAAGTATATGTGTTGGGAATAAATGTATTATTATTATTTTGACGTCGTTAGTATAAAATATAAAAATTTTATGATTAATATTATAAACATTTTCTTGTTATAACAATTAACTTTAATCATTATCGTTAATTTCAATTTTTAACTAAATCTGTTTTCGTCATTTGGGGAAATTATAGTTTTCAAATGATCCTAAACAAAATTTTTTAATTTCGCTAGTCAGAATGGAATTCACACTCATCCATATTTTCTCTCCCATCGTGCGTCTGTAGCAAGAACGTATGTAGAATATATAAGAATATTTTTCTAGAGAACGTGTTCAGTTTAACATCCCTAAACAATCGTCAAGTAATTGATATAATTTTATGAAACTAGGCCCAGTGTTTTTCATACAATATATAAAACTGACAAACTATAAATTTTTTATATATATATATATATATATATATAAAGTTTGAGGCGCATAGGAAGATTAAGGAAACTCACACTTTTTTGTTGATGCACGAATCTCTTGTCCTGTACATCATTCCCTATTTGGGTTTTGTTTGGACGGTACCCAAGAAATCTTTCTCTTTGCTTTATTCTTTCTCTATTTACCCACAACCAGTTGGTTAATTTAGGATCAGTTACATCAGCATATACAGGACTCCAAGTGGGATTAGGTTTGTGGTTAGCATTGAGTACCATCGGCCTTGCCATAACCGGAATGTATTGCAGTACTTCTTCACGTACTTCAGCGTAGGTACTCAAATGTGTAAAATAGCCTAGCAGAATAAATAGTTCCTATTATTTGAGTTGAAGGTTTTCATTTTAATTCTGTGGCAGATTTTCTTACCTTGGTTTGAACATGCCATCCATTTAACTTCTTTAACATTTGACACTTCTCTTCCAATGAGGTAAGTGAAAATTCTGACATTCACGAAGGGCTTACGCCAATTGTATTCTTCGAATATGTTCGTATAGTTGTTCTGTACACCATCAGTCACCAACATAATGGCTTGATTACAGCTGGCACCTAAACGAAGCACAAAACGAAATTGATCAACGAGTAACGCTTTGCAAAAGAAATAATTTGATAGCATGGTTTCACAATGAGTAGATCGAATTCGAAGATTCAACTTGGTGTTTTTCAACACCAAGGAATTCTTTTTAAACCTTGTAGCCCACACTAACACATGGCAAACTCTTGCACCTCCACTGTCGATGTGTCCAAGATTGTAATATCTCAAAAGCGAGGAAAAAGGAAACGCAATGGAAATACAGATAGAATAGAAAGTGATACAGATAGCCCAAAATAAAAATGCATCTACCCATTTTGCCAACTACATACTAAACATGAACGCTCGAGATGAAATAACAACGCAAAAGGAATCTCACCAGGAGAATGCAAAAGGGGACTTTACATTTGATGTAAAAGCGACTAAGTCAAACCAAGACATATGATACCAGAAATCGCTGTTTAAGTCTCCTCATCAAGCAATCAAAATCCCTGGTTCACTCAGGTGAGTGGAGTTGGGTGTGAAAAAGTACACCCATATAATCAATTATATACTTCTGGAAATATTTGAAGAAAATTAAATATAACAATGCTCCGATTATAGAACCTAAGATAACCCTAGATATTATTGCAATCGATATCCGTTCTAAGCCTTTTCCATTTACATGCACAAATTAAAACCTTTTTGGTAAGAATTATTGAATTTTTTTTTACTGTGATCATCAAAATAACATTTTGTAGGAAGTACTGCATGGGAAAAACAGTGAAGAGCTCAAAGTACAAGTCAAGTAACGTCAGAAAACGCCACGATGCTTTAAATTAGAAACTACGATTTACATGCTTACCAACAGTAGCATATATATTACTGTTTTATAAATTATCATGTATTCGCTATTGAATATTTCGATTACCATATGATTGAAAAATTAAATTTTGAATATTTGGGTTTGAATACATCCAATATTTACATAAATGAAAAAATTACAGGAACTACGGTATTTATGTAAATAAACTCACCAAGTTTGTTCTCTCTATAGTCTTGCAGAAGTTCGAAAGCGGTGATTAAAGCCAAGGAGAAATTAGCTATTTGTTCTGTTTTGAAATTTCCCATGCTTTCCATCAGCAATCGAACATTTCCCATATTCGCCTGAAATATATTTACATATATATAATATAAATAACATGTTTATGCAGTCTTCTTGCTAAGAAGAATAGATAATTTTCACATTATCTGAGGAAAAACATTTTCTACGGCAATTTTTTTATGTAAATTTCAACATTTCTTTCACTCTAAATACTTTCGATTTGTGACTTATTTTACACTCTCCTAGCTTTATTTTTTTAGTTACACTGTTTTTTCAATATTTCGTCAAAATATTAGATTGTTTCGATAATTTATATCACAGTATTTTTGTTTTACCGTATTAGTTTGAAAGTGGATTTTATTCAAAACGTAATATTTTAGAGGAAAGGGATTCCGAAATGAATAACATCTACGATTTAAAATAACTATCACAAAGTAACTTCAAGTAACAGTGCAAATTAATCAAATATCTTTCACAACAACTAACTCAATTTTTCTACAAAAATGAAGTTACAGAAAAAATATTAATCAATGATTTGTCTGTTATTCTGCATATTCACCTGAACCAGCATATTATCGAAACATTCGACAAGAGGATCAGTAGTGTTGCTGAATGTGAATATATTGACATAATCATTGTTTCCCAACGTATCCAGAATGTTATGAACAACATGTTTGGCAATTTCTCTTCTCATTCCTGTCATTGAACCAGAACGATCGACCAAGATGATAATGTCTTTCGGTGAAGACGCTGCTTCTATGTACCAAGAACGTGTCCTACAATCGAAAAGGTCCAATGGTTCTTGGTGCCACTGCATTGCTGAAATAATTTTTCATTGAATATTATTGGAAAAACATTCAATAATATGGTAAATTGAATGCATTCGTATCTCTTTTTCTTACATTTCGGTATTCTATTCGATATTTCTAATTTAGAATTGTTTTATGTACACATATTTGAAATTATAACAGAACACAAACAATAAACTATAGCTTTGTTCGCGGTAAGGATTCTGAACCGATTCAGAACTATTCGCATGCGCAGTTTGAATTTTGGCGTTCGCGGATCACCCAGTTCCGAACTTTTAGTTACAGTTCTGTGTTCGCGGATAAACTGGGACTGGTTCGGAATCGATTCGGAATTGGTTCTACTGGTTCGAAGGATCAATCTAGAACTGTAAGTTCGGGACTTGCGCATTCACGACAGTTTGGCAACTTTTGACTTTTTTGACTTGCGCATTCACGATAGTTTTGGTATAGTGCATATTATTCGATGAGAACAACCGTGATTTGAAAATTCCGTAAACTAGTTCTAAAATCGTTTGCGGGTCGAAATATTCCGAACCAGTTCATAACCCAGCATGCGTATTAAATCAATCCCGAATCAGTTATGAATTAGTTCTGAATCGGTTCAGAATCCTTACCGCGAACAAAGCTTATAAGAATGCGGATATATATTGAACTGAAACAATTTTTATGTTAAAAAATAACGCAATACTAATGAATATGAAGTTGGTATTCAAGAGATCCAAATTTTGGGCATTAGCATTAACCTGTGTGCTCACCATTACTGATGTCATCTTCTAACACATATGAGGATATATTTTTTCAATTCCAACGCTTATCTATTTTTGTGCAGAATGAAAAAATCCATCAAGGTCTTCTTGTACACCATTAAAATTTGTAATTGTTTCTTAAGACCATCTACATAGACCAGAAATTTAGAGCGTTCAAATCGTTTGGTAATATAGATATTTAGGAAGACAGAGGATACAAGTGGAATGCTTAGGTACTCTTAATATTGTTGAAATTGTCCTTGATTGACAATGTCTCTCTATCTTATTCACTGAACCATGTGAGCGAGAAGCAAATTATCTCAAGGAGATATCTTAAACTTTGATACTTGTAAGCGTTCATAATATAATATGAATAAAAAAGACGAATTTCTGTTTATTTTTGAGTGTTTATCTTTTCCTTATTCTGTAAATCAACTCACCTGGAAATTGCCTCATGAAGCCTGTTGAGCTACCAAAATATTGCCATGAAAGTGTTGGATCAAGCTTGTAATTGCTACGGAAAGTTTTATCCAGTTCTTCGGACCAAATTATTCCAGACAATACATCCGTTGCTGTAACAATTCGTGAAATGGGACAATCAAAAATGCATTATGAATTTTCTTATGGAGTGTTCAATTCGATTTAGAATTATAACTATAGTAGCTAATGATTAGTTTAATTTCTGAATTTTTCGATAATCATAATGAATAAGGTTTAAAAGGAGAAATAAGTAAATAGAAATGCTTCCAGAAATACAAGTTCATTGATGATGAGAGTTGAATGTTTGCATAAACTAAGTCACTATTTATTTTTTAAATTTATAGTCGAGAGGGATTACCTACATCTAGTTTGAGTAGGTAACTATTAACTCAATATATATTCCATATTCTGAATGTGAGGACTTCGAGAGATTGAGTTGAAACTTAAAATTTCTTTAAAATTTCGGAAAGTATTTTTAATGAATTTTGAGATTTTTGAATAATTAAAATTATTCAAATGTTAGCAGAAAATCTCAAACTTTTTCGAATAAGCTGTAAGAATCTGAACCGGTTGGATGAAAATTTTCATTGAAATAATTGTTATAATATCTAACATTAATACATGTACATTTATTACAATTTGACCAATTGATAGTGAGTTTTGTGAAACAATATTAACAAGAAGATTTGAACAGTCACACACGCAGTAACCATATATAAATAAAAATAATAGATAATACGCCAAGCAACACAGCCATACAATCCATAGGTGAGTGAACTGTAGGTAATTAAATGAAAAAGGTAATAATTTTTTGAACGAGTCGATCGGATAATTAGAAGCAGAGAAAATTGGGAAAAACCGGAAAATTTGGCTTATTTTGAAAAATTCATAAATCCGTTATTTTTAGGTTCAAAATCAATACATTTTGAGTTTACAGCTCAACCTTTGCAAAAAGTAAGTTCATTATACATTGTTTACACACCGAAAGATTGGCGCTATTGGACAATTAGTTTTAGCGTTATTGCAATTTCAATTTTTTTATGTCATATTTTGTAAAATAGCTGAATGCTCCATAGGTGGTCCGATTTCAATCACGAGTATTATAACTGATTTGAAAACTACAGAATCTACGCAACAAAACGTATATTTTCATTGGCAACGGAAAAGCTACGAAACTAGTGGAAAATGCGGTCAAAGGTCATTCCAAACAACCGAAAGCGCGATCTGAGTCGAGTAGTGGGGGAACGATGAGCGTAGGAGAAGCAGGCAGCGTGGCTCGGTGCTCGGTGAGCGCGTTTTCCACTAGTTTCACAGCTTTTCCGTTACCAATAAAAATAAACGTATTGTTGAGCAGATTTTTACTTTTCCGTTTTATTAATTGAAATCGGACCATCTATGGAGCATTCAGCTATTTTACAAAATATGACATAAAAAAATTGAAATTGCAATAACGCAAAAACTAATTGTCCAATCGCGCCAATCTTTCGGGTGTGTAAACTAGATATAATGTACTAAATGTTTGCAAAAGTTGAGCTCTTCAACTCAAAAAATAACGGATTTATGAATTTTTCAAAATATGCCAAATTTTTCGGTTTTCCCAATTTTCTCCGCTTCTGATTATCCGATCGACTCGTTCAAAAAATGATTCCCTTCGTTATTTAATTACCTACAACTTATCTCATTGATTGTATTTCGCTAACAGGATTACGTTTTTCAGTTATAAGCAAAAAACCAAAAAAGTGCTATTTTTTGGTTAAAAATATTTAACAAATAAGGAAACGATATTTTCGTGTCCGAAACATATCAGAAATGATGTCCGAAATGGCTTGCTCATGGTGGTATAGTCGGCTTGCAACTAGGATTTATGTCATGAAAAAATACCTATTGCTTGGCCAATGAGACTATGACGACATCCCACAGACTGACTGCAACCTGCCGATCACACGTCAAGTACCCTCTAAAGGCGGAAGTGTTTAGCCTACTCACCATAAAATCGACCACATTAATTGAATCAACAATTTAAATTAGAAAAATTTGAAAATCTCAACCATTGTAGAATCCACCTGGGGATTCACAAAAAATTTATTTTCCTTTTGAATAAAAAAAATTTTAAACAAAGAAAATCTTTAAAATTTTGATGTTATATTTTTATATGCGAAAGAAATTCCAAACCATTCTAGAATCTCAACTTGATTACACAAAAAACTGTAACAAAATCCAGCCGTTTAGGGGAGTTCAGTGACATACACACGCACACAAGAATTATATACATAAAGATTTATATAAATGTATAACTTACAACGCTCGTAAACATTGCTAGGTACATGAACGGCGCTATAATTTGTGTTGACGGGAATATTGTAAAACCGCCGACTTGGGTAAAGTGGCAACCGAGTTTTGTCCCGTATGGGCGTTTGGCTTGCCTGTGGATCTTTTCCGGAATCATCTGTCACCTGTAAATGAAGATAATTAATTTCTCATCAATGAACAAATAATAATCTTCCAAAATTAATACAATAAAATTAAACCGTTGAGTCAACATGTTTCGAGCGGTGAGCTTATAATCAATACTGAATATCATTTATTTTGTTAAACTGTTATTTTTGAATAACAGTTTTGATAATCAGCTGACAATCAATGTTATAAATTCATTGTATTATTTTTCAATATATTTGTGAAACATTAAGCCAAGAATTATTTTGAATTATTCAAAAATAAAGATTTTATTCTCAATAATATTTTTAAAATGTTTATGAGAATATGGAATATTAATATGTAATAGGAAAGTTTTTTCTGTATACATATAGTATTATTGTGGTTTAATATAACATCTAATAAATTCAATAAATGATACATGTCAAATATCACATAATTTAGAAGAACTAATTAGTGAACGCTCAAATTTTATTGTATTGTTTTTCTGTTTATTCGTGGAACATTAATCCAAGAGTTTGATTTTACTTATCATGTAATCATGTTTCACCAAGAAGTAAGCGAGAATTCAATGTCATTTATCATTAAATTGAGCAACTTCGACCTATAAATTTACTACCACCTTATGAGAAAATTTTAGAAAGAGTATTGAAAAATCAGTGGTATATCAGGTAAAAATGGTTATAGTAGCATTATTGGATTTTGAAAGAGCCTCTGAAACGTTATGGACATCATTATTATTGAAAAAACAATAAACTTGGCTTTGAGGGGGTTGTAAATTATTGGTTCGGATCTTACTTGGATTCGCGAACACAAAAAGTTGAGTTTCATGGCATGCTGTCGGATAGCACGAAAGTGGATGTAGGCGTACCTCAAGCAGCTGTCTAAGGACTGTTGTTGTTCTCCTTATATATAAACGATATTGTCTCCCATTTGAGAAAATGTTCTATACGTTTATTCGCTGTTGATACTATGCTCTATATAGGAGGCAAAGATATTAAGAATTTGACATATGGGATCAATAGAGATCTTTTTTCAATTAATGTATGTGACAATAGCTTATCCCTAAATGTGCATAGTCATAGTGTGTGCAGTGTCATAGTTTTGGGTACAAGAAAATCCCTTAAAATTAGCAAAAATGCGGATATAAATATAAACATTTATGAATAAAAAATTAGAAGAGTAGAAACAGTAAAATATTTAGGCATTATGTTAGACGAAAAATTGAGTTTCTATGATCATGTTGATTTCATATCATCTAAAATATCTAAAAAAATCAATTTATTGAAAAGAATAAGAAAAAATCTGTTGACATATGTGAAATAATTTTGTTCAAATAAATATTAATGCCACATTTTGAATATTGCTACAATTTGTTATTTGGTTTGACTAAAGAAAAAATTCAACAATTACAAACGTTACAGAATGCAAACAATTTCAAAGAGCAATAAACCCCTGTTAAAATTATGCTGAATTCTTTGGAATTCAGCACAACACATGAATTTTTTTATATTCAAATTTGACATAAAAACTCGGTTGCTTCAATGTAATGTAATAAAAAATGTAACATATGTCAGTGATGTGCATGGGTATAATACTAGAAATAATGATAGTTTTTATATCAAAGTTGTAAGCTTTCTAAATCTGAAAATAGCATATACTATGACGGATTTAGGGATTTCAATCAAGTATATGGAAAACTAGTACTAGTACTAAGATATTCAAGCGAGATCTAGGAAAGCATATTTTAAAAAATGAGATAGGTAAATAATTCAAAATTGAGTGTTCAAAATGTGTAGATTTTTGTATAACTTCAGCTAAATAAATATCATTATTATATTATCATCAACTACTTTTTACCGCATGTTCAATGAACACTTTGTATATCTGAAATATCAAAAATGTTCTATTATTCTCACCTCTATTTCTTCAATACCATCCAGAGTTTCTTTCAATTCTGTACCATCCTCTTCAGGATTTTGATCTTGCTGATATCCTGTTTCTCCTGGTTGCACCATTGCCCTATATCTTTCATCAAATGTATATGAAGATATTAGGGAGTCATCGTAATGTAATTCTTGAATCTGAGGAGCGTCATTTTGCTAGGATGAATTGCTGATATCATAATGCTGACAGTTTCATATTGCAAAAAGAAAATTCTGAGGATTTTTTTGAATTTCTACTCATTGCTTAGTGACATAAATACTTTCTTGAATATAAATTTGAAATAGTGACTTTCTACGGACACATTAGAAGAATGAATGAAGGAAGACTGGCCAAGAGACTATTCAATTATTTCGACAGAAACCCCAAGACTCAGATAACATGGATCAAGGAGGTCAGAGAAGACATGGAAGAAATGGAAGTCGATGGAGAGGATGTGAAGAGGAGAGAAGAATTCAGGAAGAAGATCAAGGGATTCGGGAGTTTTCAAGAAGGAAAAGAAGAAGAATGGAGCAAAATGGACAGAAGAAAGAAGAAAAAACCATGGAGACCGAATGAAGGAGTACTGGAGGAAAAGAAAGAATGGAGAAAAATATTCATGAAAAGTTTTTTCACGTGGTGAATAGTCGGCCAAAATAGAAGGAAAAAGAAACATGTAAAATATAGACTTGATTTAATGAATAAAATTAAGTTTTAGAATATACACCCTCTATTCGAGCACGGTTATCTTTATGTGATATGTATGATAATTTATATTTCAATAATTGAAGTCAATTACATAGATTATGAAAAGTATGCGTATCAAAAATCGAAAAAAATTTTTTCGCCCTCATAGACTGGGACACATTAATGTACACATTTGCTCGAATCTATACGAAAAAGTACACTGTTTTTGGAATGCTATTAACTACAAAAGTTGAAATTTCAACACATCTTTCGACAGAAATGTTCGTTATCACTTTTCAGTTTAAAAAAAAAATTCGATGAAACTTCATTATTACAGAAAAGCTCATTGTATCACCATCGGTACGTTGTAGCATATGTTTCGATTAATTTTAAGTTCAGTTGAAGAAATGGAAAGAATTCATCAAACTTGCTTTTATACCATATAATAAAAAAATAATGGAACTCAGAAATATTCAGTCTTCTCAATAGTTCATATGTTATTTGTCTCACAAATCGTACCCCTACAGATACTCATATAAATATACAATTACTTGATTTCATTATCATAATTCTCATCTAATGATTCAATCATTTCGCTAAAAATGAAATATAATTGCAGCAAAAAAAATCTCGTTTTCACCTGTATTTCTTCTTCGTCGTCCAAAGTGTAGTTGGGTGCAGAATTTGTGAGATTCTTGGCGTTATAAAATTGGAAATCCTCATCTATATCATCTGTTTTATGAGATTTAGCAGCTTGTTCTGCAATATCCATGATTCGCTAAAAAAATGAGAAATTTATATATTCACAATTTAATTTCAAATTCTTGCAAATAGTTGATTGTGGAGGGAGATCCTTGTTGATATTCCATTCAAACAGTTAATAAAATAATCACATTTCAAGAATTTCAAAAATGTAATTGTTCACTACAATATTGTTTAGGTGTACCCGTACAATACCTTCATCAGGTGGATAAACACGAAACAATACTGAAAAGTGGACAATATATCTACATAATATTTTTCGAATTCCCCAAATGTATTCAATTTATTAATCGTTTCAAATTATTTCAACATGCGGTAAAGTATATCAAATTTGCTCTAACAGAAATGCTTGAGTTTAGTAATCGAGTAAAATGTGCTGAAATTTTTTGAATGTGAGTGTCTATTTGAGACAAAGTCTCGAGATCAGTCAGGGAGAAATCAGTCTCATAGAAATGAATCAATCCCATTACTTCAAAATGAAACCACTTTTTCCTTTTTTATCGATTAGCAGTTTCAATTTGATATCGATTAGTACAAAAAGTTTTCAAAACTGTGAACAGGCAGATCCTATTAAAAAATCAGGTAAAATGGGAATGTGCTCTACTGTGTTCAACAGTGGTTCACTTCTTATTTGAATAACAGACATTAAAAAGTTGTAATCAACATTTTTCTACCATCGGCAAAGGAGTCTATGCACAGTATTCCGCAAGGGACGATTCTGGGACCTCTTCCTTTAATTTTTTATTTTGTATGTTAATGATCTTGTTAATTATGTCACGAATGGTTAGATGTCTATATTTGTCAATAACACGATGTTGTTTATCAGGTGATGACATAGACCTGAACACAAGTTTGCTTCAAAAAGATTTAAAGGAAATATTTATTAGGTTAATCTGATAACAATTTGAAAATTAGTGTTGTGAACGAACACCAATCAAAACTATGTTAGAAGTTTTACATTTAACGAATGTTAATCACAGAATTATGTTGAGGACATTGAATTATATATTAAGGAATTAAAAAAATGTGTTGGCTGATCTACATTTTGTTAACAAATCTCATGATTATGAAACTGGACATGGTAACGATTTTTGAATGAATAGGTTTGATATACATTTTATGTATAAATCTACAATGCGTAGACGTTTTATTGTATTCGATAATTTGCCAATGTCTGTAAAGTACTATGCAAATTATGGTTTTTAAAGAATCTCTGATACATTATGTTTAAATTTTTTTTTAAATGTTATGTGTTATGTGAATGTTTCTTTTATTATCATTTTTACAGCTCATTGTTAAATGAAGTTATTATTATTATTACTCATTACTAAATGTTCAAAATAGTGAACAAATATTGAAATGAAATTCTAAACGGGAGCTCCGATATCAGGACGAATAAACATTTATTTCAAGAGACGCTTCGAATAAATATTTATAATAACAGAAAAATAATCGCAATTTAGTAACAACGCTAGTGTATGATATCTGCAGTAATCTTCAAATAGGGACTGAAGGCAGAGAGACAAGGTATTTGTCCACTTTTGGCAAGAACACATTCGCAGGGTTGTTGATACTTGTCTCTCAGACTGCTCTCAGATCCATTTTCTGATGAGCTCAGTCTCGACACTACTTTCGATCCTTTTTTGTTTAAGCTAATCACTTAAAGCAAATGTAGAAGAACATCCTTTTGTTTTGAATGAAGTCTAGTTATTATTTCTCACCTTCACAGCCTCAACCTTTTGTTTCATCATTTCGGTAACTTTTTCATGTATATCATTGAGTACACCTGCACCATCCTCTTTTACAATTGTGGTGTCTTTGAAGCTCTGAAATAATGATATTAGTATTCATTACACACTTTTCATAAGGATTTATTGAATCACCTCAATCACCATACTTCTTCTGGTAACAAGTTCTCCGAAATGCCATAGTTCTCCTCCAAGTTTTTGAGCCCAGTTTCTCACTCTGAAAATAGAGAATGATTGAAATTTTGACAATTTAATTCGAGATAACTTTTCAAGTCGAGTTGAGTACTCTGAGCATTTGAAAAGTTTGTCTTGTTGTGGTATCTACTAGTCAGATCTAACATAGAAGAAGTGCAATGTATTTTTCTTGCTGTACACTGCAAGCTTATTTTCATAATTCATCTTGCTCTAATCGAAAATAAACTGAATACATATTGGTAAAAAATAGAAACTTAAATTTGCATAAATATTTCAAATACTCAGACTAATGTAATTAATATCCTGGATTCTTTCAATAATTCAGTGTTATTGCAAAATAAGTGCTGAAACTTCTGTCAATTCCATACTCCTAAGATGAAATCGGTTAACACTCACAAAGTTTTAATATATATATATATATATATATATATATATATATATATATATATATATATATATATATATATAGTACAGTAACTTTTCGTGTTGGCAGTTCGTGTTCCCAAAGCAGTGAGGCGTAAACCTGAAGACCTGGGTTCGAATCCCAGTCGAGTTCAAAACTATCGAAATGTAATTTCAATTCTCAATTTTCACTATGAAAATATTAACATATTATATATACTTTTCACTTGATTCAACAGTTTCATAAGTTTCTTTAAAATATAATAATAATATGTGTTTATTGTTCTCATGTGGCGATACAGATTACATAGAAAATGAGAGAAAAATGAAAATATGTATACAGTAGGAAAAATAGAAAATATTCATCAAAATTAATAAGATATAAGTTAGAGAACAATCACAAGGCGCAATTCAAATAAATTACTCTTCCATTGAAGAGTATATAAGGACAGTAATTGCAGCTTAATATTACAATGAAATATGAAATATTTTTTTATTAGCATGCTTTGAAAGGATGAAATGTCAACAGCTCAATTCCAAAATTTCAATGAAAAACTATGTATCGATAATTTTCTCAAAATATTTCGAAATTAGTTTTGACAAAGTTGCAATTCGCAATGAAACGTCAACTGAAATTGAAATTTTTCAATTAAAAAACCTATTATTGCCAATAATATCGAAAAAACAATACAAAACATCAGGAAATAACATCGTGTATATATATATATATATATATATATATATATATATATATATATATATATATATATATATATATATATATATATATACAAAATGATATTCCAGAAGAAATATACATTGAGAAAATATTTTAAAATTTGTATCTTGATTCGAAATAATATCAATGGATTTTCAATATAATGGATAATCTAAGCATTCAGTTCTGGAAAAATGGGGGTTATATTTTCAAATTTATTCATTGAATTTTATTCCATTGGTTTATAATCGAATAAAATAATTGAGGTAATTAAATTTTATCTTTGGAATAAGTTTCTTAAATAAATTTTATTTGAAATATGCAAATACGAGGGAGGTGAATTCATTTGGAAATTGTTTTGAATATTAAATACTTTTCGAAAATATTCATGTGATGAATGAAAATAAATACAAGCAATTTGATCAAATTGATGTAAAATGTAAATACTTACAATTTAGTAAGTTCTGGGTGCTGTTTCGTCTCTCTAGTGTCCTCTTGCCCACTAACTAAACTCAGAATAAACGAAAAAAGAATTATAATTTTTAGCAGATTGCAAAAATACAATGTCATTTTGGTGAATACATGAATGGCATAAGATGATTTTCTCTCATGTCGGTTGCAGTGTTTATGGGTCAAATCGATATTTCGAATACTAAAGCGCATGTCAATTTTCCGATGTTTCCATAATTTTCCGTGAGGTGGAGTTGATGAGTAGATGTGTAATCGCTGTTGCGTTGTTGTCAATTTCAACTGAAACGGAAAACTAACAAAATTGTTTACGAATATTACAGCAACTGCTAGAATACAAGAACAGAAGTTCTGATTGATATTAACATCTGGACATCATATTCATTTCAAACAAGAAATATTTACTATAGATACATAGATAGACGTTTATTAATCCTTCAAGACAATTTCACATTGTGTAGGATAAGTTATAATATAACAAAATACACAAAAATACTGCAAACAAATTTTGATTCTCATACATTTATAACTACAATCGAATCATTGCAGTACTTAACTATAGTTGAGCACATAGTCTTATTAGATAAAAATTTTAAATTTGATGGTCATATGAATAAAACTTACAGTCTATGTTTCATGAGGCTCAAAATGTTAAATAACTCAAAAAAAATCTTTAAATGAAGCTACGAAATTGAAACTAGTACAAGGTTTGGTATATCCGACTTTTGACTACTGCTGTGCTGTGAACTGTAATTTTTTGATCCAGGCCAAAATTCGAAAGCTCCAAAGAATTCAGAATGCTGCTGTCAAATTTATATGTTGTTCATCTTACAGAAATCATGTCACTCCATACTTGCAGCGACTTGGGGAACTGAAGTTGAACAAAAGGTTTATGTATATGTTTGCTGTGTTGTTGTGGAAATTAGTGAAATGTGAGAAACCGAAGTATTTGCACGAAATACTTACCTTAAGATCTGATGTCCATGGTGTTAACATAAGAATAAATGGCTTTACTATACCTCAACATCACACAAGCAAATTCAAGGGTAGTTTTGCATACGTTGCACTGAATATTTTGAATAGGTGGATTGATTTCCTCTCGTTGCCGTTGAGTTCATTCAGGAAGGGTGTTAGGACGTCACTGTTAAATCAGTGGTCTCATTATGTTACTTTATTTTTGTGTTTTTCTCTGTTTCAATGTTTTACTTGAAGTAGATTATTATATATATATATATATATATATATATATATATATATATATATATATATATATATATATATATGAATGTTTTTATATATAAAAAAAGGCTTATTTTAATGTTAAAACTTTATTTTCGTTGACGTTTCGTTGTATATCACAACTTTGTTAAAACTAATTTAGAATATAACATTGAAATGAGCCTGTTATTGCTAAAAACATTGAAAATAAACTGTCTCAAACAGGCAATAAATAAATTAATTTTAAATATAAAAAGGTAATCAACTGCCTTGATGATTTTTGTATAGATTTTATTCCCGTACCTCCGTAATAATTTTCTCAAAAGTGTCAGTTTTCTTGGTTAAAAAGGATACGAATTTTTTGTTAGAAAATATTCAAATTATTTCGAATCATTTCACTATGAAGGAACACTAAGGACTTATTGAATAAAACGTTGCAGCCTCAAATGTGATCACGTATACTTTCTAATGGTGTTTGTGAAATGGAGAATTTAACATTATACAATTTCTTTCGTTTCAAACCAAATTTCCAAGCAATAAATCCACTCTTTACCATCTACAAGTTTTTCAATTATGGAACATTTGTAATCTCCATTCCATATAGGGATTTGTTTTATCAAGCTCAAATCAAGTACAGCATTCTTCATGGAAAAGTTCCCCTGTAAATATTTATGTATATATTTATACACTTCTCAATCGGAAACTTCATATTTTAACAAAGGATTAACAAATTGGAGTTATTGAAAACGCATATATTAACACGTACACAAGATATTAATAATTACAGTAAATTGTTTTATTGTGCAAATTCAAAATTTTGATTACACAACGTGAAAAGATTTCTTCCACCCTTCCATGCATAAGAATAGATAACAATAAATCAAAATCTATACAAACAGATATAAAAAGAAAAAACAAGAAAAACCTAGGAATTCCTGCCTAACATTCCATTTGAAGAGACTTCCACCCAGTCGAAAATGGGGCAACATCCAGTTCACCAGAGATGCCGCACAACAAGAAAAACTACCCTTTTATTTAGACGTACAATGCAATGGTAAAGCAACTTCTTTGATTCTTATATTACTATTGTGGATTTCCGAGCATCTGACAGTCTTACAATACAAATATTTTCAACTCAAATAGCTTACTTATAACGGGTGTTTTTTTTAGAGGTATAGAACTATAAGTTGGACTTACTGTTGAAAATGGCGACAGATTTAACAGCTGAGAAGTGATTTATTGTCAGTTGATTTGGCAATTCATCATATAGATTCACCAATAGACTCACGCCTGGACAACGTTTGCAAATAGTGTCGAATGGGCCCAAAACGAGATTGCCGTTGTTCCCGATTTTCATAAGCGAATTTTGTTTAGCGATGAAGCGCACTTCTGGTTGAACGGCTACATCAACAAACAAAACTGCCGCAATTAGAGTGAAGATAATCCTCAAGTGTATGTCAAAACAACGTTACATCCAGAAAAACTGATTGTTTGGTGCGCTTTATGGGATAGTGGAATCATTGATCCGTACTTCGACAAAAACGATGATGGCCAGAATGTTACAGTCAATGGTGTCAATTGTCAATTGTGATTTAACACCGCTAGACTACTTTCTGTGGGGCTATGTAAAGGCGTTGGTCTATGCGGATAAGCCACAAATGCTTGACCATTTAGGGGACAATATTCGCCGTGTTATTGCCGACATACGGCCACAAATGTTGGAAAAAGTCATCGAAAATTCGACGACCAGATTGGAGTACACCCGAGTCAGCCGTGTTGGTCATATGCCAGAAGTCATATTTAAAATGTAATGCACAAGATTGTCTTTCGAATAAAAAAAAATTCTTGTCAATCGAAGTTCTTTACTTCTAAAAAAACACCCTTTACATGTAAATTAGAAACATGTAATCAAAGACAAAAATGGTGTCACATTTCGCGCCTGAAGAAGCCGCTAATAGGTATATCTCATTGCAGCGTTTTGTATTTTTTGCAGCCTCTATTAGTTATATTGCTTCGAAATCCCATAAAAGACATTCGGATATGTTGGTAAACGAGGCTGAGGCTGTAGACCAATTTAAATATTTATATCAGAAGGGAAATGGATTCCTACATAGTACAATGCTTTCATTTTGAAGTAACAGGTCTGAGCAATCTCATACTCCTGTTCCTTATCTCAGGGCCACGCCGCCGCCGATGTGTGCGGCGCACACGGGCGCCAAGATAATAGAGGCGCCGCCATCGACATTATTTTTGTTACACAACAACATATTCTGTGTCGTAGAGTATCGATAAGTTAGTAGGTACAATAGGCGCAACATATATGTGCCATGTAAATAAGGAAATAATTATAATGCGCAAATATCCACGGAAATAATAATGGTCTTCAAAAAAGATTGCTGGATCTAAATCTCCGCGCTTTCTATGTGCCATGCACTAGCCATAGTTTAAACTACGGCGACGCTTTCAATCTCAATCATCATACGACTGAATTTTTTTAGTATTGTGCAAGAATTATTTAAATATAAATAAAAGTATAAGAAATATTACATAAAAGATGGGATATATTACAAAAATATGTAATAAATCTGACCTTAACACCATTGACTGAAACAAGGTAGTCAAGCAGAATAGATGCTATCAAACCGCTTTTTACAAATTTACCAAAAATTTATGATGCCTTATATGAAATATCGAATGGTATATCATATGATCAGCAGCAAATTATGACACTTAATGTCTAGCAGAAAAATATGCTCCTTTTCATTCATTTGTTCACTAAATATATGGCATAAGATTTTGACAAAAGTAATTTTTGTGAGGAAAATTCTGTAGTCCATCGATATGAATATGCAAGTTGGTTTTGGTGTTTTAAAGGAATTAAAGAAGTTTATGATAAAAAATTTTGAGGAAATTGTAAATGATGCCATGAAAATTGTCGGGGCTAAATTTGAAACTTCCATATCCAGAACCCTAAGACATCCAGAAAAACTGACTGTTTGGTGCGCTTTATGGCTGGTGGAATCATTACTTCCGTACTTATTCAAAAACGATGATGGCCAGAACATTACAGTCAATGGTGATCGGTATAGAGCCATGGTTACTAACTCAAGATTATCTTTCAAATAAAAAAAAATTTTTGTCAATCGAATGATCCATCGTTGTTTTATTGCAATTTAAAGTTCTATACCTCTAAAAAAGCACCATTTATATAAAACTGGAGAACATTTACTTCGGTCAAAATTAACAAATAATAAAAAACATTAGTTGGAACATGAAGATTCATGAAAAAAGAGGCGCTTCATAGGTTTTGCACACAGGCGCTGTGGGGGTCGGCGCGGCCCTGCTTTATCTACTCTAAATTGGTCATCCATGATCACTCCTAGAATTTTAGATTTTTTTTACGTATTCCTAAGCAGTATCATTGATTTTTATCTGATATTCACAAAAATGAAAATAATACATGCAGTGACGAAACTCCCCAATTTCTGATAACCTTTGAGTAATATTTTAGATTTATTGGAATTTAAACAAAGTCCATTTTTGCTGCACCATATGAAAATACATCTTATGTCGTCGTTCATCTTTGAGATTGTTGTGACGACAACATTGGTTCCGCAAGAGGTATAAAATTGTAAGTTTGAAGTTGTAAGCAAGAGCTGCGTAAAGATGACAATTGGATCTTGGAATTACAGATTGGAGATCAATATTATATATTGAGAAAAGGATGGGACCTCACATACTATACACTACGGAACTCCACGTGTGAACTGGTATTTCAATTTACCATTGCAATTCAGGATTTGGTATCGATCAGTGAGATAACTCTCCAACCCTGTTCATTTTTTTGTATAAAGACCTATACAAATAGCTTTTTCCAAGAAAAGCGACGGTACCACCAAACCAAACGATAACAAAGATAACTTCGATTGAAGAATGAATTCAATTAGGTTTAATCTCAATCATTTTGCGGCTTTAAAAACATACAAATGAATGATTAATTCTGAATGAAAAAATGTTCTTTCAGTAAAATAAAAGTAGTAATCTCGTTTTCATGAATTTCCAAATTTTATATTTCAAGGTGCCATTTTTAAGTTATTGGAGAATATTGAAGTGAAATAAAATTTTTTTAGAAACAATTCATTATATTATTTTTCTTTATACCTCAAGAATAAGTAAACTTACAGCAGGAATAGGACACTTGTCCGGTTTTTGTACCCCCATCTGTTTACCCCAGTTAATCCACATATCTCGAATTAATGGAGAGTTCAATGAAGAACGACATACATCTTTCTGAAAAGGCAGAAGAGGAAATGAAACCCAGCCCTGCTCAGTCCATTTTTCAAGCTTTAGGAGTATCTGAAAATTACTACCTTCAGCACTAGAAACTATAAAATTTCAAAATTAAAATTTTTTTTTAATTTAAACTTAACTTGTACTACATCTACAAAAGTACCTACTATGTTTTCTTTCAGAATGTATGGGTCATCAACTTTAAATTTGATCTTTACTCGCATAATAGTTGCACTGTTTCTCAAAGGTAGTTGTGGGAACATTCAATTTTTATTTACATCAAATCAAATCTGATATCCAATTTTATATTCTCAATGGCGTCGAGGAAATAAATTATAATTCATTTCCTCCATATAACTTATAATTTTCACATCCTACCTACCTAATTGATTCGTACACAATAAATTTAATAAAAGGTAAATGGTGCTTATGATCGCTAATAGATAATAGGTATTATGAAGAAACGAAAATTGCTCACTGGCATGTTTAAGAAACATGTAGAAACACTTGTGTTCATAAAACCAGTTATAAAACCAGTTATCGAAGAAAATAATCTAATGGCATCAAGGGTCTCGAACGAGGTGGCCAATAAGAAAGTCCATATTGTAAAGTTATTCGTTTTTCAAAATGTTTCATCAGTGTCGCTCGCTGTGAGGCATGGAGCATTTCCATCTTGTTGAAAGCAAGTGTTTTCAAGACATTTTCGTTGCATTGCATGGACACACAACAGAATTTTCAAACATATCCCTATAAGCGGGTTTATCGATTACTGTTATATTCTGACATCACCGTTTTGGAAAACATAATGATCACTCATTTCACCAGTCTACACGTTGAATTTTTCTGGATTTTATTCATTTACTTAGCTAAAACAGTCCAACCAAAAGTGTGCTTTCTCAATAAACAGAATTTTGATTTTATATTGTGGATGAACAGCAATGTTTGCTTCATGATATTTCCTTAATAGGATTGCAAGGATGTAAGGTATGAGTTTGGTCAATCAATGTACGTATTGTATTTTTAAGCACGCAAAACACTAACTTTGCATGTAATTTTTAAAGAAGTGCATGGAAACAAGTTTAAATGTTTAGCACAGCAAATGGTGGTCAACATAAAAAGGTTTTCAAAATATCTTTAAGCAATTCATAAATTTCGAAAAGTCCGATAGTAGTATACCAATAAAGAAAGGGTTGAAGCAATTTGAACCTAATATACTTGTTCAATCTTCACAAAACAAATTACTGAAAAATCAAACGATATGAAGAGATTCTTAGGAGGAAAAAGTAAACCAAGCCCATCGCAAATTAATTGGAAGTATCAGATATCATTATGCAATCATATATATTGATGATTGATGGGGCCGATACTTGGAGAAAATTAATATCCAAATATTTAGAATTTTCTCATACCTAATTTAATACAAATACGCATGACGACGTTTCGAAGTACTACTTATTTATCAAATGCTGAATTAATATCTGAGAATATGAGTATTAATTCAGTATTTGATAAAGAAGTAGTACTCCGAAACGTCATCATGCGTATTTGTATAAAATTATGAGGAAATTCTAAATATTGTTTCATATATATATTCGAGTTTGTTGCTGTTGTGGACAATTCGAAACAACTTTTCTCATAGAATATAAACTTAAATTCAAACACTTGAACTTATGATTTACACTTTATTGACTACATATCATGACGCGTTTCGTCGTTACAAACGACTTCTTCAGATGCTAACAGTAACCTCTTAGCGTCTATTAATCTGTCTATTAATATTATTCTGTTAGCATCTGAAGAAGTCGTTTGTAACGACGAAACGCGTCATGATATGTAGTCAATAAAGTGTAAATCATAAATTGAGGTGTTTGAATTTAAGTTTACATTCAATTATAATGGATTTATATCAAGTAAACGCCAACACTATTAAATAAAAAAAACTTTTCTAATTTCACATTCTTTTGTACAACTGAATAAATCAACTGGAATACGTTAACAATATAGCGCATAACTCCTAAAAACACTAATAGTTAATTTTTTTAAATATTTTGAATCAATTTGAATCATAAAAGATAATAATTTATATTCACTTACTCCTACGTTTTCGTCTAAAGGTCGTCTGTAATATATATCATAACTCAATAAACCAATTGTTGAATTAATTTTTCGAAACTTAAGATTTCTCAGTGGGCTTTCCAGTTTTTCATTCTCTGGGCAAGTTTTAACGCTCTCTACAGAAAAATAATACTTTTTTGCCTAGAAAAAATGAATGTTTTAAAGAGTCAATCGTCCCCATTCAAACTCACAAATCCACTAAAACTTGGACGAATATATAATAATATTAATGTTAAATGTAAAATCCATTTCAAAGTCATTGTATTCATTCAAATTGATTGAAAAAAGGCTAATAATGATCGTTCAAACTTCAGATGTTGGCAGCAAATAATCATCAATTGAATCTGAAGATCGCTTTGCAAGATAGGTTTATGGTGTTTATTACAGCATAATCTATTGTTTAGAACTGTACGAATATGTTTTGTTTCATTTAAATCGCATTACATGTTATTTGAAGCATATCGGATGATATACTTAAATTTTTTTTTATTAGAAGTATTAGTCATGTTTCAAATCATATAAAAATCGTCTATCGGTACTAACAAAAAATGACCGAATAGTCGATACAGATTTTTATTGTCGAAGATATAGAGACATATGTTGCAGGGTTCTCAACTGTCACTATTCGAAACCATAACTACAATTTGTAATTATGCCAAGTAGGCTTATACTTTACAATTAAAATAAAAACACTTGGCTCATTGTTTCACCGTAAAAAGTAATGAATGTGTTCAACAAAACTGAACGTTCGAAATGTTTGAAGCTATTGAACTATTTAAAAAACAAAGATAAACAAAATATAAAACTACTTAGTTACAAAAATTGTAGAGGGCTTCTTTAATAGAACCTATGATAACAAAGGCGATACCTGGAAAACAGAACAGTTTTAAAATTTACGATGGGTATTTACTTTTTTAGAAAGCGCTTATTTCAATAATGTAGTCTTAGTTTATTTCAATATTTTACTTTATTTTTAGTTCAGAGTACTCCAATTATAAGCCGCGCCCACAAACGTCAATAGCCCTCTCTAAACGACCAAAATCTTTTTGAGGTATCACTGTATCACTTTTGTTATCCTCCGTTCTATAAAAGTACATAGCTTGTTTTTCATTTTTAAGACTTTTTCTAATAATGAGAAACTCATTATTATTCGACATATGTCGCGACTCTTCATTTCCGTTAATTATTATTATATAATTATGAATACACCTGTGAAACAATAATAAATTGAATAAATGTCATTTTACGAGAATTATGATTTCACAATTATTTTTCATTATTAAAATGTCAATATTTAATTTCAAAAAATTTTCTAAATAATAAGGTCTTTAAAAATGTTTCCCAAATGCCTTTACCTTTTTAGATGGATTAACGTACAACAGGTGGACGCAGGATCTAGGGGTCTATAATCATTGGTTTTTTCTACCTGTAAAATATATGACGTTTAGCGTCATCTATGCTTCAGGAACTTATTCATTTTATTATTGTTTCCTTCCCTTCCGAATGACTTAGATCATGACAATGTAATGTCATATTCTTAACCTATAACTAGGATTTTATGTTTGTTTATAAGTACAATGATATAATGGGAAAATTATACGATTCTTGTGGATGTAATTTGCGGTAGTTCAACTGATAATGAAATGATGACTAGAAAACTTTCAATTACCAATATACGTGTTAATACTACGTAAAATTATATATTTTAAGTCATGACAACAATAACTATTGATGAATTCGGTGAAACAGAATCTTCGGAACCAACGAAAAAGTTGATACCAAAAAGTTCCACACATTTATGTTATATTTCATTATGGAGAGCAGTTGCTGTAGTCGCCACGATAGTTGTACTCATATCCCTCGTATTGTTATTACGTTTTTATATGAGGTTTCTCTTGCTGTGGCTTGAACATCAAAATGGATCCATACAAATGGTGGCTGTTGTACTTCTTTTTTGTCTTGTAGCATTACCTATTTCCATAGGATATCTTGTGATGGTGTGCATATCAGGTTACTTGTATGGTTTTTGTTTTGGACTTCCATTAGTAGTATGGGTGCCAATTTTGGGCTTCTAATAGCAAATTTTGTATTGAAAAAATTGGACATCATCCAGCTGTATTTAGATTGACTGAGAACCCGACAGCTCAAGCAATCAAAACACTCATCTCAGGACCTTCTTGCTTCAAAATTGTGTTATGTGCTAGAGTAACTCCAATTCCATTTGGATTACAAAATACAATATTTGCAGTAAGTATGAAAGAAATTATTGTGTTCCAAGTTCTTCTATACATTTTAATTGCTTGTGTATTTTGAATTTGTATTATATCCTTGTGAAAATGATTTTTTAATCAATTTTTTTTTGTAATATTGTAGAATATATTCAAATATTTATCGGATGAAAGTATCAAAATTGTTTTGAAAAGGCATGAAGTATTGAATTAAAAGTAGTGTGTTAAAAAAATTGTAGTCTCAAGAAACTGGTGAGAACTACTTAGATAACATATTTACTTCGATATATTTTCCTAATAATATATAATTTTGGAAAATATGTAAGTAATTCTATTGTTCATCTGAGTCAAAAAATTATGGAATCAATGTATATAGTTATTCATGTTTTAAATGTATATTTTAAACTTAAATTTAATTGTCTTTATAGTTTCAATATAAATTTGCTCAAATAAATTAAAAATTAAACCACTTGACTTAAGTTTCACTGAATATATTAAAAACTCGACATATGTTTTGGGTGGTTAACCCATTATCAAGAATATACAATATTACTGATTATATTACCCGAAACATATATAGAGTTTGTAATAATATATTCAATGAAACTTACATCAAGTGGTTTAATTTTTAATTTATTTTAACATAATATTTCACCAAGAGATAAGCGAATCCTTATGTCATTAAATTTGCTCAATAATGATGAATATTTATCCAACATTCAACTATACTAAAAAAAGTTTTACCTTGAGATTTGGTTAGATTGTCTCATAAATAATTTTTATTCATTATTTTTTAATTCAACTAATATTTGTTGATATTTTTATTTTATTTATTAATCTAAATATACAATAAAAAAATAATCCCATATATAAAGTATTAAACTTAAAATTACAATTAAAATTTAGATAAATTTACTCCAAATCAGAGTATTGATGTTTCAGGAAGTGCAATCGTTCTTAGAAAGTTAATATTCAGTTGATGTCTGCTGAACAAAAAAAGATTTTATTGACTTCACAAATTAGGAAATGAGTTGCTATTCTATATTTCTAGAGATAATCTATTAAATGTTTCAGAGCATTTCCTTAATGGATTCCTTTTGTCTATTTCACTCCTTGCTTTTTGTAAGTGAAGATAATGCTTTATACTGGTTCCATATTGATGAATTTCACTATTTCTTGTTAACCTGATGTTGAGTTTATATCTTTCATATTCTTTTTTATAAATTACTTTACATTGTTCTATTTTAATAGTGTTTTTATTCGTTCTATCTCTATAGTTTCTTGTATACCTTTGATGTTGGAATCATTTAATCAATGTGAAATAAAATACACAAGAAAACGAAAGATGTTTCTCTTATATCTTGGTGAAACATTATGTAAAAATAATAAATTAAAATTAACACACATGACTTAAGTTTCACTGAATATATTGAAAACTACATATGTTTTGGTGGTTAACCCATTATCAAGAGTATACAATGTTACTGAGTATATCAGTAACTCAAGTATAATCTTGATAATGGGTTAACAATCCAAAAAATATGTAGAGTTTTCAATATATTCAGGGAAACTTGAAAGTCAAATGTGTTAATGCTTATTTATTGTTTTGAAATAAAATTTATAACAAATTTATTTTGTAGCCTCTGAAATATAGATAGGAGAATTGCAGAACATGTTCCCCAGATGGATATCAGATATCTTATGTTGGAAGAAAGAAAGTGTTGTATAACTTATAATTAATATCCAAATACTGTTGATATTTATATACCATACCTATCATCAGAATAATTTGACTGCTCAAATATTGTTAATGTGCTTGCCAGTTCAACTTGTCTAAAATGATTCTGAAATATTTAGATGTTTTATTAAAATACTGTTTTAGTTGAAATACTGCTTCCTAATCTAAGTGTAATCTTAGATTAGACATCTCTCTTATTTTTTTGTTTGAATATCATAATATTTTTTTTGGTGTTGAGTTTGAATTCATTTTCCTAAAAGTTATTATTGAATATGCTCCTTGATTGGTGGTTTTGTTAACATTTTTGTGAAAAATAGGTTTCATCTCAATTCCTAAAGATTGAAATGAATCTACCAATATGTATGTAAAATTATGGGTTTATGTACTACATATATGAAGAGTGTTGTCTATGACAGGTTAATTGTATTTGGACCCAATCCTAAAGATAGACATTCATCCACTGTAAGTCTTGCTAACATCAATGAAAGGAGCCTAACTCCTTGAATAATCTTTAAATTTATGTCTTCAGTTAGTGACTTCAATTCATTACAATAGTGTCTTGCTGTTAGATGCTTGGGAATAAGCTTGACTGCAGTTTTTATCAGAAGCATGTAAGGTTGTTGATAAGGAAATATGTATAAATTAGGCATGTTTACAGATCTCTTGTTTAAGCTTGGTTGGGCCATGTTTTGTATGATGGTTGATAAAGTACATATTTTGCTAGCTCATTAGGCAAAATGTAGAGCAGATCTTGCAAATTGGTCTTGCAGAGTGATGGAAGTTTTATAGCTCAGGTTGGAGAATTTACTCTATATATAAATGTTCATAGATAGAGTAAATGATCAATCATCAAAATGCATTTGGTTAGATGCAAAAGAGGGTAGCATGGATAAATTTAATGAATCATTTTGTATTTACTTATTTTATTATTTCATATTCTGTATTCATTGATATCTTATTGTATTTATTGACGTTGGTAGATTATTAACAGTTCAGATACTTCTTTTCTCTTTCCCTTGAGGGAATGTAGATGATTCATTTGCAATTGAAATATGAATTACGCAATTTGCCACTTATTATGGTGGAACTATCAGGTTTTCCTCCCTAATTCTGATAGTGAGAGGAGAAGATATTAATACTGACCTAATTTTTATTTTGTCGAGAGTTCCAATCAGGCCTCGTTTTATTATCTATATCATGGGTTCTTTGAAATTGTATGAGTGTATTGCAATTAACTATGTTAATTTTGCATTGTTCTTTACTCTACTGGTATTGACAATACTACTCAGATGATTGTTATTTTTCTGTGTTCCTTTTATCAGTTCCCCGTGCTGGAATTTTCGTTTCTTATTAACTACTTTATAATTCGTAGGTTTGTAATGCCGTGGAACGTGATACTCCCTTTTTCGCCATTTTTTCACAATTTTAGTGTGTAGACACTATAATAAATTGTTGACTAGAAATGAACAATGTACATTGTGGAAAATAGAGTCAATTTCATTACAGGAGAACTTTCACTTATCATAGACTAGCTGACCCGGCCAACGTTGTTTTGCCATATTTAAAAAAAGTTATTGTGGGTTATCCATAAGAGATATTATACATATAAACCTTCCTCTTGAATCACTCTATCTATTAAAAAAAACCGCATCAAAATCCGTTGCGTAGTTTCAAAGATTAAAACGTACATAGGGACAAAGGGACAGAAAAAGCGACTTTGCTTTATACTATGTAGTGATATTACATATCAGAGGGATTTAGCTATGTGATGGCCTTTATGTTTCGGGATTTAGCAACCCTAGTGTTGCAATCTGGCAACTGACAGCTCTATCGTAAAATTGGAGATTTTTGAGGTTATACGTACTCAGAACGTTTTGACATACGAGCGCTATTTGTGTTTGTTTACAGTAACTCAAAAGATTCATCTCTGCCCAAAAATGGAATTAAATGGTGAACATTTTCGTGTAAATATTTTTTACAACTTTCGACGTGGATTCACTCAGCAACATTGCATGGATGAACTCAATTCAATTTTTGGCGATGAAGTTCCATCAAGGACCAGTGTTTATCGATGGTATGGTGAATTAAATCGTGGTTTTAGTTCAATCCAAGACGAATTTCGTGAAGGTCGTCCAAATTCAGTTGTTGTTCCGAAAACCATTGATGCTTTGCGCGAACTGATATTGCAAGATCGTCATGTGACCTATCGTGAGATTGAGACAACCTTAGGCATTAGTTGGACCAGCATACATTCAATATCACAAAAATATTTGACTGTCAAAAAAATTTGTTCGCGTTGGATCAAAACCCAAAAAAAGGCTCGTGTCAATTGGTCGAAAGAAATGCTCAAAAAAACGATTGCGGTGCTTCGAAATACGTCTATGACATCGTGACAGGTGATGAATCGTGGATTTACGCGTATGGTCCTGAAAGTAAACAGCAGTCGACTGAATGGGTGTTTCAAGATGAGCCAAATCCAACAAAAGTTGTTCGCGAACGAAGCACTTCCAAGCAAATGGTCGCCTGTTTTTCGAAAAAAAATTGGACATGTCGCAACCGTACCATCAGAACAAAGCACAACAGTCAATTCTGAGTGGTACAAAACCATTTGTTTGGCAGTTGTCTTTCAAGAAATCAGGAAAACCAACCGCCGAAGACGGATCACTCTTCACCACGACAATGCGAGCTCTCACACATCGGCTCAAACAACTGTATTTTTGAGCACCCAAAACATCGATTTGATGAATCATCCGCCATATAGTCCTGCCTTGGCATCGAATGACTTCTTTTTATTCCCGTACGTAAAAAACAAAATGAGAGGTCAACGTTTTTCGACACCTGAAGAAGCGGTTGCTGCATTCAGAATGCATGTTTTGGAGATACCTCAATCAAAGTGCTTCGACAATTGGTTCAAACGCATGCATGTGTGTATAGATCTTCATGGGGTATATTTTGAAAAACAGTAAAGCGATTTTCGATTTTAATATTTTTTTATTTTTTGTACTCTAATCTAACTATGGAAGGCAACCCTCGTATCACTTCTGTGGCGGCGATCTTCACGGCGGAGGCCTTCGAGGTATTGATTTCCGTTACTTCCCAGAAACTGACTTCCTGACAATCTTTGCTGCGAGTAAAAGTATATTGAAGAGTTATTCGCCGAGTCCTAGTTCTGTGATGTTTAACAGGAGATTTTTTTAAGATTTTACCTGTGGATCAGGTATAATCTTTCAATTTCTCGATATTTACAGATTTTTTCGGCATTCGCCTCAACTAGGTTAATTTGCATTTAGTTTCAAAAGTAGTTTTCTTGGCTCTTTTGTCAAACAAGACAAGGTCAGCCTTATTGTGGGGAACTGTTTGATAAGTTAAGATAGTGCGGTAACAGTAGAGTTTGAGCTAATTGTATTCCAAAATTGACTGCGGAATATAGTTTCACTAAGGCACGATTTTTTTCTTCACAAGACGCGATGTCGATGCTAGTTTTATCAATTTTAGTTTCAAAAGTAGTTTTCTTGGCTCTTTTGTCAAACAAGACAAGGTCAGGCTTATTGTGGGGAACTGTTTGATAAGTTAAGATAGTTAGTAGAGTTTGCACTAATTATTTTCCAAAATTGACTGTGGAATATAGTTTCACTAAGGCACGATTTTTTTCTTCACAAGACGCGATGTCGATGCTAGTTTTATCAATTTTAGCAATCTTTGCTACGGCATGTCATGTCCCCTTTTGTATTTTGTACTTCTTTTCCGATTTTCTATTATTATCATTAGTTCATATTTTAGTGTTGGCGTTTACTTGATGTGGAAGACCCACTTGAATTTATGATTTTTCTAGTTGGTATCATCTTAAGCATGAAGAAGTCGTTTGTTTGTAATAATAAAATGTAAATCATGTTCAAGTGTTTATAAGTTTATATTCAATTATTATAGTTCACTTATATTTTGAACAAAATTTTCAAAAAGATTAATTTTACTAAGAAAATGAACGCGTGTCCCTAAAGTTTTGTTCGTTAATGCTCATCCCAATTGCAATACCCATAAAGCATCTGGAAGACAAACAGGTTAATATTTTCTTGTAACAGGTGTAATATATGCGACGCGGAAGGTGCTTTGTTCAGACATCACGACGTTTCAACTTTGATATATAGGTCTTGTCGTTTCAGTATTCTGAAAATAACAAGGGCGTGATATATTGATTTCTTTGTTAGTACCTTCTATTTTCTGGGATATCCCATTTTTATAAATAGATTTATAGGGTGCGCCTGAGAATGGGCATCCGTATTTTATAACTCCTCGAAAGATGCAGCGTCCTTCACATTTTTCTTGAGTTAATTCGTATATTTTTTCCAATTTTTCACTTCTAGAAATGTAATCAGAAAATAGAAATGATTAAATAAATCCTATATTACCTCTAGAACGAAAATTAATCGAATTTCGCTGAAGTGTACTTTGTATTTGATGTTTTTATTGTCAAAATTTGAAATATATGTTGCATGCATAGTTTTTTCTGTTATTCAAAAATGAACCAATGAGACCAACATTAACACTTGCACATATTTGTGTTTTAAATACTTTTTAAAAGGTGTTATAGATGTCTAATGTTTTATAACGAATTGAGTTAGGTATAGATACCTGTGCTTGAATGCTTCATTGTGAAGATTGCTATTAGAAAAATTCTGTGGAATTATAAAGTTCCTATTTTCACTCAAAAGAAGAAACATTTCTTGTTTAAATCACTTAATTCTTCAATATGAATTTCATAATTAAATAAAATTAGTATATAATATTTCACATTGAAATTATTAGAAATATAAGATGTTCAACATTTATTCTATAACCACCTACATCCAATCACACAATTAAAACAATTGCAAAATCATTTGTTAATTAATGTTGAAACTCAACCTCTAAGAGAAGGATTGAAATACTCACTGTCCATAATTTATCATTAGATTTGAAATTACTAGCAGTCATTGGGGATATAATCCTAACACACGTTTTGTTTCAATATGTAAACAAAAAATTCAAGTTGAAAGTATGCATGTGAAAATAAAACTTGTGAGACAGATCAGTAAGGCTGACAAAGGCAATAGTTAAATTATAATTGAAGTATAATTGAATTAATAAAATAGTTAAATAATTTGATCGTTCACATTATTATGGGATAAACTCTATAATAATGTTTATTAAGTGAAAAAGATTTTTTTAATATAGTAATTCATTATATCATTCCTACTCTTTAACTTCTCTTGATTTTTCCCAAATATTTTATTTATATTAGTGTATGTAATAGTTATTTTAATAATATTTTTTTTTTATAAACATGTATTTGTAGGGAAAGATGTTGTCGAAGAGTTTATAATTAATTTCAGACCAAAAAATAAACTGTATGTACCTGTTGCTTAACTGAATGTTTATAAATTTCGCACAATTTATATTATAATATAGTAAAGTGTAGTAATTGCGGCTTTTTTGAATGGGTAACTCTTTTATGTTGATACCTGTCATTTTTATTGCAGCTTAGTAATGTCAATCCAAGGATATATCATTTAGCTTCCTTAATGGGATTATTTCCGACTCAAGTTTTGGGAGTTTATTTTGGGACAACCTTAAGAGCTATGCAAGATGCCTGGGAACATAAGAATCTTTCACCTTCCGCTTATATTGTAATATCAATTCAGGTAATGATTTTTAACAATGAAAATTGTTTGTTCTAATCTTTTCTATTCAATCGATAAAAGAAAATATGAACGAATATCATTGTGAAGGAATCGTTTCGTATCATTTAATTGTAAATGTTCGAGCTTCTTTATTTCAACGAGTTGGTCAAAGGAAGCATTTGCGGCTATACAATTACAGGAGGCGAATGCCAACTAGAGATTTTATCTTTATCTGCTTCGATAATATAATGAACTTGGGCAATATATCCAAAATTATTCCCATTAACGGAAAATATGATAATGATATTTGTTTTCATATTTGATCATTAATTTCATAAGATTAAAAGTTGAAAATTATTGCTTGAAAAACTGAAACTCTTGAAAATTTATTTTAGGTCGTAACTTTGTATTCAGACCTTTACTTCATATTTTTTGAATGTAACTGTAAAATAATATTGAAATTACAACTAGAATGTGAAAGTCTTGGGGAAAAGTTTCGAATCTTGAACGTTAAGCATATGGCACAATAATGAAAACTATCTAGTTTAAAAAGAGGTAGTGAAATTGTTGAGTAGGTATCTGAGGCAAACTGAAAACATGTCATGTACTGTCAGATGTCAATCAAGGGCTGAATTAAAGAGATTTTGTATAAAGCGTACTTATATAAGTAGTTCATTATATTTTTCTCGCTTTTCATTTTAATTTCCTAGTTGATTTCATTATTCTTATGTTATATTGAAACTACTACTGTTATAGCACTACCTTATTACCTTGATGACAATTGAGTACAAATTTTATTTCAACAGCCCATGTGCTGCATACCGTCGTTAAATTCTCTGTATCTTCTCTGTAATTCTCAATATCTGTACAAATTGTTATATAGGTTCCACAATAATTGTTTATTTACTCCACATGCGTTTCCTGGATTCAAACCATGATCAAGAGTTTTTACATGTTATTCATTATTGTTATTTTATGTTGCAGTTAGTAATGGATGGTCTTATGATGATATGGGTAGGATATAAAGCCAGAAAAGAGTTGGCTAAAGTACTATCTGGTGCAGATACTACAGGACCAATAATTCTATAGTTCAATTACGAATATTTGAATTTACTGACGTACCTTCATTTAAGCCAAATGATATTAGTAAAGAATATTTTTATATAAATGTATAATTAACAATATATCTATCATGTTGCTTTTGATAATAGTCGACATTTTGTTTCATTCACTCATCTAGGCCCAAATTGAAATTTTTGTGTAATAGATTGTGAGGGAATAACCTATCAACAAACCATATGATTTGTAAATGCAACTTCATGTTTTTATTTATTCATTCTAAGATCTACACAAAAGTAAAATTTATGATTCTACTTCTCTTCAAGAAAGCAGCTTGTTTTTCATGTTATTTTGAAATAATGATATATGGCCTTACATCGTTTTTAAGGAGATACTATTTTCTCTGATAAGTACTCCAGTGTATTTCTCAAGATAAAAAAGTCTATGAGTTCTCGGAAATAAAAAAGGCCACTATAATTGATAAATAACTAGTTTGTTAATCTTATCTATATTTTGAATATGGTAATATTTTTAATCAGGACTCTACAAAATACAAATATTCAATCTGTATTTTGATTGAAATCCTCTAGGACCTCTCGTAGTATAGAGGTTTCAGAAATTAGCTCACAGATTCCATCGATCAAATATAGGTCTTCAGCTTATTTCTACTGACTGAAAGCAAAACTGCCCCACATTCTCTTCTGAATAAAACATTTAAGACTAGCCAAATATAACATTATAACAGGTATGTGTTTTCACAAGACTGAAAGGTGAGGTCCCCAAATTCTGGCTGTTTATAGTATTCCATGTTTCCATTGTGAAGATCTCGTGAAATAATAATTTTTGATTTAATCACTTGCTGAAACTTTATTACTTAACATAACAGTATCAGGTTATCTTTCATTATTTTATTGTTGAAATGCATCACCTTCTCAACTTTGAAGCAAATACTTTTCAATTATATTTAATAAAATAGTTAACAATAAGAGAACATTTGAAGCTAAGTATTTTTCATATGATAAGACCTAATCTCAAATTTCACTAAAAATATTGTTCACTTGAATATATAAAAGTGGGAATTGTCATTTGTTGTCCCCTCGAAATCATGCCTCATTGAGTAATGGTCTAATATAATAGTATTAAATTAAAATTAAAACACTTGGCCTAAATTTGACTGAGAATATACTGAGTAAAACCTAAGCCAAGTGTTTTAATTGTAATTTACTATTATTTAATATAATGTTTCATCAAGTGATAAGCGAAACGTCCGTGTCATTTATTGATTAATGATCTGGTAATTTCTGTGTTAATTCCACCTTATGATATTTTCCTTTATCAACGATTTTGAGTTCAGTTCATGTTCAAATGCAATTTGAAGAAAATTTGTACTGAAATGTTAATTGTAGGATGACCTAGTATTTCTACATTCTATTCATAGGTAGATATTTACATTAGTTAGATTTAGTGATTTTCGTTTTCAAGAATTTATACCTTGGATATTAACATAAATGGAGAATAACTGTTAGATAATAATAAAATAATAGATTCAGGAATCATTTAATTTTCTTTAACATTCAAAATGCGTCTTGATATGTGTTTCACAAAATATACGTCATTATAATGCTACAAAAAGGTTTGTCATACAATATGTACATTATTGGTTAGTTAAAATTTGTTACTAATGTCAATATGGAATTAGAAAAAAAATTAAACACATATTACCTAATTTCATGTGATACCAACGGCAATTAATAGCCTCAAGGTTTCGAAATTAATACATTCATGTATAGATATAAAATATTGAGATAATACCTAAAATACAATTTTCTATGGCTACTGGGAGGTATAAAAAATGCTCGTAATTGTTAATAGTTCAAACAAGGTTAACACGAAAGGCGGGTATAAAATTATTATTATTTGGAAATTAACAATACACTGTGCAGGACTAGATTGGCATGATTGGAAGATGAATTATGTTTGTTTATGAAAAGATGTTATGTTTTTATGTCTTATTTTTGAACTATGGTGAAAATTTAAGGGATTTCCTGTATAAGTTTTTGCCAAAGTTGTCCTACTATAGGATTGCTAGATTAAAGTTACATCTTATTTTAATAAATGCTTGCTGATTAATATGTTGAGTTATTTTTATTTGATACTATGCAAGGGATATATTTTTCGTGAATGCAGATACCATAAATTGACTAGATTAATCAGATTAATCATGATTAATCAACTGTGTTAAGTTAATGTATTCATAAATAACATAAAAAATAAATTACATAACTAATGCTACTAGTTTTTTTTACTAGTTTTCATAGTTCCTGAACTTATCCCAAAAATTAACAACATTAAATGGTATTGTGATGTGTTTTGAATTGAAATTAGTCATAATACCTAGGTATCTTTTTTGGATTTGATATTGATTATTCAATTGATTACAATATTCGCGTGATTGTATAAAGATCAAACATAAAATATATTTTTCGTACTGTTGATTTCATTAACTATCTACTAATTTTCAATCTTTAATCTAGCAATCCCGTCATCGCTTGCCTGAAAAACAAAGAGTTTGATTTTCTACACAAATATAAAAGCTGTTTCCGACGAGCATTTCTCGATCGAGCAATCTTGGTTGTGTTCCTTCACGGATCTGAGCCATTTTCCATGACAATGAGGGGCTGAAAGTGCTGACCAGCGCGTGATACGGCCTTGTACACCGTGACCTTGACATCTCCAGCCAAGGCTTTCGTGAAGAGCTTCGGATTCACAACGTACGCAAATTTGTTCACCTGAAAAGGGATATCGAATAAATTTTCATTTTTACTTTCATAAAATCGTGCATGAAATCGCACGTCACTTCAGTTATTCCTGAAGTATCTTTGACTAGTTTTTAACAGGTAGGTACTTAAAGATTAAGGAATATATTTTACTCAAAGTTATCAAAATAAAAAAAAATAGTTTTATTTCCAATCATATTGACACATTTCACTGAAACTTCATTAAAGGATGGCTACAAACGGCTGAAGTATTCATTCACTCATGATCAAGCCTGAAATTAACTGAAATTCACTTTAGAGAAAGTGATTGTGTTTTAATATTTTATACATATGCATGAAATTTCTTCAATAAAAAATCTGACAGCAAGGAATAAGAAACCAAGTAACCCACACAGGGGTAAAAAATTATAAAGACTTCTTAGAAAGAAACATGGACCAAATGACCTATATTAACACCAAGTAGATCGTACACAGAACAAAATACCTGGTTGGACTTCAAATTTTTTAAAAACTCATTTGAAATATTGCAATAGGACGACAATATTCCTTTATAGCATCCAAAAATAATATTACATGAATCTATGGCATAATAACCCTATTCATAAAATTATTCAAACTGATTTCACTACTACACCACGAAGCGAATAAAGCGAAGGAATATCTCAATGACATAAATTTGAGTCAAACTTTATTTGAACACAATAAATAAGACCTACACCTGTTTCTTCATGAAGAAAACAATGATTCATAGAAAATATTTCAGAGTAATTATCATTTCTCCACTTTTAGTAATCTCCCACAACAAAGGCCCCATTCATTCTGGAAACAGAAACTGTAGCATCTGAAGCCCTCTGGAAAACAGTTATTATTCAAGGTTTATTCAGGATAACATACACTATTATGTACGTACTTTAGCATACAACTAGTACTGGTCTTCTATCATAAATCATTTAAGTTCACCACTCAACATCTAGTTACACTTGAATGAGGTGTACATACCTAGACAACTTCACAATTTTGTGTCTGCTGACAAGTTCAAAATTTTCAATGAGCAGTATGAGAGTTCGAGTCATTTTTTCCAGATACCTCAGAAAAATAGATTTTTTTCAAAAAGATATATAAGTTATATCTGGATATCTATGCATGGATAGAACGCATGGATATTACTTTCAAGCTTAATACAAAATATCTCTACTTTAACTTCTATGTTTAGAATGATTTACAGAATAACCAATCAGTAATGGTTGAAGTTAGTTCTGTAGATCCCGTTCCACTCCTATTGAAAGAGGACAAAAGGTCGCACTATTCACAGGCTCTATAGTTGCTGACATTCACTCAAAGAACCACAGAAAATCGAAGAAAGATGCCATGCTCTCAAAAACCACATGAACATATCTGTTACTATGATCTGGATTCCGTTTCATGTGAGCATTTAAGGAAATTAAGATGCTGATACAAAGCTTTCAAAGTACTCTGATCTTGATATTACAAATGTTGTGCTTCATACAGACATAAGGACATCAATAAGGAGTGGAATTGATGAAGAATTGCAGACCCAATACCAGGGCATGGGTAACCATACCAGCAAGCTGCATACATTTGAACCGAAAATTCTCGGTAACAAAATTAGCTCTGAACAGACAAAATAAAATACTAATTATGATACTAAGAATAGGTCATACGAAACTGACCCACGGTTATTTAATGATATTAGGCGACTACCGAAGTGCGAATACTGTGATGATATCCCTCTCACTACTAACTTGGTGTCTACAACATGAAGCAGTTTGTCACCTACCTTTGAACTGAACACAACATCAAACATATTTTCAACATAACGAGCTAAGTTGAAATACCAATAAAATTCACTAGGAAATGTGGATTTTACAACCTCGTGTAGTCTATATATTAAAGAAATACAGTTCCATTTAATTTCAATATGATATATACTTATTGTTAATTATGTTTCAGGTAACCGTATCATGTAATATAGTTATAGTTGAAACTGTAGCATTTGTACCATGTGCCAATAACCTAGTATTCAATACATATTACTTGAAATAAAAGAAATTAGTTTTTGTACATAACCGTCTTTATTAAAATTTTTAATATTTATTAGTGTTGGCGTTTACTTGATGTAAATCCATTATAATTGAGAATAAACTTAAATTCAAACACTTGAACTTATGATTTACACTTTATTGACTACATAGCATGACGAGTTTCGTCGTTTGTAACGACGAAACGCGTCATGCTATGTAGCCAATAAAGTGTAAATCATAAGTTCAAGTGTTTGAATTTAAGTTTATATTCATTTATTAAAATTGAAAAGCATGACAACTAAATTCCAATACTACGAGTACACACTCCACATTATTTTGTCATTTCTGATTTGAAATATAATAATTATATTATAAAAATTCCTCAATGAGCATTACAAGAAATTTTCAGACGAAATTAATTGAGCAGTGAAAAAATATTTGAAGATTTCAAACGAATTTCACATCCAAGGATTCGTAGAACAGCAAGCAGCAGTAAATCGACCTGTGTCTCCTTTCCTCCGCCATATTCTCTCTAATTCACTTCGTTAGTGAGGTTTAAAGTTTCATTCTGCAAACAAGATTTTGTACGTAGAAAACGAGAAATTTAAATTTCAAACGCAGACGATGAAACCTAGAAATAAGTGAGTGAGCGTTTTATTCTCATCATAGAAGTAGATGAAATAGTATTTGCTGCCGTAAAAATATCAAGGGCTTTGAAATAGACTTTGTTTGCATTTAATGACGAAGATTCAGTTACATTTTAACGAAGCATACATTTCTATATGAACAGTAGATGTGATTTTTATGCTTGAAGATACTAAAAATGAGTATTTTTTTATAAACTTTCCGAATTTCTGATTTATTGACGGACGCCAGTTATCATTTAGTTTTCATTTTCATTATCATCTAATTATTTCGGTAATTTCGATTCAAATTATTCAATTTGTGATATAAATTGAAATTTTTGTCTAATAGGTATAGAAAATTTGTTTTCTTTCAGCTCGGGACATTATTTCAACTCAGACCAATGAGCATCACCTAATTTGAACTTCGGTTTTTATTCAACATTGTTTTTTCTATTTTGAATTTTCAACCGTCGCGTCGGTTTCGGATTTCAAATTAGAGAAAATGTTCTTCAATCTATTGAGTTTCATGCTGCAAATTCTATCAACAGACCTCGAAAATTTCATTTGGAATCCTCAGTTCAATAAGCAGTGTATCAAGAATTATGAGTGTGTTTACCTTCTTTCAGAGCCATGAAATTGGTTTCTTTTCTGCATGCCTTGGACGCCTTGAGGACTTCGAAATTCAAACAGTATCTGAAAAAGATAGAAGACACTTATATATTATATTAGACATATATAATATATTAGACAATCGCAATGGTTATTTTTCTTCAAGTGACATATTGAATATTTAAGATTATATTTCAAATTGAGAAATTGAAATCCATAATGAAACAATATTTAGAATTTTCTCATAATTTAATACAAATACGCATGACGACGTTTCGAAGTACTTCTTCTTTATCGAATGCTGAATTAATAGTAGGTATAATTTTATAAACTCATCACTTATAGCTATTTTCACAGAAGATTTACAGATATGTTCTATGACCAACTTGGAATGAGGACCATAGAATACAACTGTTATTAAAAAAAAAAAGAATCGTATACCTGGAAATGAACACAGAAAATCAATTCCTTAAGTCAGGTATACCAACTAAATGTATGAAAAGAAATTGAAATACTTTTGTATCGTTATAATAAACTCGTCTGACTATTTTTTTGAGGGGTAAAAAAATTATTGGTTGGGGTTTTTTCTTGCAAAGAAATTACCACTTATTTTTAAATTTTGGAAGGAATCATTTCGCTACTGGAAATCTTACATTAAATCGCTATAAGTTTATCGAGCTATATGTATATATATATATATATATATATATATATATATATATATATATATATATATATATATATATATATATATATATATACCTTTTGGACATAATATTTGGCAGACTAGTTTGTCTGAAATTCAATTCTTTAATATATAATTCTGATCATCTCTTCACTCCTGTGAAAATTAAATATTTAAAAATGAATTCAGAGTTGGAATATGTACTTAGCCTTGTAGGTATAGGATCTTTTCGTATGAATAACTATATTGATCATAACCTACTTCCTGAATTTTTCAAAGATATCGAAAAAACTGATAGTTAAAATTATTGAATAGTGTTGGCGTTTACTTGATGTGAATCCATAATAATTAAATATAACCTAAAATTCAAACACTTGAACTTTTGATTCACCTACACTTTTATTAATAACATAGCACGACGCGTTTCGTCGTTACAAACGACTTCTTCAGATACTACTAGAAAACTCCATTCTACTACTATATAGAACTGTACTCCTACTAGAATACTCTATAGCCTACAGAGTATTCTAGTAGCATCTGAAGAAGTCGTTTGTAACGATGAAACGCGCCAATCTATTGCTTATTATAATTTTAAAAATAAAAGTGTAAATCAAAAGTTCAAGTGTTTGAATTTTAGTTTATATTCAGTTAAATTTCTTGTATGATTATGTATAATGAAATATATGAAAACTCAATAACTTGGATTTTTGATTCACGCTTTTATTGTACAACGTGAAGCGTTTCGTCAGGTTACAGACTTCTTCAGACTCTAACATGAAATGATTAATTTGACAAATTTGACATGTAACGACAAATTTGACGGTACATATATTAATAAATAACAGAGGGTTTTGAAACCTCAGGGTTAATTTCAAAGGCTCTCTATACTGAACTATAGTTTCTTTATCTTAGAAAGTCTACTCTTTTGAATATTATAGAAAATTTTTAAATTCGAATCGAAATTATGTTTTTCTTCTTACAAATGATTTAAATGATTTGATTCACTTTTTATATAGGTACTCATGTAAAATTGAATTCTTTGAATTTTGGTTTTATTGTTAGGTATGCTTAGGAATGTTATTGTTTGCTCTTAAAGTTAAATTGAAATTGTGTATGAGAATTCTAAAAACTGCTTCTGTTTGATAATTATTGTAATTGGTATAATGCAATTGGTATAATGACGTTTTATTCTTTCTATTTAACAGAAGTTCTCTTCTGTTAACGGACTATTAGTTAATGCATATATCAGACTGTGAAATAAAGTTGTTTTCTGTGAACATGGTTGAAAAGAAGACTTGTGTATAATTGTGAAGAATCGTAAAGTAATATTTATTTCGCAATCTTATAATTGTGAGATTTAGAAAATAAGGGAAAGATTAGATTTTGAACTATAAAATTAAAAATTAACACACTTGACTCAGGTTTCACTGAATATATTAAAAACTCTACATATGTTTCGGTTCGTTAACCCATTATCAAGAGTATACAATATCAGTAATATTGTATACTCTTGATAATGGGTTAACCAGCCAAAACATATGTAGAGTTTTTTAATATATTCAGTGAAACTCAATCAAGTGTGTTAATTTTTAATTTAATAGTTTTTAACATAATGTTTCACCAAGAGATAAGAGAAATTTCCGTGGAAGTGTATGTCCAGATATTATCAGCAGGATTTGCACAAAAAAATTGCCAATATTACTCAATAATTATGTATATTGAATGTATACTTATGATTATTTTTAATCGCCCCTATCATTACTAATTATCCCATATTTTTTCATTAATTGGAAAAAATTGCTGATCTACTTTAAAAATAGTGACAAAAAGCCACCATAGTTGCATAGCTCTGCTGTTATCTGCAGAATGTAAAATTCTGCAGAGAAAGTACATTGATAAATATCGAATTGCACAGTTATCAAAGTGGACAAATTCCAAAAACCTAAAACAAGATGTAGTAGGGTAGTAGAAGAAGCGAACGACAACAAATGGTTGGATCGTTTCCAATCACCAGTTGAAGCCGGTGTAAAATGTGAAAATCTTCTCCGTTATTCCGGCTGAGTTATAAGTTTGGGGAATGGTGAAATTGGTATATTAATCAAAATGTAACACACATTGAACCCTATAGAATGAGGCTGGGTACTATTCCTATAAAAAGCTGACACAGAGAGGTATTCAGCAGATTATGCACTTAACATGAATACAATAAAAACTTAGATAAATGCATTTGATATTTCAACAATAATATGATGGTATTTTCCATCTCGAGATATATATATATATATATATATATATATATATATATATATATATATATATATATATATATATATATATATATATATATATATATATATATATATATATATATATATATATATATATATATATATATATATATATATATATATATACTAACATTCATCCCTTGAAGGATAATGGAGACATCACATCGTACATGTTCACATATCTAGCTCTACTATAACATTCTCTTGATTAATTTCAATTTTTCAAATGATTGTTCTAGTGTTCATTTTCTTAAATATTTCATTCAGTGCCATAAGCACAAAAAATTTCATTTCCTTAAAAATATCGCCGAATTGGCTCTTGAAATACGGGAATAAACGCGAGCGTACTACTAACGCAATCTATTGACATTTAAAAACATCGTTCGATGATATTTGTCAAATAGACATTGCAATTTAGTAGATACCTACGGGTATAGAAGATATGTGAAATTTCGATGCTTGGTGACTCTGTAATCTGAGAGAGGTGTTTTCTACTGATTTCTATAGATGGAATTGTAGAGTATTCATTACTCTACGATCTTCCACTTGAAGTCACAAGAAGATGCTTGGAGGTTGAAATCGTTGCCTCACTTCGATGGACGTGGTGCGACTGACGAGTTCCTTGCAGAACGAAACATATATGTCTCGCACTTCCATCAGGTGTGGCATCGATTTCAATATTTCTCTAACATTCATCCCTTGAAGGATAATGGAGACATCACATCGTACATGTTCACATATCTAGCTCTACTATAACATTCTCTTGATTGATTTCAATTTTTCAAATGATTGTTCTAGTGTTCATTTTCTTATATATATATATATATATATATATATATATATATATTCAATTTATGATTTCTTCCTTCATTTCTTAGACTTTTATTTACATATATATTTTATCGAATGGAGTTCTTGGGTTATTAAGTCTATAAGTAACTGTTGGTAAATCTTTATTTTATTTATATATAGTTTCTAACGTTTCGACAAAACAATGTTGTCTTCTTCAGAAAATTGTTTTTCCTTATAAAAGCTCTTCTCTGCACAAAATAGTGTCAAATTCTTTTAAAATTACAAATAATACGATAAAGAATATCAAAGTCACAATGTGAACGTTCCAAATTAAAATGAAACTGTTTGAAATTCGCTTATTGATAGTATTTTTAATTCAGGTACCTGGAGTACAATTCCAATTTGGAACGTTCACATTTGACTTTGATATTCTTTATCGTATTATTTGTAATTTTAAAAGAATTTGACCTGCAGAGAAGAGCTTTTATAAGGAAAAACAATTTTCTGAAGAAGACACAACGGAAGCCGAAACGTCGAGATTATATAAATCTAGAACGCGGCTCATTGCGAGAACATAAAGTATATATATATATATATATATATATATATATATATATATATATATATATATATATATATATATATATATATATATATATATATATATATATATTTATAAATAAATAGGTATATCTCGACCGTGCGAAACTATTAGTCCAAGAGCTGGCAGCAAATTTTGGGTAGGTATTTGAGGTAAGCTGAAAACTTGTCACATACCTCTACTGTTATACCCCAATACGGAATTGCAGACCTAGCTGGTGAGTAGCGGGGCTAAAACAACGCCTAAATTTTCAAAAATATTATTAATTATATTTTTTTATATTAATGAAAATTAATGAATATGAAAAAAAATAAGCCAGACGATTTAATCGTGATTTTAACATTGCCAGACGCGTGCAAAAATATACTGCAAAAAATTGTAAAAAACGTATTTAATGGAGTATTATTTATAACTAAAAGATAAGACTTCCAAGAAGAAAGATTATTTTAGTGGGACTTTCCAGCTGCCAACCCTCAAAAAATTTAGGGGTTGATTTAGCCCCGCTACTCACCAGCTAGGTCTGCAATTCTTTATTGGGGTATAACAGTAGAGGTATGTGACAAGTTCTCAGCTTGCCACAAATACCTACCTAAAAATTGGTGCCAGCTCTCCCACTATATGTAGAATTTAGGTAACGAGAATAACCGGTCTGGTGAAGTGTTTAAAAACTCATTTATTCAATACGATTCTCGATTTTTCGACATTTTTTTTGTGTCTTCTTCAGGAGAAAAAACAAGCTGCAACGTAATGACTAAAAAATATAAAACTACTTACAATTAGAGTTTATGCAATGATGATAACAAAACTAACATTATTCAACGTCTCTTATAAATAATTAAATTCTACATATATATATATATATATATATATATATATATATATATATATATATATATATATATATATATATATATATATATATATATAATAAATTTTATATCGACCGAACATCAAATTAAATTATTTTTTTATTATTTATTTAGGTGTTTGCATTTTATTATTGTTATATTTTGCTGTTATATACAATTGATGTTTTTGTTTAATTTGTTTTTAAATGTAAGTGACTGACTTTGCATCTTGGTAAGTAATTACCCTTTAAGAAACTCATATATTTTACTTAGAATATGATTTATTGTTGTAGTTTCTCCTGAAGAAGTCACAAAAAAGTTGACGAAATATAGAGATTATCAAAATTATTATTATTATTACACAAAATCCATTTTTTGCGATTGCAAATCTGATTACTCGTGCAGCTTTCAGTTGAATTTTGACGTGAAAATCTTAATATATTTCATAACATGATCAGGATATCGAATTAGAGCTGAATGGAATCTGAATTATCTTCTCAAAGAAAATTCTAACTTTGATATCATTATGTCGTGAAAATAAAAAAGAATTATCATCTGATTCAGTACATTAATGTGACATTTTTTGTTTAAAATGCATACATTGTTATGAAATCAAATCATCTATATTCATGGAACTTAATTGTTACTCGAACAAAACTGCCAACATGGGTTCTGAATTCTGCTTATAATTAATGAAATTGAAACATTATTTGGAATCAGAATATTCAGGTTTCTTGTTTAAATTGATGGAATGTTGTAAAGTTCTCACAATTTTCAATTGCTTCATATGAAACATAACAAACATGAAATATATTGTAAAAAATTTACAGAAATCACATTAAATGTGAACATTTCTCTGGTAAAACTTTATATGAAAGAAGAATAGGGTGAATACATCCCTGCAACGTGCTTTAACGGATCACATCCAAGATTTTCCTACCTATTACCGAACAAACGACATACACACCGACGAACAGATTGATTCAACTGTGAAAAACTCAATTATTGAAGTTGCAGGATGAGATCCGGCGAAAAGCTCGGAGTTTGAAGGATAAGTCGAGGTGGAATGAAGAAAAAACCTTGTCGACAACTTGCGACATTGTCATCTAATCGGAAAATAGGCATTTTCAGCAATTCTGAAAAATCATTTAATTGAAGAGAATTTGCCATTCAATAACTTTGATTCGCTCTTTAACGATGGTATGGCAAAATTTTAAGGGTCATGAAAAAATCACAATTGACCAAACAAGCTGTTAAAAAAATTCAACGTTTTTATATTCCATACCGACCTACGCAATTCCCAAACTTTTCTAATTATAAACGATACTTTCCTGATATTCAGAATGCGAATGTAACTGTGAGGGAAGTGTAGATTGAACGTTGATAAAACTGTAGGTATGTGCTCATTTTTGTTTAAAAGGGAATGAAATCACTACCAAGAATGTTAAAAATGGACACAAAATCATCCGAATCAACTGAGTTACTTGGAATAGATCTCAACAGAAATTCAAGATGGACAAATGACATCGATATTTTGTGGAAGAAATTAAGGGAATTATTTTTGGTAATCTCTAAAATTGAGAACTGTGAAGAAAATGTGTATTTCAGACTTGTATTTAGTTATTTCAATTATTCTGCTGAGGGGATGCTCTGCTGAAAATAAATACGGCTTCATTACACAGAATCGAAAAGATCGTTCAATATTGATCGACGAACACTTGTAAGCCTATCTTCATTTTGAATTAAATGGTAATAATGAGTGTTCAACAATGAACAGCGATATGCAACTTATTCCCAATTATAAAACTACTCAATTTGAGTACTCGCTCAATTATCAGAGTAATGAAATCTTCAACCCAATACCGTGGAATCTGAAATTACTAAGTGTTAATTTGTTTAATAAGAGAGTCAAGTCATTGATGATAACAAAGGCATATTACAGTGTGCCTGAGTAATTTGATGATTCGAATGTCGTCAGTAAAATTTTTTTCATCCTTTGTTCACCAATATGTACGTATTTTTTCTTAGAAGGTATGACTTTCCTTCACAAAGTGATATTGTCTAGAAGGTCTTTTTAAGGTCATTTGTATTGTTCAAATGTCGTTGTTTACTATTGTGAATTCGAAATTGAAGCAATATTTTTGTTCCAGGACTGAATGGAAGAGCAGACTCAAAACGCAATTCAGTTCATCAAATAAGTTTTTATTCTTAGTTGTAATTAATGTATTAATTGAATACATGTATTAGTAGATGTGAGCAATGTTTCACAATGAATTATTATGATTTTATCATAATGAAGATGACTATCTTCACGTATGAATGAATGAGTTGACCAGAAAGGTGGTGTATATAATTAGGTACTAGCATATATGTAGAAATTCCACTAAAACTGGATTTTTCATCAGAAAAATATTCTTATTTTTTATACGTTTCGAGCGTATCAGATAATTATATAGGGAGACTCCTTGCAACCTTCAATGTACCTCTAACAAGTATTAACCCTTCATATGGCGGGGCGTGTTGAGGAGAACCCGTCAGATTAGTAAAAAAAATTTATCCTAGCGTCAGATTAAGGGAAGGCAGATTAATTACATTCAGAAGCGTGTATATCTCAATAATCTGACAATTTGAGCGTGACATTTAGAAATGGGCGAATACTGATATTGTGGAAAAATATTTTTAAATTGATGGACACACTGATAGAATTATGAAGAACTAATAATATGACGGTTTTCATTGAGCGATTTCGGTAGAATCACCCCAATCTGTACGCTTCACCTTTTCGGGAGAAAAGGTGAAGCGTACAGAGGCCGTGAGTTAACATCGATATCAATTTAACATCGATGTTACGATATTTTACCTATAGCAACATCGATGTTAAAACATCGAACATCGATGATCATCGAGCATTCCTAATCCAGCTGATCACAATAGCGTGCTCGTTTTTTTTTGTCTTTTTTTTTGCTCGTATTTTTACTTGCTCTGTGGTAGACGCTTGACGCTTTCGGTTGTTAGTAGTGTTTTTTGAATTAATTAATTAATTAGTCTTACATCTATTAGAATCTATGATTAAAGTAAGTGTGAAATGTGTTTTTTGTAAAAAAGAAAGTAATGAAAAAATCAAACATTTTACTCCAGAATCTTTAAAAAAGTGTATCAATATTTTAGAGTATCGAAAAGTGAAGCCTGTTGTCAGAAGCTAGTTGTCGAGCTACTGTTGAACTTTCGGAAGAAACATTGAACGATGGCTATCATGTCCAGTGCTATAAACTTTTTACAACTATTAAAATCCCATCAGATTTTCGGCCAAAACAAATTACTCCAGAAAGTGAACAGGCATGTGTTGATGCACTAGAACTTGCTGGAGAGGGTCTTGATGTCTTTAGTCTTGATGACTCCTAGCACTTCCATAATACGGGAATAATATTTGATTTTATATTATCAAATTAAAAAAAATTATACGTGAATGCAGATATCTTGTTTCTAAATTTCACTTAAAATGCTCAGAATAGCGATATCCCTCCATATAATTGTCAGATTATTATTCAGGAGGACTTTGATATCCTCTTGAACCTTCTGCATAAAATACTGACGCGCTGGAGTATCTCAAAAGATCTTGTTTTTTAAAGATATAAAAATAAATAATTACTTTTTGCCACATCCAAATCGTCAGAAATTTCAATATGGCATTTCTTGGTGATTACTTTACGTACACTTTGTATGTCTGACACGCTCGAATAACCTTTTCATTTTTGTTTTTTCAACCGCTTGTTACGGGCAGTCCCCTTGAATTAATCGTCAGATAAATATGTACCTAATGGTTAACAGATGACGGCTTCAATTCTTGCAGAAGTTGAATTTTATAGGCTTTCATACCCAAATGAACACGTAAAATTCTCCATGTGGTTGAGTAACACATGCCCAATTGCTGAGAACGGCGACGAATTGACATTTCACGATCCTCATTAACACTTTACGCTACGGCTGCAATATTCTCTTCTGTACGCACTGTACGCATGCGAGACAATGGTTTAATGTCCAACAAAGTAAACTTGGTGGGAAATTTGGTGATAACAGCACGAATTGTTGATTCACTGCGCTTGTTACGGGCAGTCCAGTCCCCTTGAATTGATTAATGTAATGGTTAATAGAAATATAAAGCTCATTTACACTGTAAATGATTAACGCGCTCGAGTACTTTTATGCAACAATTTTTTTTACATTTTTAAAGATGTTTACACGCTAACAACCCCCCTCCCTCCACTAAAATAGAAAACTTTAAATAAATATTTTTGCTTTTTAAACATAAACTTTCAAATCTAATAGGTCTCAATGACGCTCGAATAACTGCAAATTTAGCATCCTGGCCTCCCCTACTATTATATACTTATATTTCATTTCGTTTTATAGATTAATGTTTGATTTGTGTAAAAACTGAGGTTTTTTACACTGATAAATTACTTACTTTCAAACACCAAATGAAAGCTTCTGTTCTTGTATGATTTGAAAACTTTGATAACATTCACGATATGATAATTTGGCAACACGTACTATCTCCTTTCGAACGGAATAGCTACAACAATACGCAAATTAGCACAGCCATTTACAATGCAGTAACTGCAAGACGCCTGCACTCTGACTCCTGTATAATTGAGAAAATTCCGGTTGATAATTCAATGCGACAAATTACCCCTAATCACAGAGTCAGGCACTGCACAGTTACGTAAGTAAAAGCAGACAATTTGCGGACAAATAATTTGCGAAACTTTGCGATAACTGGCTAACGAAGTTGTTATTTCGGAATGCAAGTTGCATTTTACCCTTTGCGAAGTCTAGCCCGATACGATAATTTAATTCTAAAATTTACTGTTCTGCAGTTTTGCGGCGAGTGCGAAACGTGGATTTGTTACTGGAAGAACCAAGACAGTGAAGGGTTTATTACTTGGACGTTAATTAAGACGTCAACTCGTAAAGTAGCCCTATTTGAGCACACTTTCAAGATTACATTACTTGGTTCGAGTTTAGGAATTTTAATGGTCCTTTGTGCACGCATTTTACGGCTTATTTAACGGTAAAAAGAAAGATAGTTACACATTGGTTTCACCTATTGCAAAGCGGAAAAAAATTGAACTTTAAAATCGCTCATTATACAAAGAGATTACATTGCCAAATACTGAACTTGTTATTAATTATCGATATTTATCCCTATGATCAATCTTTTCATGAAATTTCATGAAAAGGTCAGAAAATTATTTTCAATTAGGTATTCATAATTAAGGAAAAATTGATGTTATGGTTAAGTTATGTTGTGGTATGAGGCTATGGTTTAGTCCTTTCATAGAAGCAAGTCTTTGGTTTCTTTGATAGAATTTTTGAACGAAACGAATTTGGTGAATCTGAAAACTGTCTTCGAATCACGAATCTTTTCTCCGAGGCACTAGATAATTTTAAAGTTGAAGAACTTCATTAATAGTTTGAAAAAACAGAATTTAGAATTGTCGTATTTTTTCACGCATCAATTGTGCGCATTTAGGAATGAATTGAAAATATTCACTCTCATATTGGACTTCAATATATGAGTGAATATGATAAAATATGATATCAATTTTAAAATATCTAATGCCCTAAAAAATCGATAAAAATTCGGAAATAAATCTGTTACTATGCAACCTTTTATACATCAATAATTCACACGTTTTCCGCAACCAGAAGAAGCGCTGATATAGATCCGTGAAGTAACAGAAAATATGTAGTTGCTAAGTGAGTCGACAGGTGTCGTTGAAGTCCCTTAAGCAAATTTAAAAGCAGTTAACACCGACATTGCACAGAAATCATGAAGGTAAATGTTCTGTGATTATTTTCGTTGTGTTTTTTGTGTTTTTATTTTATATCCAAAAAGAGTGTCTCTTCTTCTATATACAGAGTATCCTGAAATAACTTTTTCTTGGTTCTTCGAAATTAACTCCACTAGAAAATTAAAAAAGAAATCTTTATATCCAATACAATAATTTATATTTATATGGGTATAAATATATATACATATATAATGAATGAATATTGTTTGATGCGGGGCAAAATGCAAGACAGAAGTGAATAGTCGCCTCAAAGGCGAAGTAGTTTGTCAAATCTCCTTTGACTTCGACTTCCTTTAGATGTGTCTCTGTTTTTCTTGTTTTTCTATCTTCAAATTCTGAGGAGAGCTAATAAGCTCTAAACACTTGTCAACGGGTGCTACCAATTCCGCGATATGCCAATAAGGTTTATTTCTGTTTAAATTTCCCCCCATCACACATTATTGATATATTGATTAATTTCTGAGCGAAATTAATTCTTGATTAATTTTGAACCAAGAGCGGACTAGTTTGCGCAAATTTCCAATCCTGAGAGTACAAACGCGGTAGCCTGAAATGTATCGACTTCCTTTAGAAGAATCTCTATTTTTTTTTCATCTCCAGGTTCGTACCACTCAAATTTGTCTGCAGCGTTCTGAGGAGAGCCAGTAAGCTCAAAACACGTGTCAACGGTTGCTATTATGTATTTGCTAAAGAAATTGCCCGGTGTCGTATATGAAACACTGTTTTGACAGGAGATTGAAGTGAAGTGATGAATGATGAAGTGAACACTGCTTGTTGTGCCAGGGTGAGGGCGGTAATCTTTTCTTCTTCGAGATATTTCAGAATATTTAAAACAAAGGGTTATTGATACCAATGTTATGATTATAAGAATGTATGCATTTCATTCCGGTTATAAATATCATCAATTAAGTTTAGCTGAGAGGTAATACTCGATTTATTGACTGTGGATTGTTGGGAGTGACGAAGTTCTCAGAGTCAGCTAGTTATATATTATATAGTTCGAAGCTTGTTGATGAAATCCACAGAACTGTTGTATTGACTCTACATATGTTTCAGGATAAAACTTAGATACTAAACTTAGTTGGGTTGATAACTAACTCATTATCACTAGTTAGTGGCAATGAGTTAGTGATCCGGATTTAAGTAGTGTATTGAACAATTTTCTGAAGTTTACAAAAATGTTTTGAAAAAATCAATTAATATAATCAAAACCTAGTTAGCTATTTCTATTGTTTGCATTAGAAAAATGTCCACTTTTCAAAAGTATTATATATTTTATTAATCAATTCGGCCGATACTTGATGAAAATCTTAATATACCTATAAATAATTAAAATAAAACTAAGTAGTTTTTCGATTTTCACTATAATTCACTATAATTATAGTGAAAATCGAACAATTACTTAGTTTAATTTAAATTATTATATATTTGTTACATTTCCTTTTTCATTCATACTGTTTTGACTTTGCCTACTCACTTACTCGTTTGAAGACAAAATTTTTCCAACTATTTTTCAATATGAAGTCTAAGATTTATCTATCTGATAAATTCATTTAGTATATGGCCTCAATACTTTCATCAAATGATAAAAGCAAAATATCGTTGGATTTGGAGGTTTGGCATTTGAAGTAGAACATCTTTTCTGTGAGCAATTATTAGAAGTACATTGGAACATTTATCTTTATTTTTTCAGTTTGAGAATATTTTCTTCTAGAATTTCTTGAACCGATTAGAATTGTAGCAAAAGATAACTAATATCTGAGAAATTCCAATATTCTTTTGAAATTTTCATATTTGTCTTGACAAATAATTCGTATTTTTGATAAAACACATTTTCATCATAACTCAATGACGAGATATCGAATGACTTTATTACATTTTTCTACAATTATATTACCTGAATTAAAAATTTTGTTGTCCACGAAAAATCAGATCAGATATAGCATTTTCGTGGAATTTGTGTGGCGATTTTATCGATAAACCATTTGCGAACCAGCTCGTATAACTACATTGACTATGACAAATTAGAATCAACTCATTTTGTTGAATCGTTTAAACATTAAAGGCCTCTATTAAAAGTTGATAAACATTTATTCATGGAATTGATTAGTTTGTCGCTTGGTAGGACATTTGAACGAATTATAAATAGTTAATAAAGCGACTGAAACGAACGCTGTTTTTCGCATTTCAATGAATATCAAATGTGAATTCGTTTACTTTTCGCGAAACCGCATTTGCGAGAGTGTGTTTTTCCCTAATGCGAATAAAACGGTTTATCGATTGGAATGATAATTTAGCTGAAAAGTACTGGCTAAAGAAGAAAATATGTTTTTCGAGCAAGTTTTATTAGTGAAAGAATAAAAAATTAGACCTCCATAGAAACATAAGGAAACGCGCAGAATACTTGCTAGTTCCAGACCGATAATAATAATAATAATAATAATAATATAATTTTATTGAGAAATATTCCTTACATAGTAAAATTACATTCATTTCAATTGATAAATAATTACAACTAAGAGAAATGCTCTCAAAAGGACCGAATTCAGTTTGGAGTCTGATCTTCCATTCAGCCCTCGAGCAAAAATATTGGTTCATACAAAAATCTTGGTTAAATTCATATTTACAGTAATATACAATTTTGATTGAAAAGAAAAGAAAATAAAAATTTCCTCAGAGATATTAAACATTTGAGACAATTTCACATGGTGAAGAACATTAGTGTTAAAAAATTATACAAATATATGATACAAAAAATTGATTCAAACATTATTGCCTACATCCGAATCATCGAAGTACTCTGACACACTATAGTACGCCTTTGTTAAGAGCAGAGATTTAACTCTCCTCTTAAATAAATGAGCTTTCAGTACTTTCAAATTCGATGGTAAATGGTTGAAAATTTCAATGCTCTGACAATAGAGAGAGTGCTCAAATTTGGCTGTTCTATGCATAGGAATAAGTAGCACATCCCTGTTTCTTGTTGAATACTCATGATTACTATTCAATTTAATAAAGCTATCTTCATTTTCTTTAACATATAAGAAACATCTATAAATATATAAACACGGTAAGGTGAGTATGTAATTATTAATGAAGATAGGTTTACAAGATGTTCGCTGATGAATATTGAATATTAATCGAAGTATTCGCTTCTGTGTAATAAACACCCTATTTATTTCTGTAGAGCAACCCCACAGCAGAATATTATAATTTAGATGACTATATACAAGACTGTAATATACATTCATGACACAGTTTCTAGGTACGATGTTCTTGATTCTAGAGATTGCAAAAAATGAGTTACTCAATTTTTTACATAAGACCTCAATGTGTGATGTCCATCTCAAATTTCTGTCTACATATATTCCAAGAAACTTTGTTGATTGGGATGATGATAAAGTGTTGTCCCCATATTTAACATCCAAGGTACTAATTCCATTGCCCTTCAGACAAAACTGAACACATACAGTTTTGTCAACGTTCACCATCAGATTGTTCATTTGACACCAACTTACAAACTCCCTCACAATGCATTCACATGCCTCCAGAAGTTCTTCAGGAGTCCTGCCCGAAACAACCACCGATGAATCATCGGCAAATAGTGTCACCAAAAACCGGGACAACTTCGCAGGCAGATCGTTTATGAACAATATGAATAAAAGAGGTCCGAGTACAGAGCCTTGAGGCACCTCAAGAGCAATATCATGTCTCTGAGAATAACTCTCACCTATTTTCACTACCATTGTTCTTTCTTCAAGATAACTACGTAACCAATTCAGAAACACACCTCTGAAACCTAAATTTTAGCATTTATCAAGTAAAAATTCAAAGGATAGTGAATCAAATGCGGAAGATAAATCAAAAAATAACCCCGCCAAATATGTGAGATATTCACAGATCGATACGGTTTATCGATTGGAATAATCATTCAGGTGAAAAGTGCTGGCTAAAAAAGTGAATATGCTTTTCGAAAAACTTTTATTAGTTCAACACTAAAAAATTAGACTCACAAAGAATTATAAGGAAACGCGCAGAATACTTGATAGTTCCAGATCGATAAGGTTTATCGATTGGAATGATCATTCAGCTGAAAACTGCTGGCTGAAAAAGTAAATATGTTTTTCGGGAACCTTTTATTAGTGCAACACTTAAAAATTAGACATCCATTGAAATATAAGGAAACGCGCAGATTACTTGATAGTTCCAGACAAATATGTTGAGATTTGTATCGAACCTGTGAAAAGAATCAATATTTTGGTATGAACCTCTCAATGTATTCACCTGTTTCATTATAGCGTTATCGGAATTGAAATGTATCATCGTCATGAAATTGTGATACATCTAGGATTACCAGATATATCACTACGAGAGAAAAGCGTGGCCGAAGGGCTGGCCGAAAAAAAGAACACTGTTATGGATAACACCTTATTTTTATGAAGAATTGGATAAGATAAAACAATTTCGCTGCAAAGCAGCAATTCCTTGAGGACGAATCTTAGCGATGTGCAAAACTTCTTATTGACTGTTATGTGATTGCTTGTGTTGATTAATGGCCTTGTATGATGCAAAATATTTTCGGCAATTTTTGTGTCACATATCAATGCTACAGTAACTGCTCCTGTCTGTAGAGTATATGGTTTCATTATTTGCATTGGAAAGGAATTTAGCAATATACCTATCAACTCTGAAAACATTGTATTGTGCTTTCGTAAGATCTGAAGATGAATACGGATCAACAGTCTGGAATCCTGGCTATCAGTTACATATTAATCAACTGGAAGTATTCAACGGAAGTTCCTGAAACTTTTGAACTTCAGAATTGATGGAATAAATCTACCTATAAAGGCATGCAACATGAAAACACTTACAAGTCGACATAATGTGCACACACTCAGTGCGCGAAGGACAACGAGTGTGAACAATGCAATAGTTTGGAAGCTTAGGTGGACATTTTCAACTGTTATGTTACTGATATTGAAGCAAGTTTCCTTGATATGCATAATCTCTGCTAGAACAATCATTTATGTGTATTCCGTACATGATTCATATTCACACATATACTTATATTGTGTGTAAGTGTTTATATGTGAATGTATATGTATGTGTGTGTTTATCTTTATATGTATGTATATTATACATGTATAATTAAGTATACTTGTATAAGTTTGGTCAGCATTTAAGTTTTCTTTAAACCTACAATTATATTTCATTTTATCAGTTGTGCTTTCATATCACAAACTACTTCTTTCAAAATTGAACTTTGAAATTTTAGAGTAAAAATTGAAATTTTTGAACTTATAATGAACTTATGAACTTTTGTACTTCCAATTTTGTTTTTAGTATCGGTTTTCTTTCCTGTTTTGTCATTAGGACCTGTGCTGTAAAACAGTGTATGTTAAATAAATAAATAAATAAAAATACCTCTAATCACGATGCACAAATACCACATGATCGTTTGAACATGTCTCCACACTGAGAAATAGTGTGCATTTGTTGAGAATTAGAAAGTGCAAGACTTTCTTCCATAAGGAAAAAGTCAAATCACAAAATTGTGGTAATGAAAGATCTACACCTCTTGAATTTCTCATTATTTCATATAAATTTTGGGGATAGATGAGAAAATGGTGATTTTAAATTTTTCGAAATTCAAATGTTGAAAAAATTTTGGTTTTTCATTTTTACTTTTCACATTTTTTTCACGAAATTAGGTGAAAACTCACTTTTTGATGTCCCAAATACACTGTCATACCTTTTATTCAAAAAGATATCCCTTAAACTTATTTTGACTTAATATCGAAAAAGCACCCTAAAATTCTCATTTCAAAAGATTTGCTTTTCTGAAAGAGTTTGTGGACTTTTTGTTCTTCAAAATCTCTACATTCTGGTGGTGCGAAACAAAATACATTAATATGGCAAATATTACTAGGTCATATTCCACAATATATTTAAAGCCCATAGCCAGTATTTAAGGTACAGAGCCGTGAACAAGAATACGGTGTACGAAGTCACAAACTTTTGCATTTTCTGAGAAAATTTACAATAGTGATGTATATTTTTTAAAAAATCGGAAAGTAGCAGTTTCTAAGAAAAAAAAGCTCACTAAATTTCAAAAACACCAGGTATTTTGAGGTGAAACATTTCGAGAATTTGAGTGCTTTTTCGATATCAATTCGAAATGAGGTAAAACAATTAATAAATCAAGTTAAAAGGTGCGATAGCTAAAAAGGATCATCACAAAAAGGATCAAAAAAAGGACATATAGACAAAAATACTCAGCAAATTTCGTGAGAATATACGGGTATATTGATGTTTCTTGTATGAATGTTTTCAACTATACATTCTATACTTAAGTATATGAGTATTCCATTATTTCGTTTTTCGTTATTCAGCCACTTCGGGGTTGATTACCTACTGTGATTTGTTGCAAAATTTACAGTGTAATATCCATTTGAATAAAACTGAATAAAACATAAACCGCTTCTTCCTTTCATCATGCTATCGCGTTCTCTGCGTCCTTTTTACTGCTGTTCTGAACATCCCGAGACCCGTGGAAATAAATAGCGCGACATGAAAGGTTAATGAAAACGGTTTGATCTGTGACGAGAAAAAGCGTCGTACTTGTATTCTACATGATTCCGAACAGATCCCGAACAAACGCTCTAATTTGCTCTTTTTCCCGATTGTTACGTCGTACTTAATCTGCATAGAACATCGTCGAATTGTGGTATTTCTGATCTTTACAGATCTTATATTACGGAATATTCTGGATATTGTATTGTGGTAGTATTCTCTGAAAATGAAAAAATATATAATGTCTAATCACGTTCTATATCATACAAGTTATACAGTAAATTTTTTACTGAAAATGATATATCGAATATTCGCTGATCTCTTGGTGAAACGTTTTCTAATATATTCATTGAAAAACATTGCATGAGTTTCTCTCAAAATTATATGAATTGCTTGATAATTGTTTCGAGGTCTTATCCCATTTTCAGAAGTTAAACTGAAAACTGGTTGAAACAATATTTACAATTTTCTCATAATTTGATTCAAATACGCATGACGTTTCGAAGTACTACTTCTTTATCAAATGCTGTATAATATATGTCACATACAGCAGATCAAATGTTATGTCACGTTCTTCTATCAACTGTATATGTAATCTTTATGATGGGTGTTGTGGTCGATGTGATATCTATTTTGATCGCCTCTCAGTTATCTTGGCATGCCACTCAGAACAGCGCAATGGGATGTCGTCAACAATCATCAAACATCACATCTCAAAACTCATTTTTTCCTGATCTACCTTCAGTTTCACACACATAAACGAACAATATACACATTCTGGATAAGTATATGAAAAACTATATGCAACTGTATATATGTAAATATGAATAAATCTTATAACATGACCTGGCTTACCATGAGTTTTTCAGAGGTTTCCTCATGGTGAAGAAGACTAAAATTTCCAAAGCGAATGCTAAGCCAGAAATATTCCTCTGATAATGAAAATCAATAAGTGAAGATACAAAAAAAATACTAATTTGATTTTTCTAAAAAATAAGTTTGACATTTGATATCTACAGTAACTCATAAATTCAATTATTCATTCGTTTTGACAAAGTTGTAATATAACAATGAAACGTCAACAAAAATAAAGTTTTTTCATATAAAAAAGCCTGTTATTGCTAAAAACTAAATCGAAATAAGTTATCTCAAACAGGCAATAAATCGATTTTAAATATATATATATATATATATATATATATATATATATATATATATATATATATATATATATATATATATATATATATATATATATATATATATATATATATATATATATATATATATATATATATATTTCTTGAAATTGATTCAAGATATGTTTTAAGATATTTTATTTTGAAATATAGGCTTATATATATATTATTCATTATGACAAAGTTGTAATATAACAACGAAACGTCAACAAAAATAAACTTTTTATATAAAAAAAAAGCCTGTTATTGCTAAAAACTTCCAAAATAAATATATATATATATATATATATATATATATATATATATATATATATATATATATATATATATTCAAAATTGATTCATTGCCTGTTTAAGATAGTTTATTCTCAATGTTTTTAGCAATAACAGGCTTATTTTAATATCAAAAATAAAATAAAATATATAAAATCAGATCGAAGAAATATATACCAAATTAAAGAGTGAAATAGTGACTCAGAAAAAAACTCATACTGTTTATACTCGTAATATACCATATAATAATTGCAGTCGAAGATAAATATGACAAATATCACAAAATCTCTAAGAAAGAATTGAAGCGCATAAATACGCAAGAACTCAAATAATAGCCTTAAATAAACATAAAATAACAGAAAAACACGAATTTGATTATAATAAAAAAAGACTGCAGTCGAGATTGAGTTATATTTCTATTGAACATATCAAAACCATCTCTTCTAATTCATTCAGCTTAGTACACATTGGCTACTAGCATAACACTTGATGGAACGATTAGTGAATATAAATCAACAACTACTTAAATCAACTGACGGATAACTTCGAAAATTGAATTCATTTGAAATTATTTCGAATTAAGAATACAGGAAATTTTTTCATCTCTATATTTTTATCGATTGTGGAAGAATATTCTCATGAAAGTGTTTACCATAATGCTACGAAGGAAACCCACAGTCGATAAGCATGGTACGGTTTATGTTTTATTCAATTTTATTCAATCGCTTGCACTTTTTGTCTTATGCTTTCAAGGCGGGTTCGCATCTTGTATTCGATGGAGTGATTTCTAGATAGCCAGGAGTGAAATTTGATGGAGATCTTGCGGCAATATTATAACAACCCCAAACCCCTTTAAGGACAATCTATGGTAATGCAAAACGATAGAAACATGATTTGTGAAGTTTACGTATCCAAAATCATAACAAATAAATCTGATATAATTAAACAATTGATTTCATTGATTTGCAATCTTTCTATGGAGATTATCTGAAATACCCATCAATCGATAATTGATTTTGATGAATCTATATATATATAAAAGAAAGTCGTGTTAGTTACACTATTTATAACTCAAGAACGGTTGAACTGATTTGGCTGAAAATCCTTGAAATCTTGAAATGAATGACGCATTCAATCGAGAATTTCAACGGAAAAGTGAATATGTTCACCAGGTTTTAGATTTAATAGTTCAAACGAATGTACCCTGTTGAATCAACGACAAAAGGAAGTTTATGATATATTGATGATGGAAATGGTGGTTTATGTTTCCTGGATGCTCCTGGTGGAACTGGCAAGACATTCCTCATGTCAGTAGTTTTAGCCACTGTTCGTGCGATATCCAACATTGCGGTTGCAGTTGCTTCTTCTGGAACAGCAGCAACATTATTAGAAGGACAAAATCGAGCAGATTTCGCTCCTCAGAATTTCTGTAACTTTGTCTCATCAAAGGACGAACTCATGAACAAAGTGTTCCAAACATCATTACTAACCACTGATTAGTAATGGTTGAGTGAGCGAGCAATTTTGGCGGCTAAGAATAAAGATGTGAATAACTTAAACTTCATAAGTCAGAATTCTTTCAAATGTATTGACTGTGTAACGAATGAAAATGAAGCCCCAACTATCCAAGTGAATTTTCAAACTCCTTGGATGTGCCGGGCTTACTACCGCACTATTTACGATTAAATGTTGGCTCTGCTTCGAAACATAAACCAACCAAACCTGTGCAACAGAACGCGTTTGGTGGCAAGGAAATTGATGAACAGTGATTTACGCGACGATTCTCAAAGGAAAATTCGAAGGTGAGGAAGTTCTCATTCCAAGGATCCCGATGATCCCAACCGACATGCCGTTTGAGTTTAAACGACTTCAATTTCCGATCCTACTTGCATTCGCCATGGCGATAAACAAATCACAAGGCCAACCCTTAAAAGTTTGTTGTCTGAATCAAAAAAATCCATGTTTGTCCCATGGTCAATTATATATGGCATGTTCACGGGTCGGAACACCATCTGCGTTATTTGTTCTTACACCGGATAATAAAACGAAAAATGTCGTCTATCGCAAAGTGCTTCATTAAAGAGTGAACCCATGTAGTAAAATAGTAAAATACATGGCCAATCAAGTAACATTTAAATATTTAAATACTTGCTTTTTTCATTTACACTAATTATCCAAATACAAAATTGACTTTGATAAAATCAAAAGTCTGCTCATTTATTGTCTCAAAGGCGGGTCAAAGTGCGCCGGATAGCTAGTTTGATATGAAATATAAATTATTGTATAAGAATTTGCTATAATATTCATTTGAATAAGTCGTAAGAAATTATAGAAAGAAAGTTATAGTTTAGATTCAATATTGAATATTGCCTTGGCGCTGATCCCTATGGCAACGTTTTTCGTGACGTTGATTTCTCTTATTTCCCAGAAACTTCGTGACAGTCGTTGCTATGACGAATTAGCAACGGTTTTTCTAATTCCTTGTAGTGATGTTCGGCGAGACCTAGTGTTCTGATGTTTGACAGAAGACGTTTTCTGATTATACCAGTGGACCATAAGATAATTGAAACAGTCTTGTCAACGTTCATATGCCACTGTCTCTGCACTTGCACATCAAGTTTTCGATATTTTGATATTTTATCGACGTTTTTTTCTACTAGGTTATTTGCTTTTAAAATGGTCGCCTCGATAAAAAAGCAGTCTATCTGGCTCTTTTGTCAACCAGGAGAAGGCCAGCCGTGTTGTGGGGAACAGTTTAATCAGTCAAAATAGTGCGGCCCAGTAGAGTCTAAACTAGTTTTTTCCCGAAATTTACTCCGAATTTACTCCAGATTTATTCCATCATCTTTTGTCGATAATGTACCTAATTGAATGTATTGGAAAATTATCATCATTATTGTTGAGAGAGCAGAGGTCATAGACATATATAGTTCCGATGTGTGGCTTAGGTACAATTTGAAACTGTACTTCGAAATAAACCATAATAGGGTCACGATACCGTTTGTTTAGTGGACCTACTGATAACTGGGTCAACTCGTTTAATATTTTTGCTGAGACAGGAATTCGTAATAGGAAATAATTTTTAAACAACATTTTTAATGGAAATAATTGCAATTACCGCTCACAAATAAAGGGTGTTTTTTCAGAGGTATAGAGCTTTAAATTGCAATAAAACAACGATAGATCATTCGATTGACAAGAATTTTTTTTATTCGATACATAATCTTGTTGCATTACATTTTAATTATCATTTTTGGCATATGACCTCCACGGCTGGCTCGGATGTAGTCCAATCTGGACGTCCAATTTTCGATGACTTTTTCCAACATTTGTGGCCGTATATCGGCAATAACACGGCGAATATTGTTTTTTAAATAGTCAAGCGTTTGTGGCTTATCCGCATGGACCAATGACTTTACATAGCCCCACATAAAGTAGTCTAGCGTTGTTAAATCACAAGATCTTGGAGGCCAATTCACAGGTTCAAAACGTGAAATTAGGCGGCCACCAAACGCGTTTTTCAATAAATCGATTGTGTCACGAGCTGTGTGACATGTTGCGCCGTCTTCTTGAAACCCCAGCTTCTGGACATCATGGTTGTTCAATTCAGGAATGAGAAAGTTAGTAATCATGGCTCTATACCGATTACCGTTGACTGTAACATTCTGGCCATCATCGTTTTTGAAGGAGTACTGACCAATGGTTTCACCAGCCCATAAAGCGCACCAAACAGTCAGTTTTCCTGGATATAACGTTGTTTTGACATACACTTGAGGATTATCTTCACTCCAAATGCGGCAGTTTTGTTTGTTGACGTAGCCATTCAACCAGAAGTGCCACGTTAATAAAATGGACGTAGTACGCGATACGTATTCCGCACAGAACCATTATTTTCGAAATGAAATTGCACTATTTGCAAGCGTTATTCAGGCGTGAGTCTATTCATGATGAATTGTCAAACCAAACAGAGAATAAATCACTTATCAGCTGTTAAATCGGTCGCCATCTTCAACAGTAATGCCAACTTAAAGTTCTATACCACTAAAAAAACACCCGTTATTTGACTGTTCTTCAGTAGTGTCAGACCTCAGAGTGTAAACTATAAATAATTATGTAAGATGACAGTTTTTAAGCTTCAACATGTTCTTATTCACCACTAATGATATCCTGCAGGTGACAGGAATAGAAAAAATCGAACTGGTACATTATTTATCAAAATCTAACCGCGAGTTTGAACAAATACCATCCTGTATTGTCAGAGACTACCAAGCGATGGAAGTCAATGTCACCCGCTCCGGCGATTTTCCGTTCTACGATTCAACAGAATTCCTTTGTTTGTAATTGACAAGGGCTTTCCATCGCCTACCGCTCGATAGTTGGGAAATGCCCGAAATGGGATGATTTATACGAGACCTGGAGACAACTCAGATTACTCACTCACAATCAGCTTTGGGATTTCAATTTGAACCCTTCGACCGGAATTATTTTTAATTTGGCTCGAGATTACAACAGGAAAAAACTGGAAGCAATAAGTATGCAAAATTAAATTAGTAATTAATATATCACAGTCATGGGTTCCAATTTGGTTTCAGTTCTCGAAAAATCGTATATTGTAACGGGTGTTTTTTTTTAGAGGTATAGAACTTTAAGTTGGCATTACTGTTGAAGATGGCGACCGATTTAACAGCTGAGAAGTGATTTATTCTCAGTTTGGTTTGGCAATTCATCATGAATAGACTCACGCCTGAACAACGCTTGCAAATAGTGCAATTTTATTCCAAAACGAGATTGCCGTTGTTCCCGATTTTCATAAGCGAATTTTGTTTAGCGATGAAGCGCACTTCTGGTTGAATGTCTACGTCAACAAACAGAACTGCCGCATTTGCAGTGAAGATAATCCTCAAGTGTATGTCAAAACACCGTTACATTCAGAAAAACTGACTGTTTGGTGCGCTTCATGGGCTGGTGGAATCATTGGTCCGTACTTCTTCAAAAACGATGATGGCCAGAACGTTACAGTCAATGATGATCGGTATAGAGCCATGAATACTAACTTTTTCATTCCTGAATTGAACAACCATGATGTTCCAGGAGCTGTGGACTCTTGTTTCAACAAGACGGCGCAACATGTCACACAGCTCGTGCTACAATCGATTTATTGAAAGACACGTTTGGTCACCACCTAATTTCACGTTTTGTACCTGTGAATTGGCCTCCAAGAACTTGTAATTCGACACCGCTAGTCTTCTTTCTGTGGGGTTATGTGAAGTCATTGGTCTATGCGGATAAGCCACAAACGCTTGACCATTTGGAAGACAATATTCGCCGTGTTATTGCCGATATACGGCCACAAATGTTGGAAAAAGTCATCGAAAATTGGACGTCCAGATTGGACTACATCCGAGCCAGCCGTGGCGGTCATATGCTAGAAACATATTGAAAATGTATGGCCACAAGATTATCTTTCGAAAAAAAAATTCTTGTCAATCGAATGATCCATCGCTGTATTATTGCAATTTGAAGTTCCTTACCTCTAAAAAAAAAACTTTAGTTTACTTAATATTTGAAATATTCAATTGATTCAATCTTTTTGTTAAATGTATTCATTTGAGCGCATTATACAATTCTATAACTGAGTTATTCGGTTCAGTCATCCATTCAATTGAATTTAATCTTAAAGGTTCACAAATATTTTCACTTAGTATTTTTGAAATTCTTTCGTCTATTCAATTCAATATCTTCTATCACAAATAGTTATGATAGAAGATAGTATATTATTCTCATCTAAATGTCTTCCTAAATCTTATCTCTCATCTCTCGTTCTCTAAATGAAATACTTCCATTTTCAGTGGGTGTAGTAATTACTTTCATGTAGTTTCAGTTATGTCGTGCAATGTTTTTGGAGATTGAGAAATGTTCGTCCCAATGCGTAACTAAATTATTCAATTTTTGTTTCTGTAAAAAAATATATTGGGTTCGAATTGTTATCCTACATCGAACAGAAAGCTAAAGGGCGTGCAAAAATGAGATACGATATAACTAATCCAATATAGATGAACAATATCACAGTATGAAAGTCTCGCGATCCGGATTATCTACAATTTCCGGAAAATTAAAGCTTCTAGATAGCCCCTCGAGAAAATTTTCATGACAGCTAGAACTGATGAAATCGGCATTTCACAGAACAAATCCAAAATTGAAGAATTATTTTTATGATATCACGATAACCTTGACATAAAATGTATTCAACCCTTGTTTTAGAACTGTCAACTTTTCGGAACTTCCGGAACAGGATTTTTGACTCCAGGAGGTTGCTATATTGAATGAATCTAAATATAACATACAACAAATATGTGGTTGAATGTGTTCAAGTTATTAAGGCTTTATTTACGCCTGTGAGTTAATTACATCAGATAATTAACTCAAATGTTCACAATTATGATTGATCTGAACTCTGCATATTTTGATGATGATTTGATTGAGCCGATATTTCTCGCTAATTCAATACTATTCTAAATAAAACTAACATAGTGACGTGTTTTTGCTTCGAAAAAGATGAATTTTGTAAAATGAGAGAGTTTCTCAGAATTTTTCCTAAGATTTGTCATACAGGTCTCACAAAACACAGTTCATATTACAGCAGTTCTAACATAAACCATCAGTCTACAATAGCATAATTCTTACCCCAAAATAATATAAATACTCCTCTATATTTATTGTGAAGAAGATGTCCCACCACAATCAAATGTGAAGGGGGATAAGGTGACCAAACCTTAAAATATTAGGTTTGTTATCGGAGATAGTCAGGGGTGTAGTGGAGCGGGATCGCGTGGAAATGGCGTTCTCACACTGGTTTAAAAATAGAGAGGCAACTGTGATTTATGCAGCCAAACTCATAAGAAGGTCAATTGCTTTTTTCGAGGGCCTCAAAGAGAAACCTGGAACTAAGACCCTTGATGCCAAGATAGCTGCAATCACTGGTAATTTTTGTGATATTCCTTTAACAAGTAGAAACAAAATAACTGCTTTTAATGACCAGCAGTTGCTATCAAGTGTTAATAACAACCATAAACGAAGACTTTCCACAACAAGAAGCCGTAACGAACCATCTACAGCCACAGGAACCAAAAATTATGAAAAATAATATGAAGCTCTCTCTTCAGAACTGAAAGTACTTGAAAGTAACAACTGGCCTGCAGAAAAATATGTTGATACGGTGAACATGAAATCGAATAACTCTGTGCAAGATTTAGGTTGAATGCCAAACAATTAAGAACAGCTTCAGAGATTACCTGGAAAACAGCACTACGATTCCGAAGGACTTAAACCCTCTGATAAACTGCTCAAAGCTTATTCCTTGCAGTTCAGCAGAGTGTGAACGAGGCTTCAGTCACATAAATATTATTATATCGCCAACACGGTCAAAACTGACCATCGAGCAAGTACCAGCACAGTAATGTTTATCAAGTTGAATGAACCAAGTATCCAGACGTGGAAACCAGAGAATTACGTCAAGACATGGTTAAGACAACACCGCACAGCTGATGACACTAGAACTTGTCGAACCAACCTCCAACCTGACAAAGAGCAAAAGATGCATTCGCCATTTATTTGTAAATACATTATAAAATTTTATTGATTATGTTTAGTTTTTAATCTTTGTATTTGAATTTGTTAGTAAACGTATACACAAAAACGTGTTACATCTTCTATTTTTTCTTTTTCCCTGTGATAATTTTATCCCTTCCATAGGCTACAGGTCCTCCAAACCGCAACCTCCGCTCTCTGGGGGGGAGAAGTGGTACCACTCAGACCACTTCCTCCCATTGGTAAGTCAGTATCTAGCGTTCCCACACTGAAAATTTTGCCACTTGGAGATAGTTCATCACCAGTTCAGTGCAACTCTTCATGCTCATTGAGCTGTTGAGGCAATAATGGAGTCAAAAATCCTGAAAAATCGACCGAACCTGTCACAAAATTCCGTTTTCAAAATTGACAATTTCAGAACTGATCTATGATCAGTTACACCGTTTCCAGGATCAACTCAAGAATTATTTGTCCGTGCAAATTTAGTAGCGTTTCAGAAAAGTTTTGATTGATTATGAAATTAGGCGTCACTAAACGTGTCTTTCAATAAATCGATTGTGGCACGAGCTGTGTGACATGTTGCGCCGTCTTGTTGAAACCACAGCTCTTGGACATCGTGGTTGTTTAATTCAGGAATGAAAAATTTAGTAATCATGGCTCTATACCTCTTAATAGAAATATCGAAATATTTCAATTGACACTCTCATGGAGCTGATCTTTGGCAAGTTGAAATTATTTGCTTTGATGAATCCAGTTTCCATGGTTGTATTAATATTTCGTACGTATGAACAACAAACCAAGAAATGGAGAAGTAAACAGCCTTTGACGCTTCTTTGCAATTTGATGACTTCATGTGCTCTGTTTGGCGTTTGCAGTCACGTGACAATAGGCAATAAACACAGCTCTTAATATCAATTTTATTCAAGTCAATATGATAAATTAAATTTTCAAAATGTGTTTTTTCCGAGCTTATAATAATACAAAATTTGATGAAATCAACACGAAACATTAATTTGTGATTAGTGTCAACCTCCCTATTGTCCTGTTTTTATTATGCTAGTGTACATTTCATTTTTCAGTTAGTATTATTTGAAAGGTGGCATCAAATTTTCATTAAGTATCGACCGAACCTTTTAGTGGGTAATTTAACTTCGGGAATATCTCAATACTCAAAACATTTCACTAATGTTAATCGTTCAGATGTAACTTTCAATTTCAAGTTTCAACCTTTCCCGACCAAATCGCCATCCTTTCTCAAAACTACTCGACTCGATTTCCGTACGGGAAAACAACCGTTCCCATGCCACCTTACAATTCACAGCGTCTGATTATCCCAGAGCCCGAAACCACGTCGAAAGGGAGAGCGGAAAAAGATTACCATGAAATCGGCAAACAATATCAATGTCAATTCAGAGCAGACTTCGATTCTCTACGGTGCAATCGTTCAGACAAGGCGTTCAAAAGATGTTATCCCGGACGAACTGGGCCTCCGGAGACGCCGAAACTCCGGGAAAGGGACCGAATGGGAGTCGGCAAACTTTGCATTCCGGTACATACTGAGGAAAACGGATTTATTTCCGTCGAAATCTCAATAGAGTGGGCGTGAATCGGCGGCACGTTTCGAGATAAACTCACGTGACTACTGTTCAGCATTTGGACATCCGTTTTTTCTCACTTCAACGTGGACTACTTTAATCGATTTGAAATCCCATATAATCTTCTTCAGCGTATTTACTTCTTTCAAACCTCGTGAAAACTGTTTTCAGAAAAATCGATTCTGTCGTTGCTTATGATAAAAGCTACGAAACGTTCATTCAACGATTGAAATAGTTATTTATGTATTTATTGCACTAAGTAAAAAATTTACATTCGTGGCAATCTCACTTTGGGCTCCAAAAACCCATATAACTTTCATTGTATTTTTCTACAGTCACATTTGAAATATTATCGGCATCTTAAAAAACCATAAACTTAAACAAATAGGGGGCCATTCATTTATTACGTAAGACGATTTAGGGGTGGATGGAAGTCGGCCATGTCTTATCTTTTCTCACAAGGGGGTGGGAGGGAGTCTTGATAGTTCTTACGTAATATCACAAATTACGTAAAATCGCCTATTATTAGAGATGTTCCAGTGGCAGATCCACTTTCCGAGTGGGTTTTGAGCCCCTGGACTGAAAATCTTATGTAGGTGAAGATTTTCAGATGTATGATTTCAAGATGAACGATTAAAACCAAAGTTTATTACTACAAAAAAATTGAAATTATTATCACCTTTGTGAGTAGAAATAAATCTTTCTAAAAATTGTTACTTGAAAAAAGATTTTTTTCCTTTAGATTCTTACGTGATTAATATTCAACAGGGGGAGGGGGCCTGACTATTCTCATTTTTTCTCATAATAGGGGGAAGGGGTTAAAAACTAGCGAAAATAGTCTTACGTACTAAATGAATGGCCCCTAATGACTTCTTGTGTTCGCAATAAGAACAGTTATAGTTCTAACAGTACATATATCTGAGATTTAAGTTTCCAATAATAATGGGTGTTTTTTTAGAGGTATAGAACTTTAAGTTGGCATTACTGTTGAAGATGACTACCGATTTAACAGCTGAGAAGTGATTTATTCTCAGTTTGGTTTGGGAATTCATCATGAAAAGACTGATGCCTGAACAACGCTTGCAAATAGTGCAATTTTATCTCCAAAATAATGGTTCGGTGCGGAATACGTATCGCGCTAATTTTGTTTAGCGATGAAGCGCACTTCTGGTTAAATGGCTACGTCAACAAACAAAATTGACGCATGTGAAGTGAAGATAATCCTAAAGTGTATGTCAAAACACCGGTACATCCAGAAAAACTGACTGTTTGGTGCGCTTTATGGGCTGGTGGAATCATTGATTCGTACTTCTTCAAATACGATGATGGTCAGAACGTTCCAGTCAATAGTGATCGGTATAGAGCCATGGTTACAAGTTTTTTCATTCCTGAATTGAACAACCATGACGTCCAGGAGCTGTGGTTTCAACAAGACGGTGCAACATGTCACACAGCTCGTGCCACAATCGATTTATTGAAAGACACGTTTGGTGACCGCCTAATTCCACGTTTTGTACCTGAGAATTGGCCTCCATGATTTTATGATTTGATACCGCTAGACTACTTTCTGTGGAGCTATGTAACGTCATTGGTCTATGCGGATGAGCCACAAACGCTTAACCATTTGGAAGACAATATTTGCCGTGTTATTGCCGATATACGGCCACAAATGTTGGAAAAAGTCATCGAAAATTGGACGTCCAGATTGGACTACATCCGAGCCAGTCGTGGCGGTCATATGCCAGAAATCATATTTGAAATGTAATACCACAAGACTATCTTTCGAATAAAAAAAAAATTTTTGTCAATCGAATGATCCGTCGTTGTTTTATTGCAGTTAAAAGTTCTACACCTCTAAAAACACCCTTTATATACTTTTTCATTAAAATTGAAGGTAAATGAACAAATCTCAGAATTATTCGATGTTATATTCGATTCAGAAGATTAATGGAGTCGTCATACTCAAAATTTTGCTACTTGCATCAGTTTTAGGTGAGTGATCAACCAATGTAGATGAACACGATGAGCCCAAAATATTCTGAACTATGTAATTTTTATTGTTATTTGCGTGATCTATATATTCCGCTGCGACACTTGAGGTTTTCAATCCTACATAATATTTCAGTTATATTGAATCTCCGACTAAATTACTTGAAAAAGTAGCTGATGTTCTCTTGAAGCAGTGATTAGTTTGAAATTTGGGAAAGGTTATCTGGATCTTTGGTGAAGTGAAGTACATAAAATCAGATTTTAAAAATTTTGATAGTTAATTTTTGCCTGGTTCATCTATTTTGTAAGATCTATTTCATTCGAATCATTTCGAAATCATTTTTAGTTTCAATTTTACTTGGCTGTTTCAATTGAAAACACTTCAGTTCATTAGAGAGGTTCAGTGGCCAAGCGGTATAGCGACCCTATACGCTCTCGGCTACCGTTGCTGGAGGGTTCGATTCACACTGTAAAAGTAGGCCGTTTGGAGTGGGCGGAGTAAATTATAGGTTCAATGGATCTATATGTCTCTGGCTTTCGCTCTAAGAACAATGATAATAATATATAACTAGAGTCTTGAAAATTTTCAGTACACTTGGCATATGTTTATGCTACAACCCATCATAAAAATTTTATTCCACTGAATTGGAGTTGTAGTTTTTTAGTAATTGGTAATGAGATATCTAGTTAATACAATAGGGAATGCTCCAAAAATATTAACACATTATATGTACATGATTCTAAGTTTGAATGTTTACAAACATACATACGAAACAAACACAAAAATAAATTGAATATAAACCAAAATTTAAACAATTGAACTTTAGATTTACATTGAATATAAACTTAAACTCAAACACTTGAACTTATGATTTACACTTTATCGACTACATACCATGACGCGTTTCGTCGTTACAAACGACTTCTTCAGATGCTTACAGAATAATGTAATATTCTGTAAGCATCTGAAGAAGTCGTTTGTGACGACGAAACTCGTCATGCTATGTAGCCAATAAAGTGTAAATCATAAGTTCAAGTGTTTGAATTTAAGTCTATATTCAATTATAATGGATTTACATCAAGTAAATGCCAACACTATTAAATATTTAGATTTACACTTTATTGACTAAATAGCATGACGCGTTTCGTTGTTACAAACGACTTCTTCATATGCTTACAGAATAAAGAACGTTATGCTATGTAGCCAATAAAGTGAAAATCATAAGTTCACATGTTTGAATTCAAGTTTAAATTCAATTATAATGGATTTACATCAAGTAAACGCAAACACTATTTAATAGAATACTAACAGTTAGTATTCTGTTAGCATCTGAAGAAGTCGTTTGTAACGACGAAACGCGTCATGCTATGTTGTCAATAAAGTGTAAATCAAAAGTTCAATTGTTTAAATTTTGGTTTATATTCAATTCTAATGGATTTGCATCATTTAAACGCCAATACTATTAAATAAAGAATAACAAAGTTGATTGAATGTTCGCTTGGTGAAACATTGTTCAATATAAAACACTTTATAAAACAATAAAAAACACTTGGCTCGGTTTTACGAAATGTATAATGAATATTTGACAATCATTTCGAGGTGTTACCCCACTTTCAAAAGTGAAACAGGAAAAACAAAAACTGGAAAACTTAAACCAGATTAACTTTTGAAAATGGATAACACCCCGAAACAATTGTCAAGTATTCATTATAAATTTTGTGAAACTAAGCCATTTTTTATTTAATATATTGAATACAAAAACAGTTTTCGAAATGATGAATAAATTTTTTATTCATCATGGCCAACCATCTGTAAGCACAAAATTCTTGCTCCAAGCCTGAATATTAAATTTACATCTTTTTAATAAAGGATCACAGTCAAATTTTTGGGAATCACAGAAAGTAAGTATAATACTTCCTGGAAGTAACTGAATAACCTAGATTATTATAATCTAGAATATAAGAATAACAAATTTATTTATTTATTTATTTATTTATTTATTTATTTATTTATTCACAAATACACCACTCAACAGCTTGGACCAATTACTGAGTGGGAAAGATACAATTTAGTTTACAACATATGTAAAATAACAATAGAAATAATACTAATAATATACAAACAATACACATGAACTATAACTCTGTGGGCAAGCTGCCGTTATATAAGCTCACCCACAATATACAGGAGAAAACAATATCTAAATATTATATAAATATATAAAAAACTTATAACTAAAAAACAGTCCTGCGAGAGATCGTCTGACATCACTAGGCACGCATGCAAATATGTCGATGACGTCAAAGTCAATATGTCGAGGCTCAAAGTCACCAAAAATTTTAAGAAGTGGTGAAAAAGCCAGAACATTACTACGAGCCAAAGGTGAAAAAAAATGTTCATATTTCTACAAGTTATTCTCGGAATACGGAAATTTATGAGGGAAAGAAGAAAAGAACAATCAGCAGAAAACATTATCAGCTTGTATAGGAACATTATTCCCAAATATTTCCTACGTGTTTCTGGTGATGGAACATTCAATCTTGTAGTAAGTAACTCATGATTTATACCTCGTTCTGGATACACACCGTCGGAGCAAAACCATAAATATTTCAAAAATCGTCTTTGCACGGATTGAAGATTGCTTATATTACACACGTATCCTGGATTTCAAACGACACTAGCATATTCTAGTTCTGAACGTATCAAGGTATTGTATAGGAGCATAGTTGATTCAGATTGAGAGAGCCATTTAGAATTTCTTATTACAAAAACCTAATGATCTATAACAACTTGAAACAATATCATTAATGTGAGTAGAAAAAAGTTAATTTTGTGTCGAAATTTACTCCTAAATCTTTGAATTTGGTACATTCTATTGATTTTATTACTATTCACATTGTAATCGAAATGAACTATCCTTTTATTACGAGAAAAAGATATTATGTTGCACTTAGAAATATTCAGTGTCAGTAGATTTCATTCACATCTCCCATTCAAATTCAAGATATCGTCTTGGAGAATGTGGCAATCCTTACTGTTGAAATTTCACGAAATATCTCACAATCATCCGTGTATAGGAGAAAATAACAGTTCATGTTGGAGGAAATGCCGTTCACAAAAATATTGAAAAGAAGTGGACCTAAAACAGAACCATGTGGAACCCCCGACTCCGCAGTCCGGGGTTTCTGGAGAAGAATTCCATGATCTAACCTATCTAATGCTTCAGAAAAATCTGTATAGATCACGCCTTCTTGGGGCGAATGACCAAAACTATTTGCAATATGTTATACACGTAAGGTTAGTAGCTGTTGATCTACCGGAGGTGAAGCCGTGTTGTCATTCGTTAAATGGGTCCTCACGTGCGAATACAATATATTATTAAGAAAAATTTCAAAAACTTAACTAAAATTGTTTATGATAGTAATAGCTCTATAATCTTCAACGGAGTTTCTATTCCCTTTTTAAAAATTGGGCTAATCTTGCCCTCTTTCCACATATTTGGAAAGTGAGCAGTTTTCAAGGCCAAATTGAAAATAAGATCCAATGGAGAAGCAAAAATCCTCGCACAGTATCTTAGGACGAAGGAAGGACTTCCATCATGAATGAAAATAATCTAGAATTAAAAGTAGAAATTAATACACCTCCATTACCCAACTTCTTTTCTGATGGTCCTAAGTGAAAGTTCAAAGAATTATCCAACTGGAACTTACAAAAAAAGTTGTTAAAATTGAGTTTGGGGTGTCTTCTTTCTTAATATGAAAATTATGTTATTCATATATTTTGTCAGTCCGAAGAGGTGGAACGTACGTCAGAATTGTTTTATGGAACTGTTAATCTAGAAAACAGTGTTTGTTACCATTTTAATTTTTATTTCCTTCAAAACAAGAAGATATAATACGTTAAAAAATAAGTCAAAGGTATGATTATTCTTTAGAATATCGTCTAGGAGATTTTTCAATATGATTGATATCTCCTATCATATTGAAATATACCTCGATATATACGCCATTTTCCTATCAATCTAATGATGGAGTGCTTACACCAGATGATCTTACGAACTTTCGCAGCTCGTCGCACAATAATAATATCGTATAACAGAGCTGATCGATATTTTGAACATATATCAATGTGTATAATACATCATTCATCCAATGGCCGTCAAAAACAAGAACTCTGATCTATGACACAATGACGAATTCTCTCAATATTCACATTTGACCGTTTCTGGTTTCACTTCGAATAACAGCTCTTTCAACGCGGTGAACAGAACTTATATGAAGATATAAGACATTTAAAGAAATATATCTAAGCAAATCTTCGTCGAAAAGTGTGCTTTTTATTAGGTGTCAATGGAGAGTATTGATTTTCAGAGCGCCAAACAATTTGATCGAAGATGTTAGTGTGGACAGCAATAACAATCGAAGAAAGTGAAAGAATCTTAGTTCCTCTAACATGGAGTTCTTGTACTTCCTCTGGAGTACATTTATATTTTCTTCGCGACGATAAAAGGTCTGGAAAACTGATGATGAGCCAGAAATTTTTCGTAACTATAATTTAGTTTGATTGCATTGATTCTAAAAATGTAAATAATTCTCACATTATAATTATATAACACTCACTCACTGAATATTAACTCTCGAAATAGATAGTTGTGTAATGATTGATAGATTGACAACATAGATGGCAGGCTTTCTGAACACTCACTCACTGAATATTAACTATCAAAATAGATAGTTGTGTAATAATTATTGCTGGATTGACAACATAGGTGGCAGGCTTTCTGAACACTCACTCACTGAATATTAACTATCGGAATAGATAATTGTGTAATGATTGATAGATTGAATTCATCCATCATCAATGAATTTTCCCTAAAAGGATAATGGGAGCAAAATTGTAATATGTAGAACAACGGTACAAATCCACGACGAAGAGGCATATGGAAGTTAATTCCGGACCAAATTAAAATTAAGTGGATCTCAGATAAATTGGCAACATAGATGGCAGGCTTTCTGAACACTCACTCACTGAATATTAACTATCGAAATAGATAGTTGTGTAATGATTGATAGATTGACAACATAGATAGCAGACTTTCTGAACACTCACTCACTCAATATTAACTATCGAAATAGATAGTTGTATAATGATTGATACATTGACAGCATAGATGGCAGCCTTTTTGAAAACTCACTCAGTGAATATTAACTATCGAAATAAATAGTTGTATAATGATTGATAGATCGTCAACATAGATAGCGGGCTTTCTGAACACTCACTCACTGAATATGAACTATCGAAATAGATAGTTGTATAATGATTGATAGATTGACAACATAGATGGCAGGCTTTCTGAACACTCACTCACTGAATATTAATTATCGAAATAGTAAGTTGTATAATAATTGATAGATTGATAACATAGATGGAAGGCTTTCTGAACACTCACTCAGTGAATATTAACTATCGAAATAGATAGTTGTGTAATGATTGATAAATTGACAACATAGATGGCAGGCTTTCTGAGCACCCACTCACTGAATACTAACTATCAAAATTCATAGTTGTGTGATTATTGAAAGATTCACTACATTTGTGAGGTCAGCCCCCATAGATTTCATTCGATTCTCTATTTCGAATTTTCGAACAGAAATCTCATAATAAAAATAGCAATAAGGAACTACGCATTATGCCAGGAAATGTAAGAGACTTCGCCACTCGAAGACAGTTAATTAAGTATAAGTGTGGCCGCCAATAGAACCATTTCTCCTTGATATAACAAAGCGAATTACAGCTTTTGGTATCAGAAAACGTAGATATAATTAAATATAACGTGAATACACCAACGTGCTTCTGCTTCCTGTTCTGCTACATAGGATCTGGCAAGTTCATTAGAGATAACGCGTTAATAAGAGCAGGCACGTAAACCTTCTAACTTGCCGGTGAAATGAATTAAATCTTTCCTTTGATGTTATTATGGCATCAGTGGTTCATTTTTGTCTGAATGGAAAGCAATTTCGTATAGCGGAATATTCTCAAGACATTTAAGAGTAACGCGTATCGTTAAAGTTTGAAGATTTTTCTTGGCATTAAAAAGGTTGGGAATAATTATTCTTTTATAAGCTCTGCCACGCAAAACTTTTTTCGATGCAGTTAATGTGTAGAACTGGCCTATGAAAGAGTATATTTCGAAAAGAAAATTTAATTGTGATCCTCAACTTTCTTTTCGGTAACATGTTGGACATCCATTGCCTATCAATTCAGATACATGTTTCTGAAACGGAAAGTTATATTTCAAGAAAACTTGAATGAATATGAGCTGTAAGAAGTTCAAACTGTAAAAAAAAACTTCGTGAAGAGTGTTAATTTTTGTAAATGAGGAAAATGAAAAGTGGAAATTATCATTGGAAATTAAAATATAAAGCAACTGAAACAGAAAGAAAATTAATGATTAAAAAATCAGTGAATAGCTAGGAATAAATGATGAAATGTTTCTTACTACTCATGAAGTGAAGAAAGATTTGAAAAATTCAAAAATTTGAAAAATACAGGACGTTTCGGTTAATAATGTATGACTGAGATTGAATTCTCGCTTAACTCTTGGTGAAACATAATAAAATATTAAATTAAATTATACTCTTGGCTTAATGTTTCACGATTTATTTAACAATATGAATAGTTGAAATGAGTCTTGAATGTCGAAATGAGTCTTGAAAATGAGTTAACGCTCGAAACATGTTGACTATTCATATTGTTAAATAAATCGTGAAACATTAAGCCAAGAGTTTAATTTAAATTAATTTAATAATAATGTATATTCAACCGTTTTCAAGTGGATTGTTCAGAATCAATTTTTTTGTTCTTTTTCCAGACATAGGTTTTTCAATAACAAAGTTATTCTTTCAGAGGTATTATGTACCTGTGCGAAAGTTGTACCGATAATTTAATGTCGATACCAAACGGGCGAAGAATACGCTGGGAATCGAACCAACTAGCACGAGTAACCTAAAGCGTTTTACCATCACTATACCGTTCGGGTACTGAACCTATAGATAAAAATATTATTATTGAAATCTTCTTCAGCCGCTTTGGGTAATTTTTAGTAGGGAAAACTTTCATGAGTTCAACATGGTATGACATATACTGTACGTAATAGGCTCTTTTTGGATTGGAGAAATATTGTGCGTTCACGTAACTGTCATGGTTATCGCAGACAGTTCAAAACGGTGAATTTTGAATCTTTGCGGGCTGTGCACATTCAATTAACAAATTTTTTTTTCGTTATGTGGCTACACATACATTTCTTACATGTTGAAATTATCAGCCATTTTGGATTAGTAGTTTGCTCTTGACAACTGGAAACGTTAGTTATGTTTTGTGTGTTCTTCGATTTTTTACTTTTGAAGAAAATGGATTGAAGAATCTCTATTAAATTTTGCGTTAAAAAAGAATAAAGTGCACCAACGCACTTTCAATGTTAATTGTGGCATTCGTCGAGTCTACGTTGTCTCAAAAGAGTATTCATAAGTGATGGAAGCTCTTCACAGAAGACCGAGAGGATGTTGATATCGATGAGCGTCCTGGAGTTGCAACCACTTCAACAAACGAAGAAATCATCGGAACAGTGAAGAAAATGGTTTTGGTAAATCGTCGAATCACTATTAGGGAAATTATAGAGGATGTTAGTATATCAATCGGCTCATGCCGGTTGATATACCAACATATTCTTGGATGTTTTGGGCATGAAAAGTGTAGCACCGAAGTTTGTTCCGAAATTGCTAAGTTTTGAGCAAGAGCTACTAACTAAAGATACTAACTTCGCGTTAGTATCCCTCAGCAATTGTTCATCATGAGTTCTTGCCAACAGGTCGTACAGTCAATACGGAATAATACAAAGAAGTTATTCAACGTTCGGTGAAGACGGACAACATTGTGAAAATAGAAATCATGGATTATGCTTCACGATAATGCACCAGCTCACACATCAATGCTTGTTCGTCATTTTTTGACCATAAATAACCGCGTAATCATGCCTCAACCAATGTATTCAACAGATTTGGCTCCCTTCGACTTTTCCCATTCTCAAAACTGAAGTAATACTTCAGTAATAAATACTGAAAGTACAAAAACTCAGAACATTGTTGACATGAATAATATCAATGATGCAAACAATGAAAATAATAACTATAAAATTAAAAATTAACACACTTGACTTAAGTTTCACTGAATATATTGAAAACTTTACATATGTTTCCGGTGGTTAACCCATTATCAAGAGTATACAATATTACATTGCAGTAATATTGTGTACTTTTGATGATGAACCACCCGAAATATATGTAGAGTTTTTAATATATTCAGTGAAACTCAAATCAAGTGTGTTAATTTTGAATACTATAGTTTTTAACATAATGTTTCACCAGAGATAAGCGAAACCTCCGTGTCATTTATTAATGAAAATAATGTTAAAAATCGAGTACATTGAAATTTATATAAATGGAAGTACATCTTCGTCGGTTGGAATTTCTTCCTAACGTTTCGCTAGCACGAGTGGCGAGCTTCTTCAGAGGTCGTTCCATTTCTGATTCTGGAAGTAGACTGGCGAATTCTCGTACGCAGGTTGTATTTATATCTCGGCATAGGGGGCGTGGTTTGTTCAACTTCGGTTGCGGTGGGGAGGGGGGCTCGTTCTGCTCCGGTTGGCGTCTTGATATCCAATGGCATCACTCGTGTGTTCCTTATGATGTGATTCCAGATAGGATTGAGACTGAGGGTTTCCTCCTTTCTGTTGAAATTGTTTGAATGTTTTCGAATTTCAATGGCTTCTCTGACCAGCCTGTTTTGAAAGCCGTTGACTGATGCCAAGAGCGTACAACCCTCAAAATTTATCTCGTGGTCCCCTTCGCTCAGTGCGTGTTCGGCTACTGCAGATTTCTCAGTTTGTCCTAACCGGCAACTTGCCTTGTGTTCCTTGAGTCTCGTTCCCATTGATCTTTAGTAGTTCCAATGTAGACTTTTCCGCAAGAACACGGTATGCGATAGACTCCTGCAGCCGAAAGTGGGTCCCTCTTGTCCTTCACTGATCCTATGATCTGATGGATCTTCTGTGTAGGTTTGAAGATGGTCCTGACATCGTGTCTTCTCAAAATCCTGCCGATCCGGTCTGTTACTCTTGGAATGTAAGGAAGGTATGCTTGTGAAATCGTCGATCGCTCCTCGATTTCTTTACGTGCAGGCGTTCTAACGCACATTGATCTCTCGATGTCCCTCCTACTGTAGCCATTTGCTTCGAACGCAGTTCTCAAGTGTTCCAGTTCTGACTGAAGGTTCTCTGGTTCACAAATCCTCCGAGCTCGTTCTGTCAAGGTTCTGATGACTCCATACTTCTGACTCTGGTGATGATTTGACAAGGCGTGCAAGTATCTGTCCGTATGCGTAGGTTTTCTGTACACCGTATGGCCTAACTTGTTTCCTCGTTTCCTCACTAGGACGTCCAGGAAAGGTAGCTGTTGATCCTTTTCAACAGCTACCTTTCCTGGACGTCCTAGTGAGGAAACGAGGAAACAAGTTAGGCCATACGGTGTACAGAAAACCTACGCATACGGACAGATACTTGCACGCCTTGTCAAATCATCACCAGAGTCAGAAGTATGGAGTCATCAGAACCTTGACAGAACGAGCTCGGAGGATTTGTGAACCAGAGAACCTTCAGTCAGAACTGGAACACTTGAGAACTGCGTTCGAAGCAAATGGCTACAGTAGGAGGGACATCGAGAGATCAATGTGCGTTAGAACGCCTGCACGTAAAGAAATCGAGGAGCGATCGACGATTTCACAAGCATACCTTCCTTACATTCCAAGAGTAACAGACCGGATCGGCAGGATTTTGAGAAGACACGATGTCAGGACCATCTTCAAACCTACACAGAAGATCCATCAGATCATAGGATCAGTGAAGGACAAGAGGGACCCACTTTCGGCTGCAGGAGTCTATCGCATACCGTGTTCTTGCGGAAAAGTCTACATTGGAACTACCAAAAGATCAATGGGAACGAGACTCAAGGAACACAAGGCAAGTTGCCGGTTAGGACAAACTGAGAAATCTGCAGTAGCCGAACACGCACTGAGCGAAGGGGACCACGAGATAAATTTTGAGGGTTGTACGCTCTTGGCATCAGTCAACGGCTTTCAAAACAGGCTGGTCAGAGAAGCCATTGAAATTCGAAAACATTCAAACAATTTCAACAGAAAGGAGGAAACCCTCAGTCTCAATCCTATCTGGAATCACATCATAAGGAACACACGAGTGATGCCATTGGATATCAAGACGCCAACCGGAGCAGAACGAGCCCCCCTCCCCACCGCAACCGAAGTTGAACAAACCACGCCCCCTATGCCGAGATATAAATACAACCTGCGTACGAGAATTCGCCAGTCTACTTCCAGAATCAGAAATGGAACGACCTCTGAAGAAGCTCGCCACTCGTGCTAGCGAAACGTTAGGAAGAAATTCCAACCGACGACGGCCCTTAGACCCGAACCAGGACAACACTAGTTCAACGACTGGCCGCGAAAGCCTCAACCAATTTGGAAGTACATCTATAAACGATCTGACCGTATTTTAATTGTTATTTCAATTTCAATTCTATTGTATTTATATTTTGTCATCATCTTGTACAGCTTGTAATATACTTGAATAATAAAAAGCCGTACAAAATAAATAATTGATGTTGATAATTTCAATTATTTATTATTTATTATAATTTATTATTCATTGAGAAATTTCAAATTTTAGTACTAAAAATTCCTAGTTTTTACTTCTATCAGCAGTAGTATAACTGCCAAGTTTTAATTTTTTTTATAATAGTGGAAATCATGTCTCACTTCGCTTGAAAGAATTGGCTCAACAATTTTTTTGCAGACAAAAATTGCATATCGCTTGTATGGCACATACGTTTTTGAACAGACAAATCCCAGCTTTTATATACGATAAGGCTATTTTTTTCTTAAAGGTTCATAATTGCATGACTAGAAACACAGATCTTCTCGTGATACTTAAAAGTACGAAAAAATCATTTGAGAGATGATTCTTGTATAGACCAGCAAAAGTTTACAATACTGATTCGCTAGACATAATAAGTAAATCTATGCTCTATGCAGAGTTTTAAAAAATTAACGAGAAAATTAATGTCAAGTTAGCAAAATCTTTCGTTTATTTTTTATTTGAATATTTTGCGATTTTGAACATTTGCGAGTCAAATGTTTTAATTATATTATGGTTATAATTTTCTGGTTGAAGTTCGCTTTTTTCAATATTGCTATTTAATTCGTAATTATATTGTTGTAATTTTCAATTTCTGTTTGTTACTACGATTTTATTGTGTGTACCTAGTCATAGCTATTTGAATAGATTGTGTTATTGAATTTCTGTAATTGTTATTTGGACCTCGGCTAAGTGGAGCATCAAAGCAGCACTTCACCGTGGATTTTACTAATATAAAGAACTTTATTCCCGATTTCAAGCCGTGAGGCTTTTTGACTAACTCACAGGGGATTTTCACTTATCCCAGATATTCTATAAATTATTAAATTATATTATATAGTAAAAATATCCAGACTACGACAGAATGGGTCAATAGAGACTTGGCAGCAATAAATGAATGGCTAAGCGATAACAGTTTATCGCTGAATGTAACAAAGTCTAAATTTATAGTTTTTGGTACAAGTAGAATTTTTAAGGAGAGTAGTAATGAAAATATGAGTATTAAAATTGAAAACTAGAACATTGAAAGGGTTAAACTTGTTAAATACTTAGGCGTTATGTTTGATTAGAAATTGAGTTTCAATGATCATGTCGACTTGATATCGTCTAAAATCTCCAAGAAAATCAATTTTTTCAAAAGAATTGGAGAAAAATCTAACCACATATATGAAGTTATTGCTCTTTAAGTCCATAATTATGCCACACTTTGAATATTGTTCCACTCTGTTAATGGGGTTGAGTAAAGAAAAAACTCAACAGCTACAAAAGCTACAGAATAGAGCTATGCGAACAATTGTGCAATGTAATAAATATACTCCAATCCAAAGCATGCTAAATTGTTTAGAATTAATGTCAGTTGAACAGAGAATACTTTTTGCTACATATATATTTATATTTGAAGTTGAAAACAAATTGTTCCCATATAAAGTAATAATAAATGTAACATGTGTCAGTGATGTGCATAGTTATAATACAAGAAATGCTGACAATTTCTACATGCAAGTTTGTAAGCATAATAAACATAGGAATAGTATATTTTATGAAGGATTCAACGCATTTAATGAATTGCCTAGCTCGATAAAAAAAATTAGTGACATATAATTGTAAATAATATATTTTGAACCTGAATGTATGTAATAGCTAATGCTAAAATATTATTATTATTATTATTATTATATCAGAGGGATTTAGTTCTTTGAGGGCTCTTTCCAAATTATCAGGATCGTGGTGGTGGTCTACATTACTTCTTAAATACACCCTATGTAATTTTCTGATACTCCTTGATGTGGCAAGCATCACCGATTTCTGTAATTCCTCGAGGAGAGGTTCGCCGATTCCCATGTTTAACAGGATATGTTTTAGGGATTATATCAGTGGAGACAAAGATTATTGAAAAGACTTTATTATTATTATAAGAAATCATAAAAGTAATGTCTTCAGTGTTTTCAACAGAGAACTATTTTCATCACACAATCCCCAAATTAATTCTCCATAAGTAATAACGGGTGTTTTTTTAGAGGTATAGAACTTGAAGCTGGCATTACTGTTGAACATGGCGACTAATCTAACAGCTGAGAAATTATTTATTCTCAGTTTGGTTTGGCAATTTATCATGAATAGACTCACGCCTGAACAACGCTTGCAAATAGTGCAATTGTATTTCGAAAATAATGGTTCTGTGCGGAATAAGTATCGCGCACTACGTCCATTTTATAGTCGACAAAATCGTCCTTCAGAGCAGTTAATTCGATTAACCCTGTAACGTTTTCGCACCAAGTTTACTCTTATTGATAACTCGCATCTCCAGAGACGCCGCCGCCGTACGGTGTGTACAGAAGAAGCTATTGCTACTGTAGAGCGTAGCATTGAGGAAGACCCGAACGAGATTGCCGTTGTTCCCGATTTTCATAAGCGAATTTTGTTTAGCGATGAAGCGCACTTCTGGTTGAATGGCTAGGTCAACAAACAAAACTGCCGCACTTGGAGTGAAGATAATCCTCAAGTGTATGTCAAAACACCGGTACATCCAGAAAAACTGACTGTTTGGTGCGCTTTATGGGCTGGTGGAATCATTGGTCCGTACTTCTTCAAAAACGATGATGGCCAGAACGTTACAGTCAATAGTGATCGGTAGAGAGCCATGATTATTAACTTTTTCATACCTGAATTGAACAACCATGATGTCCAGGAGCTGTGGTTTCAACGAGACGGCGCAACATGTCACAGCCACAATCGATTTATTTAAAGACACATTAGGTGACCGCCTAATTTCACGTTTTGGACCTGTGAATTGGCCTCCAAGATTTTGTGATTTAACACCGCTAGACTACTTTCTGTGGGGCAATGTAAAGTCATCGGTCTATGCGGATAATCCACAAACGCTTGACCATTTGGAAGACAATATTCGCCGTGTAATTGCCGATATACGGCCACAAATGTTGGAAAAAGTCACCGAAAATTGGACGTCCAGCTTGGACTACATCCGAGCCAGCCGTGGCGGTCATATGCCAGATATCATATTTAAAATGTAATGACACAAGATTATCTTTCGAATAAAAAAAAATCTTGTCAATCGAATGATCCATCGTTGTTTTATTGCAATTTAAATTTCTATACCTCTAAAAAACACATTATATCGCTTTATTTCATGACGTCCCAAACTATTCAACATTCTTCTCTGATAGTGGCATAGTTTTAAGCAGTCATTAAATTTAATATCTGTGAAGAGTTCATACACGCAAATCATTTGTTGTCTAGCAACCATAAAAATGTAATATTTGCGCTCTGGTAAACACTCGCGAATGGGGTTTTATGGAGAGTTCCCAGACGACATATTATAATGATATATTACACAAGATGAGTTCCGTTTTATGTACCATTCGCGGAATCAACTGGGGTGAGTTCACTCAGTGGAAAGGTGTATATTCTTTCTCAACTAACGGAAATATCATCAGCGTAGGAATATGTAGCTGATGTTCCTACGTTTTTAATCGTCATAGCTACTACACTAATGAAGATTCCACGTGGATCACATTCTTCAGTTTGCAATGTGAAATTCGACAAGAAATCTAATTAAAAGAAATTGTTACAGTAATATCAATTAACATTTTGGTCAGTAGAGAACATTGTTGAATGTATCGTAACTCAAAACACTAGGGTGAAAGGAAAAACATGTTTGCAACATAAAGAAGAAGGAATCATTTCATACATCTAGGCGGCAGCATTTTTTACCTATCGTGTATTCAGTGTATGGAACAGTTTACCTGAAGTTGTGAACTCTCAGTCAGTCAACGTGTTCAAGAGGGTGGTAGATGAATTTTTGTTTTCATTTTGAGAAATTGTTTTTGTCATATATTTTCATTGTCAATGTGTACTGATCACTATTTTTTCCTCTCGTTATTATTATTTTTTCTATTCTCAAATGTTTATCTAATGTATTATCCTCACATTGCAGTATTCTGTAAAAAGTATTAATGGGCTTATGGGTCTTCAGACCCCTGCCTTTAATTATATTTAATAATAATAATAAATAATAATAACATCCGACGTTATTATATTTCTTTGTGCGATTTTATAGATTCAAGTACAAGTAATTGAAAAACCACGAATAATGAATCCAATAATTTAATATTTTTGTCAAATTTCCATTGTTGAAATAACGGTTCTAAATTCTGCATATCCGAGATAATGTAGCAGGAGAAATCTTCATATCAACAAAAAATACTTGGCAGGATTTTGAAAAAATTGTATTGAATTATTTCTTGAATTGTTTCGGGGTGTTACTCCATTTTCAGAAGCTAGACCAAAAGGTCTAGCGTTTTTAGTCTTGCATGATTTGAATTGTTATTCATTAGTTTAATTCGATTATTGTGAAACTAAGCCAAGTGTTTTTATCGCAATATATTATACAATTTTTCACCATGAGTTCAGCAAACATTCCATCAACTCTGCAAAAATATTCATTCCTTTTATCATTCCATTGTTTATATTGGATTTCCTGAAATCCCTAACTTTGATAGAAATCTGCATACCTTCCATTATTGGAGATTAGATTTTTATAGACTACAACATCAAGTCCAATCAATATTGGGTCTTTGTTCAAGAATTATAATATATCTGCTAAATCTGCTCTTTAAATGATTATGAAATGTTCATTTTTGAAGAAAAATTTGAAATTCCACCGATGTTTCATTTTGTAATGGATTTTTGCATTCTTCTGTTCTCCTACGAATGTTTCTTTCAATTTGTCTGAATATAAATGTATCATTATACCCATTTTGATTCATACACTGTTGATATAGAATCATAGCAAAAATTTATGGGGAAGAAAGGTTACCTATACATTCATACTTGTATAGTGTATGTTTTTCGAATGGTGATGTTTCATTAGCATTATTGAAAACTTTGCTTCAATTCATAACGGTTATCATTATTAATATTTTTCGATTATTAAGGAATACGACAAATTTCAAACTATTATTCAGTTGAAATATTAGGTGGTTTACCGTATTTTTCCTTCAACACCCACTTCTGCATCACAAATAGTTGTTTCAAGTAGATATCATAAATTTCCATTTTATCCCAATATTTTATAGCTGATTTGAGAATGAACAGACTAATAGTAAACCATTTATCAATTTTTGTGTTGAAATGAATCAGAAATTCATTTGAAATCATCTTCAATCAATAGTGATAGCATATATGTGCACATACACATATACTTTTTGTGGTAATGGCACTGAATGAAATATTCGAGAAAATGAATAGTAGAATATTAGAACGATAAGATGTCTACATTATTCTTCAAGAAATAACTCTGAGAGAAGTATTGTAATCAATGCCACACATTCCACGAAGTATTTTGTTCTACAAGGAACTCGTCGTTGCTCCACGTCCATCGAAGTGAGGAGACGATTCAAATCTCCAAACGTTTTTTGTGACTCCAAGTGAAAATCGTCAAGTAAAGAATACTTTACAATGCCATCTATAGGAATCAATAGAAAACATCTCTCACAGCATAGAGACACCAAGCATCGAAAGCCCACATGCCTTTTATACCCGTGGCTTTCTAAATTGCAACGTCTATTTGACAAACGACATATAATATTTTCAAATGTCAACAGGTTGCGTTAGTAGCACGCACGCGATTCTTCTCGTATTCATAGGTTGCGTACTTCTAACGCAACCTATTGACATTTGAAAATATTGTATGATCACAATTGTCAACAAGAAGTTGCATTTCAGTAGATACCTACGAGTATAGACGTAAGAACTTTCGGTGCTTGGTGTATCTATGAACTGAGAGATGTTTTTCATTGATCCCCATAGATGGAATTATAAAGGATTATTTTCTTGAAGGTTCTCCACTTGGAGTCATAAGTCATAAGAATGTTTGGAGATTGAAATCGTTACCTCACTTTGACGGACGTGGCGCAACTGATGAGTTCCTTGTAGAATGTAACAGCTGTCTTATGCTTCCATCAGGTGTGGCATAGATTCCAATACTGCTCCAAAATTCAGCTCTTTAAGGTTAATGGAGGCATCACATCGTACACGTCACATTGCTCTATATAACTATATACATAGCTCGACTATAACATCTTCTTGATTGATTCATATTTTTATACTTATATGTATATATGAAAAGTAATCGTAATTGCAAAACCTACTTCACTATTCGTAAATAAAAGTGCGTGAATCTAGAAAAAGTGTCTTTTTTATCATTTCAATCATTGAAAAACGATAGTGCATATTTAAAATGAATATAAAATTCAAATTAATAAAACGATCAAGAACGCAATATGGTAATACCTAACAAATAACTGACTGAAGTTCGAATTTTCGAAGTTCGATATGGAAATGGAGTATCAGATATTGAAAAAATAATCTGTATACACGTATTAATATGTGTGAGTAATACGAATAAATCAATAAGCATTTACGAAATCAGTTCTAAGAAATTATTGATGGAGAGAAATAATAGGGATCGAAAAACCTAAAACTAAGATTCTTCGTCGATTGAAAAAACTATTTTCATTTCACAAAATCATTTACCGATAATTTCATCATCTCGAATCTCATTTCAATCATTAGTTACTACAAATTATCAAATTGATCCAAACAGGTATTTCTCACACGAAAAAATGTTCACAAAAACCCCGTTTCTAGTTAAGAGAACTTTGGGAACTGAACTAACGATACAAAAAAACTTGATGGAATAGCCTTTTTCAGAAAATAGCTATTTCTTCCCTTGGGAAATTTCGTAGACTCTCATACAAGGGTGATTGAAGTATTATCGACATATATTGAAGTCGACATTGTTGAAATTACTCATATATTTTTTATTATTATGAATTTCAAGCATGAAAGGACGAAAACGAGGAAATATTGGAGCGAATTTTGAGTGAAATTTTCTTGAGTGATATTCTATTTTTCTCTAGACTTGACTCTAAGAAAATATACCAGTCTAGATGTAATTTTTTTGAACTTGACGGAAAAATGCAAATAACGACCGAAAACAAAGAATTACATAACATATTGGTATACGAATAAGTAAAGAATGTATACGTTTATTAAAGTGAAGAAACTACAATAACGAAAACAACAAAGAACTGTGAAATAAAACTACCAATAAAATACCTTGAGATTCTCTTCACGGTGGTTATTTTGATGGTTGATTGTATTATCTCATTCAATGGGGATACCGGGGATACCTGTGAATGAAGTGACCACTTCTGAAGCTTCTGCTTTGATCGCTCCGGATTGGGAGATTAGATCACTTACTTCGCCCTTGAGGCAACTATTTATCATTTACAGAACGAAAAATTTCAAGAATATATTACCAGAAAGTTTAACGCGGGAAAAGCTATCGATATAATCCGATAATTAAGCAGCTCTTGACACGTGTTTCGAGCTTTTTGGCTCTCATCGTTATACCAATAACTTTTACTATAGTTTCTACTTTCTTTGGCATTGATCCCATTTCATAATTTATATATATATATATATATATATATATATATATATATATATATATATATATATACATATATCGCAACCTAAATATCATTCCAATAACCCTTTGTCTACTTACGTTTTCTTCGGATCATATTGGGGATATTTCTCTGGATCTCTCAGCCTCAAGTTTTTCCTGATATCTGATGTTGCATTTGCTACTCTACTATGAGAGAGAGTACCAGGAAGCAGCATGGCTATTTCTGGAATAAAAAAATATAATTATTTTGCTATTCCAATTTATCTTCTAACATATTTCACAGATCACTCATCAATCTGGTATATACATTTCAAACTTTAAACTGAATTAATCCAATACCAATATTAAATTTACAATGGAAAAGCAGAGTCATTCAAGTCTATCATTACTTGATATTTTAGTAACACTTAGCTAAAACTTCGCTAATTTTTGGTATATATATATATATATATATATATATATATATATATATATATATATATATATATATATATATATATATATATATATATATATATATATATATATATATATATATATATATATATATATATATATATATATATATATATATATATATATATATATATATATATATATATATATATATACCAAGACATGTTCCACATTTCAATTGGTAAACACCTGATTTGTCTTCTCTTTTAATTTTGTTTTTATTGTTCTTAATGTGTCTCGATAAATTTTTGTCCGTATTAAATGAAATATTAAAATTATGTTTTTTTTAAAGATTTTGACTATTTGACTGACTGTTCCAAAGTATGTATGTTAAACTATTATGGTTATTAAACAATTCACCCTTGTGAAACCTTTTTAGGTAATAGAAATTGAATTTCAGAATGGAATATCTTAGGTGAAACCTTTTTTCAATTGCTTTCATATTTATACCTGTTTTTTCGAATTTGTTGCCATTATTCTATCAGCATATGAAAAGTCGTTTGTAACGACGAAACGCGTCATGCTATGTAGTCAATAAAGCGTAAATCATGAGTTCAAGTGTTTGAATTTACGTTTATATTCAATTATAACGAATTGATATCAAGTAAACGCCAACACTATGAAATATAAATTTTTTTACCAATGCTGAAATGAAATAGTTACATGGGCACACTTATATGGGTACTTTTGAGCTTTCGTCCGATAGGTACTCGATACCTTACTTCAAAGTATCCGAGCTAAAAGTACTTGGTATCGGAAAAAAGTATGGAGTGTTTAATCGTATTTACTCGTATCGTTTAATCCCTAGCCACGGATTTAAATGCATAAATGCAAGGCACACAAACTACCGATGAAACATCGCTGTCGATTCCATTCAGTTACAGATGATAGTGATTCGTAAGAGCAATGAAATGAAATCTATATGAATATCTACTGAACCAGATAATCTTCATATACTTAGCCTTCAAATTAACTTAATGAGTTACATGACATGCTGAGAACGTCGTTGTGCATCGTTAATTAATCCTCAGTTATAACAGACTTACAGAAAGCTTCAAGGCGTATTTCTAAGGTGCTCTACAATACAGACTTATTATAACTTTTCTATTCACACTCAAACCGGAGTTTTTAGTTCGGTTCATTTTCGAAAAGGATCTGAAATCCTTTGACGGATAATCCTTTTCAAACGTTCAATCCTTAATTCTTTTACATATCTAATCCCGATTGAACCTTTGCAACAACAAAAAACGAATCTCTTTTCAGGCCGTAGAATTGCTAACTATTGTTACTCGTTCGATCGCGAAAATCTTGATAAAATAGGAAATCCAAGAAGAATTATATAAAATCAATAATGGCTTAATGAGGAAATGTTACGAATGATCAGAATTCCAACGACTCTCGCGAAAGTATTTGTACCGTTGTGTTCGAAATTGGTTCTGCCAAATCTGTATAATTCACTGTCAAATTGATAAATTGAATTTGATTTCCAGAGTAGAATTGAAATTAAGTGCTTAGACGGTCTGTTGATAAGTATCTCTGAGCTTACAGTGATCGATGATGAAAAAATAAAAAAATCTCAGAAGTACCTAACTAATGATTTATAACGGGTGTTTTTTTAAGAGGTATAGAACTTTAAGTTGGCATTACTGTTGAAGATGGCTACCGATTTAATATCTGAGAGGTGATTTATCCTTAGTATGGTTTGGCAATTCATCATGAATAGACTCAATTTAATAGTGCAATTTTTTTCCAAAACGAGATTACCGTTGTTCCCGATTTTCATAAGTGAATTTTGTTTAGAGATAAAGCGCACTTCTGGTTGAATGGCTACGTCAACAAACAAAACTGCCCCATTTGGAGTGAAGAAAATCCTCAAGTGTATGTCAAAACACCGTTACATCCAGAAAAACTGACTGTTTTGTACGCTTTATGGGCTGGTGGAATCATTGGTCCGTACTTCTCCAAAAACGATGATGGCCAGAACGTTACAGTTAATGGTGATCGGTATAAAGTCATGATTACTGACTTTTTCATTACTGAATTGAACAACCATGATGTCCAGGAGCTGTAGCTTCAACAAGACGGCGCAACATGTCACACGGCTCGTGCCACAATCGATTCATTGAAACACACGTTTGTTGACCGCCTAATTTCACGTTTTGGACCTGTGAATTGGCCTCCAAGATCTTGTGATTTAACACCGCTAGACTACATTCTGTGGGGCTATGTTTAGTATTGGTCAACAAACGCGTGACCATTTGGAAGACAATATTCCCCGTTTTATTGCCGATATACGGCCACAAATGTTGGAAAAATCCATCGAAAATTGAACGTCCAAATTGGACTACTTCCGAGCAAGCCGTGGCAGTCATATGCCTGAAATCATATTAAAAATGTAATGCCATAAAATTATCTTTCGAATGAAAAAAAATTCTTGTCAATCTAATGATCCATCGTTGTTTTATTGCAATTTAAAGTTCTATACCTCTAAAAAGATCACAACCTGAGTGTCATCTCATCTACATTTCGATTTAAATGCGAATCTTAATCAGGATGCTGAAAAATTTTGAATGAATTACATGAAAATTAATTTTTCATCTAATATTGTTGATACCTATAACGTTAAGTGAGAAATATTGAAATCAATGCCACACCTGATGGATTTATATTTCTCTAACATTTATCCCTTGAAGGATAATGGAGACATAACATCGTACACGTTCACATATCTAGCTCTACTATAACCTTCTTTTGGTTAATTTGAATTTTTAGAATGAATGTTCTTATGTTCATTTTCTTGAATATTTCATTCAGAATATCAGGAATGCGGACGTTCTAAATACTTAATTTTTACATAAACTCAATATTTTCTAACTAGTTCGTGGCCTCCTCAGGAGTATACTGAAAACAGAATGAGGTTCTTCAGTCATCAGACTATTAAACAATGAAATTTTCCCAAAACTTCCAGATCTGAAAGCAACAAAATATTAAAATACACACACAGTTCTTAATCTGACACCAGGCAAGACAACACTGTCTCATAAGATCAACATACCATTAGAGGTGATCTGATTTGACATTTTTCGTATTCAAGGGGCTGCAGTTCTCATGAAATATTGAGTTTATAGGAAAATAAAGTATTTAAATAGACCGCAATCCGCAATCCAAGAATTTTGATTTTTTAGAATTGTGGTTTTTTATGATGTGAAATATGAGTTGTTATTTGGGCGCCATAAGACTTCTCTGGAATTCTCTGCAGATATTCTCAATAAAACTAAAATTATTATGGAAATTTTATCGACACTATAAATTCATATCGAAGGTTCATTTTCGATATAAGTTGGTTTGAGGTGGACTCCCTGAAAGGTTATGATGTTTGTTCTTGAACTTGATGACTCGATGGAAGAACTGATTGTTCTTTTCAGTTGTTTTATTTTTTTCCTGAAGGTCGGGAGTTTAAACAGCAGGTGTAGGTAGAGAAAACCCGATATCAATTGGAGAGTAGTGTGTATCAAAATCCAGTTAGTACGTAGTGTTTACCAAAAACGAGTTGGAAAGTAGCGACTAACAAAATTCGAGCAATACTTTGTGTTATCAAAATCCAGTTAGTACGTAGTGAGTACCAAAATTCAGTTAGTACTTAGTGAGTTAGCAAAATCCAGGCAGTACGTAGTGTTTATCAAAAACGAGTTGGAAAGTAGTGACTAACAAAACTCAGGCAGTACGTTGTGTTTACCAAAAACCAGTTGGGAAGTAGTGTCTAACAAAATCCAGGCAGTACGTTGTGTTTATCACAATCCAGTTAGTTCGCAGTGAGTACCAAAATCTAGGTAGTACATAGAGAGCAGCAAAAATCTGGTAGTACGTGGTTACTACGTATTACCTGGATTTGGGTAACCACTACGTCGTAGTGAGTAATAGAAAACTCAACATATGCAAGGACACATTCCAGTCAACCCTATGGTTTGGTCTGTGATTAGTGAATCTAACCTTTGTTTTTGAATAATAAAGCGAAAATGATGAAATATATTTGGGTTTAGGCTCGTCCAAAATCTGTTGACAGCAAGTTCAACTACGATCAAATTGCAGTGTCTAGATGTTCATGATAATTGAGAACATAAAAAAATGGAAAAAGAAGAAAAAATGTTAGAAGTCTTTGAAAATATTTCTTCGTTAATTTTATATGCATAAATATTTTCGATCAAGTCCATTCAATTGTTGATAAAAGGATTAAATTAGTTCTAACTGTTATCAAGTATTTAATAGTGTTGGCGTTTACTTGATGTAAATCCATTATAATTGAATATAAACTTAAATTCAATCACTTGAACTCATGATTTACACTTTATTGACTACATAGCATGACGCGTTTCGTCGTTACAAACGACTTCTTCAGATGTTTACAGAAAAATGTAAAAGTACAGAATTATTCTGTAAACATCTGAAGAAGTCGTTTGTAACGACGAAACGTGTCATGCTATGTAGTCAATAAAGTGTGAATCATAAGTTCAAGTGTTATTAAGTGTTCCTCAATATACCACAAACTTCGTTATTTTGATAATCATAACGCAGAAATGAAGAAAATGAAAAGCAAAACTGAATATGAAATGCATATACAAAAAATGAGAGGTAATGAGAAATACTTGTCTAAAAATCACTCAATGAACAATTCTTTATTCGAGTAAATTCGCCTTTTAGGCATTATTGAGAATAAATACATATTACAAAGACAACCTTTATATAGAAAAACTCCAAAAATCCGATAATTACAATCCTCTCAATGACCAGTTAGATCTAAACCACTCCCCACTGTTAAATCTCTGATAGTTTGGAAATCCCTACCTCTATGTTCACTCTATGTTCTATGGAAATATTTAAAGGTTGTCCTTGTAATATGTATTCATTCTTGATAATGCCGTAAAAGGCGAAATTAGTCGAATAAAGAATTGTTCAGTCAGTGATTTTTAGACAAGTATTTCGTATTATCTCTCATTTAAATATGAACTATCACAGAGTTGATTCATCGTCCATTGAAATTATTGAAATCCATTATTTCGAATAATAGATTCAGTTAACTTGTTTCATTACTCGAACATGTTGAAAACTTCCACAAAGTGAGAATTTTCACTGATATTCATTATGTCCTGAAGGTATTGGGGTATTAAAATCTCATAAGATGTGTACCATATTGAATAACGGAGTTTTCTCTAGGATTCATCCTTTCTTGAAGAAGTTGAACGATCGAGCCAGATGTAATGAATAGAAGGATTATTTCATTTTGAAGCTATCCAGACGGAAAACGTTTGTCAGGCTATATTAGATTTCTTTCGTTCAGAATACGCAGTAATATTCTTCGAACAAGAATTGAGCAACATAATGAAGGAAAATACGAAAATATTCCTCATTCGAAATGACTCCAGGGTAAAAGTTCAAAGTTGGAATTTGGAGGAAAACTCTTTACTTCATCGATTGTTCAGTTCAATGAAATACTTCTGATTTGTTCCCAATTCTATTGCCCGTCTTTTAACTTCATATTATTACAAATTCAACATCTGAAGAGGAATGAATCTGTTGCTTTCGGGAAATGGAAATGAAAAAAGTTTTCACGAAATCTTCAGTATTGGAACGAAAATGAAAAAAATATTTTCTATTTTTGTACATATAATTTGTATAAAATTGAAAGATGAGAAGAACAATTGATTGAATAATATGGAAAATTTTATCATCAAAAAGTTTTCAATACTGGAGAAATGGTTTATGTGCGTTTCAGTGCAGCATGAGAGGTTTTTGTATTTTTAATTGAATTTTGCAATAATTCAATTACTTGACATTTGAGTAGAAGTATCGTGACATTTCACAGAGGGAACTTTCAGGTATAGGTTCATGCCTTTTGCCCTTCGATAAACTCAATGAAAAAAAATACAATAATTTTTGAATCAGAAAGACAATACAAATTATACTAGAAGTCGTTCTCAAGTTTAAATCTAGTCAAACTGATTATTTGGCAAGAATATTCGCGGATTCATTGGTGAAATAGTGTTCTCGTCTTTTCTAGAAGCTTCCATAAATCACAGAGGCGGCTTCAAGGCAAATCTGTCACAATATTTCGAAATTAATTGAAAAAGAAAAACAAGTTCCTAAAGTTGAACTGAAATCTCAACTTTTGAAAATGGAGTAAAAACTCGAAATAATAGCCAATCAAGAATTTAATTGTGTAAAACTGTGACAAATGTGTTTTTCTCAATTTATATGAGTTATTAGGCTACTTCTTGAAATCTTGAGCACTGATGAAGTATTTCTTTTCTGATTACATCTCAATAGTATATATTGTTGGTTTCTGGCAGAGGCATATACACGAATAAGATGGAGGTGCTCAATAACCACTCTTCCCTTAATATTTGTCATGTTCGTTTATAATTGAAAATTTGTTTCAAATTTTAAACATGGTTAACATTTCTTCTCAGCGTCTTTGAGTGAAAGTAGCTATACTAAAAATTGCATCTCTACAAGGTGTGCAGTGCCCATTAACTAACAAATACTTTTCTCTCTCGAATAACTTTCTACTAATAACAAAAAATCTCACAGTTCTATTTTGGGTAGAGCTAATTCTCATAATTTCTTTGCTGAATATTTCAGCGGGTATAATCATTGGTCTGTACTATATAAATCAAGAACTGTATTGGATACCATCGATCAGTGTAAAAAACAATGTCATCCAAACTGAAGAAACTTCTGAAGATGTTGGAAACCCTTTTTGTGTCTATAATTGCACACGAAAGAAGTTTTTATATCCCAAAAAGGTTTTAAGACCTATCTCCAAAATTAAATTGGGAATGAGATACTCAGTTACTAATATTTTCAATAGATTTCCTGACGTTGAAAGGTTGAATTAATTCCTTCAGGAATGAAAAAACATGTTATCAGGTAATTTTAGATGCCTTTCATTTAAGATAAGTTATAGAAAAATTAGTATAAAGCGACGATTAACCTCGATTTTTGGCTCCAAATAACTTTTCCCATTTTATGGGAAATCTATAGCTACGCCCCTGATCCTTTTTACTTGATGGGATGAACTATATTTTATTGAACTATGTATCTTTAAAAAATATCAATCTTTGAGGTTACAATGTGAATTTTATCTCATGAAAACAGATATATAGTTCACTGGGTGAGAACAGAATTCGAACTGATTGAATGTCTAGAAGGATATCGAAGAAATATATGAAGATGAATCAACAAAAGGTTATATCAGCGGTTCCCAGCGACTGACGAGGTTACACGTTACAGGTAAGTTTTGACTACATCGTAAAATGTGAGTACCTACTGTATGCCGTAAATTCAGTAGAATCTGATTTTGTTGATAAATTCCTCAAATGGATCAAGACTTTATTTCAGAGATGACACTCGCTTTTTTCATATCCATTCAGCCGCAGCTGAACGCTCTAGGATGATGTAGTAGCCAATGATGTAGTAGTAGGTACTTTTCTGATGATGTAGAAACGTAAAGTTGAAAGTGCTTTAAGGTTGAGAATATTTCCCTTAGTTAATTATAAAAATCTTATTAATATTAGGTACGTTCTTAGTTAGTTAAATTGCAATTACAGATATTGATTTTGTTTTATTATCAATTTGTTAGGTAACTCAAATCATACCGAAGCTTCATATGTATTCGTATACGTAAACTTTGCGATCTTCTATATCTGTATTTGTTATTTTCATTTGATAAAATGAAACCACTATCTGTTGTATGTATTGCAAACGCAATGCTATTTTGTTATATGAATATGTAATTGTTATTCTACAAGGTCTAATTTTGTTAAATTTACTTACTTTTCGAAATCGAAACACAATTGATATGAGCTCTCTTTTTAATGGTTACTTGTTCATTGATAAGCGCTTTCTGAAATATTTTCATGTGGAACGAAATCTATTTTCCTCTTCTACCTATTCTATTTATCAGGTTTATTCGAATTATATTTCAATGGAAATATGAAGCTCCTCTTTCGTCACATCACTAGGCAGTACACCAATGCACCGAACATTTTCTATGGATTTCTTTGAAGTCCATAGAAAATGATTTACTCGTTCATGCATTGACGTATAACCGGCAGTTAGGAAACACGCGGGAATTCTTCATAACATCCCGTGAGACTCGGAAACAGCACCTAAGCGGAATGCAGAGGCATCGGTTAACCGTGCGGCTATGATTTGATTTATAGCATCCAACTGCGGCATTGTGAGATCTAAATCGGATCACGCTAGATGGCGCACCAATTACGTCACGCTTCGCGTTAGAATACCGCGGCAAATATGAAGCTAAATCCGATTAGAATGCAATCAGGGCAGATTACCTGAACGGGATGAACTGACTGCTGATATTGTGTCGTATGCTTCGTACTAATTTCTCCGCAAAAGTGTATTGTATCAGGCATATAAGCTGTGCTTTCGCTGAATCCATTTCATCGTTACGTAGAATAAAAATACATATTGTATTAAACTATAATTTCAGTAAACTCAAGCGATCACAAAAAAGGCATACAGGTACTGAACAAACTTTATTTATTTCAAGAGATATTTGGAAAGTTTTCATTCCACATGTAAAACGAAAAAACATGTGATACGAAAAATTATTTTCATATAGCTTAGAATGTTTTTCAATAACTCAAAGGGTATTATTGAAATAGTTCGATCACCTTAATAACTGAAAGATATTCACTCTTTCTATAGATCATACATAGGTACAAAATGTAGTCTATTACCTTCATTTCACAGTGTAACAGTGAACTGAAACGCATTATAGAAATCTTCATTCAAATGAGTGAAATAATTTGCAATATATTTTCTTCTTCGTGTGAGGTAAACTCGTCGAAGAAAGGTGGTAACTGCAGCAGACTTCTTTATCTTCAGCTGTCTTATAAAGAAGCTGAAGATGAAGAAATCTCATAGATGTCTCGTAATGAAGTAAAGGTAGCATAATCTGCTTATAAGTTACGTGATGATGTAAACGTCTTGATATATATTTCCATAGATAAAAATTTTTACTTGACGACGTTAGATTAAGAAGTTTTGTTGTATGTCTGTACAATCTTTATACGATATTTAGTAATCATGCGTAGCATTAAGTGATCTTCAAACTGTTAGGCTTGATATCTTCTCGAATAGCATATTTAATGTGTAAAACTGTGTAAAGTTGACGCATTGCAAAGATATATAGCAAACGTTGAGTCTTTTTCGTAATGTTATATAACTTGTGAATGTGAACTAGACGTGGCAAAAATATATTTTCTGTCCGCATTTTATATCTCTTAAGAGACATTTGAAAAAGAGTTCATTTAAAGGACGATTGTAGGATAATTATCAGTTTTTATACTTATCCTTTCATGATGTATTTTTTCAATCTTTTTCAGTAAAATTGAATATTTTCTATTGTAGATGAAATGGTTCAAGTCAATGCATCGACCACCTTATTTCTGAAAGATGTATAAAAAATTTTTATAAAATGTACATATTAGTAGATAGTATATACACTTTAGTTTATAGGTAACTAGCTGACCCGGCGAACTTTGTTCCACCTAAGAGGCAATAAATGAGCAGACTTTCGATTTTATCAAGGGCAATTGTTTATTTGGATAATTAATGTAAATTAAAAATGCAAGTATCGTATTTTAATGATTGGCCATGTATTTTAGTGCATGGATTCCACTGTTTAGTGAAGCATCTTGTGATAGACGCCATTTTCGTTTTATTATCAGGTGCAAAAAAAAAACGCAAATGGTCCTCCGATCCGTGAACATGCCACATATACTCCGAATTGACCATGGGAAAACATAGATTTTTTAGATTCAGACCACAAACTTTTAATCATTGGTCGTGTGATTTGTTTAATGTCATGGCGAATGCAAGTCAGATCGGAAATTGAAGTCGTTTAAACTCAAACGGCATGTCAGTCGGGATCCTTGGAATGAGAACTTCCTCACCTTCGAATTTTCTTTTGAGTATCGTCGCGTAAATCACATTGTTCATCAATTTCTTTATCACCAAACGCGTTCCGTTGGAATTTTCTAATGTTCGGTGAAGTGCTTCCAATGCACGTTTATTTTTTTGGGCATTCGTCCCAGATGCTGATTTTTGATTCTAATAAAACTTTGGCAATTGCGGAGTGTTTTGCAATATTACATGTTAGTTCTTCAATAGTTTGAAGATTTAACGGATATTTTAATGCTGAATGAGTCATCCGTACGCCATCCTTCTAACAATGTAATGTGGCTTCTATTCCAGAAGAAGCAAACTGCAACCTCAATGTTGGATCTCGCACTAACAGTGGCTGAAACTACTGACATGAGGAATGTCTTACCAGTTCCACCAGGAGCATCCAGGGAATATAAACCACCATTTCCATCATCAATTGCGTTCATCATTGTATCATCCTCATGTTGGTGATTCAACAGGGGTACTTTCGTTTGAACTATTAAATCTAATTCCTGGTGATCATATTCGAGTCAACGAAAAAGTTCCCGTTCAAATTCTTGATTAAATGCGTAATTCATTTCACGATTTGTCGCTTTCATTCCTAAACTAATAAATTACCGAACATGAAGTAACACGTGTCTTCGATCAATATCAAAGCCTGATTATGTATCTACTCATTCATCTGAAGGTCGGGATTTCTTTTACTGACACGAATTTGATGTAAAATGCCTTCCGACATAATTATCCTTGCTATGGTATATCCGTTTTCTTATACCACGTATTACGTCACGTACCACGGGAACGTGACAAAAAGTATCCAATGTCCTCCTGGTTCTAAGCTGCCCTCCGACCAATTTTCAGCCAAATCAGTTCAGCTGTTCTCGAATTATAAATGTGTAACTAACACGACTTTCTTTTATATATAGAAATATTAATAACAAAATTTGCGAAAATTTTCAAAGAACAGCCTCAGAAGTGTCATTGACCTAAATTTAACAATTAATTGAAAATATTTTGAAAGAATATAATGTGTTTTGTTTTCAATACAGTAATTGTTCTTTATATGAATTGAATATTCGATTGCTTTATAATTATGTTCAATATATGTGTATTGAATGAAATTAGTGAAAACTTTTGTCATTGAAGTAAAAAAAGCTAAGCTTGGATCAGCCGGGACCGAACCCGAGCCTCCCGCGTGACAGTAGAACATTCTACCACAGAACCAGTGATGCTTATTATTTTGTGCTAAAAACGTATGATTTCAACCAACTCATACAACCTTTCATAGTGACTGACGTTTCTTGTCAAGTTACACGGGAACGCTGCCGAACGGGACAAAAAGTATCCTATGTCCGTCTCCTGGCTCTAAGCTACCTCCCCACCAATTTTCAGCCATATCGGTACAGCCGTTCTTGAGTTATAAGTGGTGTAACTAACACGACTTTCTTTTATATATATAATTAACATTTGTAATATGTGCTCCTCTAATATAGGACAGTTTGAACCTGTCTGTTGAGTGAGCCTTGGTATGTGAAATAAAAAAAATAGGTTAAGCCGAAAACTCCCAACAATGGTGCGGTAGATTCGGGTTCAAGCCCCAGTGAAGGCATAGGTGTATGTGTTTGTCCATGATTTGACTTGTTTAAAGATGATAATTGTTAGGTAATGTTAGGTAACATTGATGGCAAGCCCATTGGCCGTTCGGAACCGGCGTAAATTATAGATCCACTGAATTGAAAAAAAAAACACGTTAAGATATACTGTAAGGTAATATCACATCATCTCTTTAAACGTTACTCACAGTTCAGTACCCACTATCATTGATATAGTTCATTGCATCGGGATGTGTACTGTGATCTTATCATCATAATATTACTTGAAAAGTGGCACATATTATACTGAGTGATAATGTTCTTTTATCCTATTATTTACTATATGTATCAATCTATATCATAACTTTGTTACTTTCTTCAGTAAATTCATTTTTATGAAGGCCTTAATTTTATACTAGGTAGACTGGGTACGGTTGAAACATTTTAGCGTTTTTCGTGCATAGCACCGAGATTTTTGAAGTTAGCGATGACAAAAATATATTGAATGAAAGACCTTATATCGTCTATTAGTGGGCAATATAATTTGGGATCACTGAATGGTACGTTCTTTTTATAATCACATTTGAAAAAAACAGTTATTTGTTTCAACCGTCCCCATGCCGGGGTCGGTTGAAACAGTGCCTGGGGTCAATTGAAACACAAGCAAATGGAACGAAATATAATCAATTATCTTGTTTTATTCTATACATTTTATAATATTTTAGGAATCGTAACCGCACAGATGAATTTCACAAATATTTTTTTGAAAATATTCTAGTCTTATGTAATTATTCGAGGTCACAATTGTGGCTAGCATATCTAAGGCTTTTGTGCACTCTTCATCCGCCCACATTTTGCATATTGTACATTGTACATACAATTTTTTTTCCGGTCTGATTTCTGAATATGCTGACGTACAAACACAGTAGCACTCCTCTTAGACGATTCTTGTTGGGGGTTTTCTTCTGAAAATGTTTTTTTGTTTATATTTCTTTTATTGTTTTCTCGATCTAATATTTTCTAAATTTGGTTAGCTTTGGTTCGTTTTAATCTGTTTTCATATTCCCTGTTTATCTCTTATTTTTCAGGTATTGTATAAATTGTAGATTTCCTATTTTTTCGGCCCCTGGTTGTTAATTTTCTTAAATTAATTTTCATGACTTGTTTGTTTGTTGATAAGTCGGTCTTTCTTTCTTTGGCGTACTCTTGGTATCTAAGAAAAACGAAAATAAATAAATAAACTGTTTCAACCGTATAAACAAATAATGTTTTAACTGTCCCCAACCCACGTCTTGATATAAATCGGATCACAGTAAGAATGAAAATAAATTTAAATAAAAAGTAATCATACAGAGATATTCTGCAAACTTCTATAAAAACGGAAAAACGTTTCAATATTATGAATTAAAACAAAATCTTAATAATTGCAAAAATGTAAGTGGAGAAATACTTACTTTCCCATCAGAAAACACAATGGGACCTCTTGTAGACAAGCACACTGAACGAAGATCGACGCAATACTCAAATTCGTGTTTCGACTCGTTGCCGTTTTGTAATTCCCTTACACCCCTGAACATATCACGCACTGTTCACGAGATATTTGGTTTGTTTCAACCGTCCACCGTTTCAACCGTACCCAGTCTACCCTATAGTAAATTCAATACAATACTGTTATTTTCATTCAGAAATTAAAAAATCAACATTCGCAGATATATTCTTTTATCTATACAATTGATAATGATTTTGTTCTTAATTCTTCTCAAAATGTGAATGAAAACATTAATATATCGAATTTACATAAGATTATTCTCTTGAAATAGTTTTATATCCAGTTATATTAACCAAAATGAACGTGAAAACGCGAAGTGCAATCTCGGACTTGCTAGGTATTTTCGTCAATTCAATAGCATCTATCGGCTCATATTATCCTATCGCGTGAATATTACGAGTGATACTCACATCACAGAACAATAATTTCCTACTCTTTGGAGAAATATCACCAAAGCGAAACTGAGATGTTTAGATTCCTCTTATAATGCATAATATTGCACTACATCACACAATGATATTACCAACATTACTTATATTACGCTGGTCTAATGTGGACCTTGCTTCAGTATGAAACTATGTGACTGAAAATCTGAATCAGTGCTATGAATTGTTCGGTGTTGGTATAAACCAACAAGTGAAAAAAACTTGAGTATAAGTGATTTTCAATTGAATCTTAAATAATACTATAAATGAAAGTAATATGAGAAGTTATAGTTATTATGAGAAAGCGAAATGTGACTTATGAGATTTCATCATTTCCACAAACTTGGCAACCCTTGAGCTGATACTGATAATTAAAGTAAATCGCAAATCATCAGTAGCTTTCACCCGAATAGCTTTGTTTTCAATCACCAGCAATGCAGAAATCTCAAGTGACTGGTTGGAAAAATGGTAAGGTATACCAAGCCGATCTCTCGAATTTGGATGTGAAAATACGTTCATGAGTTAATCTTAAAATTCTGCTGGCAATTTACTCACTCAGTGATCATATCTACATGTGAAAATTAGTGAAGTTGATAAATTGTTAAGGACCTTTAAAGCGTCTGACAAAAGTTCTGGTCCATGGAGAGCGTCTGACACATATGAATACTAATTCAAAAAAATATTCTACAGAACATATTTAAAAATCAGCTATACAAATCCAAGTTGAGCAACTCTTATTTTCAGTGAATTCCCTCACCTGATACCTGCCCAGGAGTCACAAGACGAGCTCCACAAGCACGCAGGTATGCAAAGCACATGAGGCGCTTCTAAGAACCTAAAAATTCATCCATGTTAAAATAAGTTATGTTAGTTTACTCTGGGATCTTGGACTATTATGAATTCAACAACTTTCATTGCTTAGTTTAATCAAAGAATAGTATGCATAATTAATGCGATGTGCACACGATTTTACTAACTCGGATTTAACAGCTAAAAAGTGATTTATTTTCAGTTTGGTTTGGCAATTCATCATGAATAGACTCACGCCTGAACAACGCCTGCAAATAGTGCAATTTTATTTCGAGAATAATGGTTCTGTGCGGAATACGTATCGCGACCTACGTCCATTTTATCGTCGACAAAATCGTCCATCAGAAAAGTTAATTCGATTAACCATGGAACGTTTTCGCACCACGTTTACTATTATTGATAACTCGCATCCCCAGAGACGCCGTACGGTGCATACAGAAGAAGCTATTGCTACTGTAGAGCGAAGCATTGAGGAAGACCCAAATGAGTCTATTCGCCATCGAATACAGGAATTGGATATGTGTCCATCCACTTTTTCGAAGATTTTGCGGAAGGATCTTGTTTTGCGTGCTTACGAAATCCAACTCGTGCAAGAATTGAAGACAAACGATCATAAAAAAAGGCGTAGATTCGTCGAATGTCTTTGAAACGAGATTGCCGTTGTTCCAGATTTTCATAAACGAATTTTGTTTAGCGATGAAGCACACTTCTAGTAGAATGGCTATATCAACAAATAAAACTACCGCATTTGAAATGAAGATAATCCTCGAGTGTATGTCAAAACACCGTTACATCCAGAAAAATTGGCTGTTTGCTGCGCCTTATGGGCTGGAAGAATCACTGGTCCGTACTTCTTCAAAAAGATGATGGCCAGAACGTTAGAGTCAATGGTGATCGGTATAGAGCCATGATTACTAACTTTTTCATCCATGAATTGAACAACCATGATGTCCAGGGGCTGTGGGTTCAACAATACGGCGCAACATTTCACACAGCTCGTGCCACAATCGATTTATTGAAAGACACGTTAGGTGACCGCCTAATTTCACGTTTTGAACCTGTGAATTGGTCTCCAAGATTTTGTGATTCAACACCGCTAGACTACTTTCTGTGGGGCTATGAAAAGTCATTGGTCTATGCGGATAAGCCACAAACGCTTGACCATTTGGAAGACAATATTCGCCGTGTTATTGCCGATATACGGCTACAAATGTTGGAAAAAGTCATCGAAAATTGGACGTCCAGATTGGACTACATCCGAGCCAGCCATGACGATCATATGCCAGAAATCATAGTTAAAATGTAATGCGATAAGATACCCCTAAAAAACACCCTTTATAATAGAACGCCCGCGAATTCACAAATCGTGAACTGACTACTTTTCGGTTTTCGCCGGACCACAGGTTGGGAACCACTGACTAAATGAATAATTTTTTATGTAGTAGGCTTCTTGATTTCACATCTAAATACTCTTCAACGCAGTCATCGTAATACCTATATTTGAGACACTCTCCTTCCTGTTACAATAAATTACAAACTCGAATCGGGCGTGTACCCTAAAGTACTCGGCAGAAGTAAATACCTTCGTCTGGAAATAAATACAGTGACAAATGGCGAAACTGTAATCTCGGAAAGATCTGAGTGGTTTAAACACGTTCACGCCTCGAAAGAGAATGGTTATGTACGTGCTATACAATAATAGAACAACTCAAATTCAGTTTAGGATACAGACGTGCGCTATTTGTGTGATTTTCATTTTCTTTAGCGTGTTATCTTGACGAAAAGAGACTTACACGCTATTCAGTTCACTTCATTTGTCTCAACGACTATATTTAGATGTTTCAGCAATGCATCTTCAGAAAGAATAGAGATTGGAAGCACAGATAAAAATATATATACGATTTATTTGAGCAAAAAAGCTTGGAATGATTTAACTTTCTATTTAAAGCTTTTGAAGGAGTTACAATTGAAATGGCTCTCATAATTTCCCGAAGATAAGTTGGACAGGTAAGATTGCTTAGTTTTGGCATTTGTGGTTAGGGTATATACAATAATAAACTTTTGAAGAAACTGGGTTCAAATTTAATATTTTCGATAAAAAGAGATTTCAACAGAATTTCGAATTTTGTTCGCAAAAAACTTGAATGAAGAAAAATAATTCATTGAATTTTTGTAAGAAAGCAAAAAAATCAGTGTCAAAACAAATGTCCAAGTATAAGAATGAGTCCTTGAATATCTACCGTAGCAGGCTTCTCATTTCGCTTCGTCAAAACTGATTCTTTTATCTTCTATGCTCTGGTTTTAGAGCAAAGACAGGCTATATATTAACAGAAACCATGTATCAAATTCAACAGTTTCAAATGTATTCAAAACTATTCTATATTTTTTAAATAATTAATAAAATTTGACCTTTTATCGATTTCTTCGAAAATAATTATAATTAGACAAAATATTCAATTAAATTCATGTAAAATAACAAGAAACGAAATTGATATTTAAATGAAACTCTAAATGCAATTAAAACATTTAGGTTTATGAAAACATACTACTTACACAAAAAAACGAAAACTGATACAACTGATAAATATGAAATATCTATATTAATTTTTAGTTAAAAATCTAATTTTCAAAAACATTAAAGTATCAGTAGATATTTTGTATCTACTGATCAGTGTATCCAATTTGATATTGAAAAGGCTTTACAGCTTAGTTTTGAAAGTTTCTATGGTACCAAATATTATGGCAAAAAATAAATTTGCTCATTTTTTTGTTGTTTCAAGAAACAAACATCTAGTTTTCCCAGAATTGGGAATTGTAAATAAGTTTGTCTTCAAGGTTTGAGATGAAGTTTTGAAATGATTTCATCAATTCATATCAAGTATCATGTTTCACTTACTCTGATTTTTCTCTGATTCAAGAGTTATGTCCCCAATTTACTCTGCAACACACTGAGTGGTCATATAACAATTACGAACTTTAGAGAATATCTTTTAACGAAACATAATTAATAATATTTATTCCTGGAGCTGAATAAAGCACACTCGATTTCTTTATAGGTCTAGAAATATTTGTAGATCTCACAAATGCAGCAAAACATGATGTTACTAGTCTTCTGTCTTGTATTCCTTCTTCTGAAGAATATAATATGAGTAGCAAATCAAATGAGAGTTTTGACAATAGAGTGCACTTGCTTACTCTGCATACTACTCTTTCCTCATTCAACCTTTTACATATATCTCGGGAAACTTACACATTAGGAATACAACTTACTGAATAGTTGTACTTGATTATACAATTAATATTTGAAATAACACTTAATTAATCATAAAATTAATTGAAATATTAAATTTATTATGAATTGATGATAATCAAGAACTGTATAATTTATAAATACAAATAGAAAATTGTAAATTCAAGCATTAATTCGAATTTCCTTTATTGTACCAATTGCTGGAGAAATAGTTGATTGAGTCAATGAAATGAGTTTGAAATTATTGTTTTCATAGCATTACAGATTCTTCGAATCGATTTTTTTTTCTTGGTCTTATTTTCTTTAGATTTTTTATTTTACTTCATCCGATATGAACAATCCTAAGTTGTTGAAGTTTATAAAACAAATACATACCTGTATAATTTATGAGTGTTTATTCAAACTTTACGAATTTCATTCATTCAAATAGAATAATCAAGCAATTCATTGAGTAAAAGTATGATAATTAGAAAAATAGTCCTATATTGCACGATATTGGCTCATACGAGGTTCTCCAGGTGGCGTTGTATCGATTAAGCATTCCGCCTGGAGCAAAATTTTGACGGGATTGCTCCTTGCTTCAAAAAACGGTATCACTCCAGATACCACAGCAAAAAATTATCTCTTTCATTAATTCTAGTTTTTTTTAACATGTTCTCATCCAAAATGTTGATCATTTGTATTGTCATGTATTTTCACTTTTCTTTGTATTTTTTAATTGATTTATGTTTTTTCTCTCTTTAGCACATAGTTCTTATGACTAATAGTTTTTGAGATATTTATATACATATGTTACTTTGTTGTAGTGAACTCTAGCAATTATCTTTTAAATATGTTTGTATCATAATTCTTTCATTAATTTCTTATTTTTGTATTATCATTTTTTTTTCTCCTTTATATACATTTACTTTCAGGAGGTTAAATCGAAGAATAGCTCATGCTTAATCTCGCCTTTTCCTATGTAGCACAATATGTGTGGCAATAAAGACGTTTATTATTATTATTATTATCATTATTATTATTATTATTATTATTATTATTATTATTATTATTATTATTATTATTATTATTATTATTATTATTATTATTATTATTATTATTATTATTATTATTATTATTATTATTATTATTATTATTATTATTATTATTATTATTATTATTATTATTATTATTATTATTATTATTATTATTATTATTATTATTATTATTATTTAGGTACATTCATAGGAATACCTATGTTTGTTCCAGTGGTTCAATTTGAAAATAAGAATGATGTAATAATTCATGAAATGAAATTGATTATCAGTTGAACATTTTTCAGAGATAATTTTACTAAATGGATTTACAAAAAGGATTCTGCGAGATTCCATAAATGATGATTGATATCTTGCATATTGAAACCTCAAAATTCAATTATTTCTAAATTATTTCCTGTGTTACTGATAATTGATATTATTCGAAATATTCTATTCTGCCTAATGAATCAGTTTCCTGAAATTAATTATCCTTTGAACTCTCAGAATTTCTGAGAAACTTCCAGTCTTCAAATGTATTATAGAATACTAATTACTGCATCAAATCACCCGATAACTGATTCCGAATCTGAAACACTCGTTAGTTCCCTTTCGCATAAAATTGAGTTCTAGAGAATTCTTAAATCGAGAAAAGTTGCCGATGAAGTTGGGAAAAAGAAGTTTGAACACAATCAAAGTATGCAATTTTGAATAAAAGCCGACTCTTCACAGAAACTTGATTCTCTACTTCTTCTACCCCCTTATTACAATTTTAATTTTTCAGCTCGTATAATGGCTCAATAAAAGGTTTTGATTGGATTACTTCGCGTCAATTGAAACGGAGAGCCTTAATTCGCCGTTGTTAGTTGAATTTTCAATCGTCGGAAATTCAGAGCGACTTAATTATGTAACTAACACATCTTCAGAAAAATATGTAGAATATCAATAGATAAATAACCAGATTTATCGTTTTTTCAACATTTAGAAATGTCTCATAGTTGAATAGAAATATTAAGCACTTCAGTGTTTTTCCAGTTAAGTTCGTAGGAATTCGAAAAATGATTGAATATTTAGAGCTTCTTATTGCTGAAAATGGTATAAAATGACGAAAAAATTACTTTCGCTAAAGTGCAAAATAATCTTTCCACAATGTGATAATTAGTTTCCACTTGGGAACTCATCTTTCTCGAAAATCCTTAGTTAGCGTTAAAATTTTTTCTGAATATTTGGAAACGGGAAAATCCGGAAAAAAAAAATTCAATAGATCTGGAAGAGAGTTGTCTTAAAGTTAAAATTTCAATTTTTCCTTCTTTCCTCAAATTCATTATAGACGCCGTGAACTTGATGCAATTCAGATATTCACAATTGATCTATTTGTATTATAAGAATCGCTATACACACAAATTATCTGATTTCTTGACCAGTTAAACTATATATTTTAAATTCATTTTGTGACTAATTCTGGATGTACGAATATCGTCTTTCTTGACATTGACAATTGAACATTGACTTAACGTCAGATGCTATGAAAAATATGCCATTATTTCCGAATTAGAAGACAAAACTCTTCTTTGAGTTATAGCACTATTTTTGAATTCAATATACGGATACATTAGTGTCGAACAGATATGGATTTGGAACAGATATGGATCCATGTATAAGGACACAGTAATTTCACAAGACCTTTTCGAGTTTCAGCTCCAAAAACTATTTGTATCTGGTTCACTCTGTCCATAACATACTTCTACTAACTTTTTCTCGAAGTTTCTAGTTCCTCAACTAAGTGACCTTTCCAGATTAGCTTGGGTCCTTTCAAGGGCCAAGTCCTAGCAAATTTTCACCCACATAGTCTTAATGAATCTGTTTTTGGGAGCCTCTTGGACCTGTCTAGTACATCATAATGATTGAGACATTATAACAGTCACACGCACACACACACACACACACACACACACACACACACACAAATGCGCCTAAGTATCCATATCTTAAAACAGTCGTAACTCGCCAAATTTCATATAAGAAACTCATATTATACAGGTTCATCTATCATGACAAAGATGTACATTTTTAACATTGAGGAATGTTTGATTTGATATTCAAGATTAATTTTAATATTGCAATACGTTCAAGCCAATGAGAGTGTTCATAGTAGTTCATGCTATTCAAATCCTTATATAAGTAGGGGCTCTATACGCACATGGGCGTGGAACACTGTGTATGCTGATGGACATTATGTATGTACCTGGTATGGTTTTGGGAGTCTCTACGAAGAAGGAAGACTGTATAATTGCGAAGAAGTAGACGTGTTGAAGAATATTGAAAAATTTTATGAAAGAAATCCTGATATAAGCTACGAAAAAAAGTAAGAATATCAGAAGCCAACAGGTGTCTAGCAGAACTTTCCACCATCTACGGTTGAAAAGCGGAGGAGTATTGAGAAGGTTAGGTTTAATTTGAATAAATATCTTGTCAGACCCATTATATCCTTTGGACTTCAAAAAGAACTGAGGAGAAAGTTTTTGAGGAAAATATTCAGGGGAAAAACCGAGGAAGCTGTATGGAAAAGAAAAACAAACGGAGGGATAAATTCTGTTCATAAAGATACCTTTATAGCAAATATTGAGCCACAACATGTCAGATGGATTGAACATGTTATGCGGATGCAGGAAGACAGCGTTCCTGAAATGGTATTGGTGAGTAATATGAGAAGAAGAAAGCTTGTAGGAAGGCCAAGAGACCTTGGTGGAACAAAGAAATAGAAAATGACATGAGTGAGTTAAATGTTAACAAATGGAAAAAAAGATAAAATAAGCGAAGAAATGGAAAAAATTGTAGATCAAGATAATAATTTGCATCCTTTGAAGTTGTAAAAAGAAAATTTTTTTTTAATCATTATTTTTTGTTTGGAATTTAGTTTCTGTTATTTTATTTGATTATAATGTTATGTTTTGTTTCTCTTTGAACATATTGTTTCTGTGATTAATTTTCGCTTCCTTCTGCTATTAATTTGTTATCCATTTCATGTTTTATTTTTATAGTTAGAGGTTAAGTGGAGTAGCTTTTAGCTAGACTTCGCCTCTATTTTTGTACAATTTGGCAATAAAGGCAAATTATTATTATTATTATTATTATTATAAGAGCTAACTTGTCACTTTATTAACTCGAATACGTCCGATTGAGGATATTTCTCTCTCACCGACATACCTCATGATGATTGCAGTGAATTCTCATGATTCCAAAAGATACTCATTCTTTATTGAATGAGACTACAGAAATAATAATAATAAGTTTATTTAAAAATACACTGTGATTTCAATTTTGCAATTTGAATTGTACATGTACAAATATATAGTATGCGACAATGTTTCTGTTTGCTGTCTGGGTATTGTAAACAGGTATACCCCACTAAGGCAAAGCCAGTTCGAGGGATTTCAAGTCCTTTGAATTGTCTTATAATTAGGTCTGTGCACTTTTCACTAAATATCAATGTTTACGTTTAGAGAAAATTGAAAATTGAATTCATTCTAACAAAAGTTCTGATTAACACAAAGTTCACTGAATTCATATCAATTAAAATTGAAATGAAAGAAATGAATTACAAATTATAATAATTCGATGTTTTCATTGAATTTTTTCATTAATTTGAATTCCGCAATAAATTTTAGTCACCCTTGAATAATTCCTCTGAGAATTTCAACGAAAGGTACAATTCTAGTTTCCGTTGTTAAATTTATTCTTCACCCCCTGTTATTAAATTTTCGTAAAACAACCTCTTCGAGCGCCTCTTCTATCTAATCAAATATGATAATGAACTCGCTTCGAATATTTGAAAATTAATTATTTTGAATATTCAGGAGATACGCCATGACATAATGAATTCTCTGAGAAATTTTGAATTCTCTGTGAATGATTTTGAATCGGTATGAATGGGTCGGATACTTCTTAGAGCAACATTCAGGTTTTTTGTGAACCCAATCAATTTCATGCAGGTTCTGGCTTCTTGACAAATGTATTGCAATGAACTATTCATTAACATTCCTCATCATAAAGGAGTCAATTATCTTTTTCAATCATAAACTGCAAGGAAAACAATTCAGTTATCGAATTTTTGATTAATTATATGACCAGCAAATGTTGAATCCAAAAGCTATACAAGTTGAATCAGGAAATTAATTTCAAGTGTTTCTAGGGTTTAAAAAAGGCTTTCGAAAGGCCAATTCAGTTAGGTCACTTCTTAATCGTACCACTTGAAGACCTTGGTGTTGGTTTACATCACACTGTCATCGATGTCACAGTTATTGTAAAGATTTTTGGGCAGTTTGAAGTTTAAAGTTGAAACAAAAAAGTTGAAACAAAATACGACAATATTCACTTGAAAATTGATAAGAGGTCTGTATTGTCTATACCGAAAATCCTCCTATATAGAATGTTTGTATTAGGTATGTGGAACTAATCTCTATATTTTTATAATTCGTTTGTAATGAAAATAGAGCTCAAATAAGGAGAAAGCCACATGCATGGCCAAATGATAGAAAATTGGTTCATTCTCCACAACAGTTCTCCATTGTTGTATTACGATTGTTCCCCATGAGGAGAGCGACTGAACTTGAATTCGCAATTATTAGGACTTTTGCTTCATCTTTTTTGCCCCCAAAAACGCTACATCCTCTCTGAATGCTCTTTCTTCCGTTCATCTGTCCATTTCATCATTTTACTCCAGGTTGATGATTTGACTTTTGCTCAAACTTCACATGTGCGATTTTATAGCGACATTCAGTGCGATCTTCGAGATTTTTTATATTGATCTGTTGTAAATCCTTTTGGACCTCTTTTAGCCACTCTGTTCTGCATTTACTCTTCATAATTATATCGAGTAGTTTCTTCGGTATTCTGGACTGTTGCATTCTGTAGACATTTGCATAAAATTTTGCTTGTCGTTTTCTGATTTCTTCCGTTATCGTATTTGTCTTTCGATACAGTTCACTCTGAGGTCTTTTCATCCAAATGCCGTTTCTATTGATTGGCCCGTAAATCTTTCTGAGAATTTTACGTTCTTGTTTTTCTATTTCTCTAATTCTTGAATGACCGCCAATAATCATTGTTTCAGCTGCGTCGATTGCTTCTGGAAGAATCGTTGTGTTATAATGCCTCAATTTGGCGCCTCTCGAAATGATCTTTTTGTTATAGCGAGCCCATGTTAGTTTGTAGGCCTTTTTAGAGCTTGGTAATTCTCTGTTCATTAGCGATTCGGTTTAAACCTGTGGACTGTATACCTTCCCCGAGATATTTAAAATGGTCGACTTGCAGAATTTCACCATATTTTGTGATTGAAAATACAATTGTATCGAGAAATATGTGATTTTCTACCTTTCATAGCTTATTCAATAATTATAGGAATCACAAGAGCAAGAAAAAACCGTAAATTATATATCATTTTCGCAATTCAACCCAAATTATCTCAAAAAGCTGAAAATATCATAGAATTCGGAATTAAATATTTGAGTGAATAATATAAAATCTATATATAATAGATATGATGTAATTATGAGATATAAGATACTTATAATGAAATATAAAAATATTATCTCTAAGATAGAATGTAGAATATATAAATATAACATCTCATTATTTACACATCATTAATGGTGGCGAAAACTTGGTATTTCTTTCTTCAGAATTGAAATAACATCAAGCTACGTCACTGTTTTAATGCTGGAAACTCTACGCCAATGCCTAAAATTCGCCAAGTGGGCCGAATAGTTCACTCCCCGTTCGATACCCCGCCCGCGTGTCCCACAAAAAGGTTTTGTTTTCCTTATCTAACCTCTCAACCCTCGAATTCTCAACGCCCCGGGTCGCATCCCAAAGTAAACGGTCTTTAATGTTTAAATGATGAATCCAGACCGATTGATACCCAGCAAAATTGGGACTCGGGACGTTCCAAAACCCGAATGATTGATTGAAAGCAAATTTGGTTAAGTTAATCGATTGACAGAAGGGATAAGCCGACACAAGTACGGTAAATGTTCAGGTGTGGATACAGGAAACGTTTTAATGTACATATTGTGAAACATAATAATATGCTGTTAACGTTCTCATTAGTCTGATTATTCTGGGTACATATCAAATTTGCATTTATAATGGAAAACAATCGTATTATTTGCACTCATATTTAGATTGTGAATTCCTGCTGCGATTCGCTAACACCGTAGCTTTCGCAAAGGATACACACAAACTGAATAGAAAATTCGGAACAAATAACATCATTTAAACAGCAAGTAATTGAATATAAACTTAAATTCAAACACATGAACTTATGATTTACACTTTATTGACTACATAGCATGACGTGTTTCGTCGTTACAAACGACTTCTTCAGATGCTTACAGAATAATCTGTAAGCATCTTAAGCATTATTCTGTAAGCATCTGAAGAAGTCGTTTGTAACGACGAAACGCGTCATGCTAATAATCATGCATAATCTGTAAGCATCTTAAGCATTATTCTGTAAGCATCTGAAGAAGTCGTTTGTAACGACGAAACGCGTCATGCTATGTAGTCAATAAAGTGTAAATCATAAGTTCAAGTGTATGAATTTAAGTTTATATTCAATTATAATGGATTTACATCAAGTAAACGCCAACACTATTAAATATTTAAACATCAAGTAGATGATTATTTTTCCAAACATGTACATACATACTACGTTATAAAATATAGGTACATAGAAATATAGTGAGGGTGGTGGGTTCGATTCCTACCAGTGTTCTTGTGTGTTGTTAAGTGGGTAATGCAGTGTGTTGCACTTGTTTGTATGCCAAAAGCAATAAATAAAAATGGGAACCACACTCAAAAATAGAACCACTACTTTAGATAAGAGCACACCTCTACTACAAAAGCTCTTTTCTTGGATTTCCTGATATTTTGAAGGATAATTCAAAATAGGAATGTCAGAAGTAAACAAGCGATAAGAAATTTAGGAGTGCCACAAGGATCTATACTAGGACCAGTACTTTGCATTTTATTTATAAATGACATGAATTGTCTACAAGATAAACAGGTTAAATAACTGTTCTCTGATCAGAAAAGATGCTATTCATTCTTGACTATATTATAATGAGCTGATTCTCAATATGAAGAAAACTGCATTCAGACCTTTTGGAATCACAAGGATTCCATACCAGTAAAAAATTATGTTGAAATATCTGTGAATGGACAAATTTTACAAGAAGTGTACATCTTCAAATATCATTGAATTATGACTCAAATATCAGGTAAAACATGCATATCGTCAATGAAACAAAATATTCAGTTGACATTGGCTATAGAGTTAAACATATCTTTCAAGAAGACAGTTATTGAAGATATATTATGGGCTTTTTCTCAGAATAGCGTTAAATGCACTAGTAATGCTGCAAAAATAAATGTTGAAAATAATAGATGTCAACGAATTGGATGCCGACAGACTACTGAATATAGGACAGGAGTCATGTATTTCATACTCTTTGTTATTAGTCATCGATCATCGACCATAATATCATAATATATTCACTCATGTACGCCTATTTACTTATTTACTCATTTATTAACTATCTATGTTTCTCTTCAGATGACCATAGTCCAGTAGTTCAGTTCATTATCATTATTAGTTCTAATTAAATATTAATATTGTTATTAGGATAAGTTATCTTATTTATACTATTAGAACTGTAGCCACAAGGCAGCTCTACATTACACTTTTTATATTACACTAGTTTTGTCAGATCTCTCTTAACATAATAATAATAATCTATTATTTCATATTATTTTAAAAGTTATTTCTTCAAACGAATAACATAATTCAGGTTTCCGCTTCAAAATCTTGAGGAAATCAGTAGGATCAACTCAAAGAAGAATATTATTCCCAATCAATACAAGATTTACAAGTTTGAGACTGACAAAGCAGTGTTTAACTATAGGTCAAAGGAGTTATTCATAATACTGTAGAAAGTATCGAAACGAATTGCCAAATAACTTTGAAGTGTAACTTAACCATAAATTAGCAAACGTTTGAAAATAAAACTGAAAGAACAGTTCTCCAAAACTATAGAACCATGGCTTAAGTAGGAGCATAAGGTGAACTAAAAAATACCCTTCTGTTATTGTCAAAATTGCTGATGAAGGGAGAGAAGAAAAAGCTGAATGTATTGTTCAATGATAACATTTAGAAACAATAAATTAAAATTAACACACTTGACTTAAGTTTCACTGAATATAACTATAATTTGTATTCAATGAAACTTAAGTCAAGTGTATTAATTATAATTTTTTGTTTTTAACATAATGTTTAACCAAGATATAATTGAAACCTCCGTGTCTTTTGATAATATTCGAATTGAATTCAACAATTACGAGTACATATTCTGTTTTGTATATTTTGTATTGAATGCTGTATTGTTGTATTTTATTTACTTTAATATGTATAGAGATATCATTAATTTATATTGTGAAATGATTGAATATGATGTTTTCTTTTTTCTATTTTTTACATTTTTATATTCTATTGTGTCTGTTATTCTCTTTCAATACACCTATTGTAGATGTTAGTTTATGGACCAGCCCATGTGCGGATATGCCTCTTATAGGCTCTTCATATACGAATATTGCCTATTGAAACATAAAAATGATATAATAATGAATAATAATCCTATGTATATATGAAGGAAAATAATTATGTCTTCTGTTTAAATATTGGTAATTACTTCGATTGTTCTGTTCAGTGAATCTTATAACTTAGCAAAAAAAGTTATTTATTCACAATGTAAATAAAGGTAGAAATTCATCCAAATATCTCCAAACCCAGAGATTGAATCCATTTATTCAAATAAAACACTGAGGTAGCTGTCTACACAAATGTTGTCAACGAGAACGAACCTATCACTTTCGAGAGTGAATATTGAGTGCGTTTCGAAAAATTTATGGATTTTGTTGAATGATAAAAGGATACGATTGTTTCATCATTATTATGAATCATCCGCCCACATTCAATCCATCAATCGATGACTTTCAAAACGCCAAGAGGTCCTATATCGGAATGAGGGGAATAGCTTTTAGTGAAAATTCACGTGAGCTCCATCTATTGGAGAAAAGTCGTATAAACTCCCTCTGGCCTTCTAGATTCCTACTCATGACAACAGTAGTGCGAGTGCGTAAGGCTCAGTATTTATTAGTATGAACGATTCGTTAATCTGAAACTATATATATATATATATATATATATATATATATATATATATATATATATATATATATATATATATATATATATATATATATATTGTTTTTTTGTGCTGCATATCAGCAATATGTTCATTGTTGAATCATTGCTTCAACCTGCATCGTAATGAATTTCTGTGGAATTAATCTTCGAAAATGCTGTTATTTTTTCCACGATAAGAATTATTTGTTTTCATTCCTTAATAGACAACACACAAACTCGAGAGAAAAAAATAGTTGAATGAGAGGTATTAATAAATACTTGTCTAAAAATCACTGACTGAAAAATTCTTTATTCGACTAGTTTCGCCTTTTTCTACATTATCAAGGAAGCCGTAAAAGGCGAAACTAGTTGAATAAAAAATTGTACAGTCCAATTATTTATTATTACCTCTCATTCAAATATGAACTATCACAGAGTTAATTCATCGTCCATTGAGTTTAATAAAAGAATAGTTGTTCATATTGTTTATTTCCCAACAAACAAAAATTAGCATTCGGACGTGTTCCTATTGAAATTCTAGACCGATGTGAGGAGCTGGAAATTTAGACGGAATTTGCTCAATTAAAGGAATATCACGAAACAAACTCACAAAAGGGAAACTGCGGATATTCACAGTACACAGTCACGTGATATAATTGAATGGCACACCTGCTAATTGTTCTATGGCACGAATATCAGGATACGTTTTCAAGAACTGAATTCAAAATTGCATATTGCAAATTTGCGCGAATTATTCTGGGATTTGGATAGTTGAGCGCAAATACACATTTGCATACAGAAGTCATGAAGTTATTAGCATGGATTTGAATAAGTTTTCGAGATATAATCTCCACATGAAATAACTGAATACTGCTGAAAATTCATATTCTTGAGCATTTTTTAATTGATGAAAAACATACATTGCGTAAGAAATACGAGTATTATTGACCAACTTGTACTTCAATTTGTAGAAATAGAGAAACAAAACCAAATGAAATATGAACAGGACAAGCATTTATGGTTAACATACCTATCAACTATGATTGTCTTCTCCAGATGGTACATTTTCTTCGCTCTTCAAGATTCTTCATCTTGAACTTTTTATGCATTTCTGATAATATCGAGATACGTGCTGAAGATTGTTTCACCAGCTCTAGGGGCGGTTTTTCATTTACTCTCATACTTGTTTCGGCAATAAAAGCTCTGTGTTCATATTTTATATTATCGTTCATACAACACGTGACAGTTTCGACAAGCGGTGACTAATTTTGTGTCAATACCTTGAAGAAGATGAAACAGTTTTCGTTGAAATATTGAGAAAGTGAAAAGCAAATAGTTTCTTGTTTCACAGACCGGATTCCAATAACACTGACAATCTTTTTTGAATTGTACTAAATTGAATCAATGAGATATTTGGAAATAAGCCAAGTGTTTTCTTATTTAATTCAAGTGTTTTTTTGTTGATAGAAAACTATCAAAAAATGTGTGAATTTTTACTTTTTGAATTGTTACAAGTCTCCGACCTGTAGAAATGAGTTTAAATGTTTTATGCATGAAATAAATCGTTCAACTTTGTTTGGAGTAGTGACTCACTAGTGTAGCTGTTTACTTTTCGTTCATGGATTGTTATGTTTTTCCTCGGTTTTATAAGAAGGAATAGAAAACCAAAATTTGATAATCATTCTGTTCCTGTCACCTTATTTGATTACCTATTTCAAGTTTTAACAGAGAAACAATTTGTTATCAAAACGTGAAGAAATGAATTTTCTTCTTTGCGGTCTCCCAATGCTGATAATATTAATTTTCAGATAAATTATTGACAAAACGGGAAAATTTTCCGAAAAAAAGCCTTGCCAATCATTTATCACATGGCAGTGTTCCATCGTAAGCTTTAGAAAGGCATTGCAAACTACTAACTAAACATTTTCTCAACTATTGATATCACTGAACCTGCATTCGTCAAATTGTATGAAATTTTCGATTAAAGTTATTGCATAATAAGTAAAATATGAATTAATTAGGACGTTTCGAAACATTATGTGTTCGATGTATTCATGCTTTGCTATTTATTCCTCAGATTGAAGATATATATATATATATATATATATATATATATATATATATATATATATATATATATAAATATATAATGAGGGTTAACTGAAACACAATTCTCACAACTCCAAAATTTGGTTTAATTAGCTACCGGTTTCGCGAAGTATTATTCGCATCATCAGGCTTCAGAGGGAGTAGACCACATTGGTCAAGTATGAGGACATGTCAATTACACGTATGTTGTTGAATAACAATGGACTTGTACAAATACTAAATAAATTTTCTAAATGATGAACTATATTATTGACTGAATAAATTTTCTAAATAAATAACTATAAATTTTCACTGTAGACTTCTCAAATTCACATGTCAGACATGTCTGACATGAAATTTATTGAGTCAATAATATAGTTCTTCATTTAGAAAATTTATTAAGTATTTGTACTAGTCCATTGTTATTCAACAACATACGTGTAATTGACATGTCCTCATACTTGACCAATGTGGTCTACTCCCTCTGAAGCCTGATGATGCGAATAATACTTCGCGAAACCGGTAGCTAATTAAACCAAATTTTGGAGTTGTGTGAATTGTGTTTCATTTAACCCTCATTATAAAAATGAACTCACACAGGGATAAAACCATTTCAAATATAAATATATATATATATATATATATATATATATATATATATATATATATATATATATATATATATATAAGGAAATGAAATTTTTTCTGCTTCTGGCACTGAATAAAATATTCAAGTAAATGAACACTGGAACATTCATTTGAAAAATTCAAATTAACCAAAAGAATGTTGCAGTAGAGCTACTTATGTGAACGTGTACGATGTCTCTATTATCTTTCAAGGGATAAATGTAAGAGAAATATTGAAATCGATGCCTTACCTGATGGAAGTGCGAGACATATATGTTTCTTTCTGCAAGGAACTCGTCAGTCGCACCACGTCCATCAAAATGAGGCAACGATTTCAACCTCCAAGCATCTTCTTTTGACTCCAAGTGGCAGACCGTAGAGTAATGAATACTCCACAATTCCATCTATAGGAATCAGTAGAAAACACACCTCTCAGATTACAGACACACCAAGCATCGAAATTGCTGGGAACGGAATTGACATTTCACGATCCTCGTTAACACTGTACGCTACAGCTGCAATATTCCCTTCAGTACGCACTGTACGCATGCGAGACAATGGTTTAATGTCGAACAAAGTAAACTTGGTGCGAAATTTGGTGATGACAGCACGAACCATTGATTCACCAGGTCGATTATGAAGACGATAATATGATTGTAACAAACCATACACATTTTTCACAGAGCACGAAGGTTGAGAGTAAATTTCAACAATTTGCAATCGTTGCTCGTCTGTTAGTCCTTCCGTGATGAAATGGCATACATACCGAAAACTTTTCAATTTGACAGATGACGTTTGGATGCCATTACCAACCAGTGCCACCAACCGAAAAAACTTAACTCTTAAAAAATCACCCGTTATATATAGTAATCTATGAATCATACTCGTATATGCATAAGACATTGCAATGTATTTCTGAAATTTTTTTTTCTGATGATTTTTGAGATTTGATGTCGATGTCTTCCGTTTTGTTGGACGGTAGTACAACTATTGAGTAACAGTAACTGTCTTCCGTTTCCAACAAATGAAGGCACTTATTTCAGTATTCTCTAACAATTAATTCCTTGAAGGATATTGCAGACATCATATTGCTCATGTTTCACATAGCTCGCCAGTTCTGCTATAATATTCTTTTGAAAATTCTCGTTGAAAATTATACTTGTTTGTCATAGCTTGAAGATTTTTAACCAACAACTTGAAAAAGAGATATAGCGAAAAAAAGTCTTTCGATATTTTTTGTTGAACGAAAAAAACCCGAATCTTCCTTGTTTTCGTAGAATAATAAATGTAACAGAGGACTTGTGAGGTAAACAATGAAAAAAACGAATTCAACCCTCCTTATTTTTATGCAACAATATGACTTACCCTTCTGGTCACGTCCTGCATATCTACATTCGAAATGGGGTGTTTCACTTTGAATTGCAACAGCAGGCATTTGCTTTGTTTTTCCGTTATCCTTTTGAACATATGGCGCATAGAGCTTTAACGCTTGCTAAAATTTTATTATGAACATTTTTGAAACAAAAAACGAATATTTCCATAATGATGAATCACCTGATATTTACAGTTTGTTCTGTCATTGACAATCTTCATTGCGAATTTAATTTTTATAAATAATTAATCGATTCGCGATATTTTCCGTCACCTATTTCAGAGGAAATGAGAAAAATGAAAGGTCGTTGTCATTTATCGAAGAAAGAAGATCAATATTCACGAAATATTTTCTATTATGGTGGTTTTTCTAAAACCTAAACCTATTTATCAACTGAGCGAAAAAAAGTTGATATTGAAAGATTGAAAGTATTTTCATTGAAACTAAAGGAATTAGATTGAAGAGTAGATGATAGTAGTAATCAGTTGTCTTGTTTTGTAATCAGTTAACTTGCTCAAATGTTCATATGAGCTCCTTAAATGACACTCTCATTCACAAATTAAGTAAATTAATCACATTAACAGCAAGTTGATTTGGCTGCTTCAGCTTCTATTAAATTGTTATTTGAAGCTTTAGGTTTGACAAATCCAGTTTTGATTATATCCCAACCATCTTCGACTTCATATTATCCATTTTGCACTCTACTATAAATTTCTTGTGTAACTTGCCTGAAAGCAACTTCAACAAACCAACCCAGCTTAGCAGAAGTTTCTACATGAAAAATTCTATGTTGGTCAGCTAAAAGTTTTGCATCTTCTTTAGGCACATCTCTTTGTCCTCCATCTGTTAAATCAACTTTACAATCAACAAGGGCAAATACAGGTCTATGAGGTTCAATTCGTCTGTGTGCTTCTGACATTCAAAGAGGTATATGATCAAATTTAGATCGATTACAGACAACATAGATCACTAGAGCTCCTACTGAGTTTCTATAATAGGACTTAGTAATCGACCGAAATCTCTCTAGTCCTGCAGTTTCCCACAACTGTCATTTTATGCGTGTACCATCTTCGAATTCTATAAGGCAAGCAAAGAAGTCAACACCAAGAGTAGGATCCGACAACTCAGAAAACTTCTCATCAGTGAATGGCTTCAAAAGACAACTTTTACCAACAGTACTATCCTCAATAAGTATTAATCTGAATTGATAATCGAAAATGGGTTCAACCATAGTCCAAGTTTAGAATATATTGCTTATGTCTAATTCAAAAAAAACTATGACATTTATAACAAATTTTCATTAGTATTGAATCTACAATTTCCATAGGTTATAAACTACTCAACTTACTACAGTAAAATTACAACCCATATGACATTTCATATCATGGAAACAGTGCACAAATTATTTGATTCACGAGCTACTGAAGCGTCGGACCAATATCTGAGAGTATTATCCAATATCAAGTGGGAACTTGATAGCGCCCCGACAGAGCTGGTTCTTATCACAGCACTCAAAAAAGCAATTCAACGAATTACCGTTTTATTTCGTTCAAGATTTCATAGATAGAATGGACTTCTCGCACAATACTTTGTGGATGTGATTGAGTTGTATCGAACACTTGATAATGAGTCAGTAACCCGAACCACATTGTATGGATCGTATTGAACAATATTTGTGGAATTCAGCCAAAAGAGTTTTGAATATGGTTATGAACGAAATTCCGTTTTCCCTTCATATTTCAAAAGTTTTTCTTCACCCTGGCAACGATTAACACCGTTATCATTGAAAAATGATCTTAACCAATTCGGTGAGAAGAAAAATATGCTGATTTACTGTTGCAGTCATTATTGCCAATTCTGTACCAAATAATTTCATTTTCATACTTTTATTTATTTCTGAAATTAAATGAATTAGGACTAGAAATTTCTACGAAACATTTCTAATTGTGAAATTTACTGTGAGATTGAATATCTGAGAAAATGATAATGATTCCTTATTTTATGAAAACTGGAAATTCTTTTGTGATAGAAAAAATGCATTTCCGAATCATTTTGGATAAAATTTTCTGTCAGCACAACAAAAAATGTGAATTGTTGGATAGCTCATTTTGCAATGTGCAGGCTGAATTAAATTTTAATATTAATTGATATATGATGTGTTATTGGTAACCAGTTGGTAGTCATACATCAGTAGGTTTGTTGGGGCAAAAAAGTTGATAAGTCTAGACAAAAAATCGCGAAGATGTTATATCTCTATATATAAAAATGAATTGCTGTTCGTTAGTCTCGCTAAAACTCGAGAATGGCTGAACCGATTTGGTTAATTTTGGTCTTGAATTATTTTTGAAAGTCCAGAGAAGGTTTGAGAGGTGAATAAATATGAGCAAGCTCCGAATGAAATAAAAACAACACTTTTGTTTTTCCTTTGATGTGTCCCCGTCGTTCAGAAATCAAATTGATAGAAAAGTTTCAAATGAATCTATAATATAAAAATGAATTGCTGTTCGTAAGTCTCGCTAAAACTCTAGAGCGGCTAGAACGATTTCGCTAATTTTGGTCTAGAATTATTTGTTGAAGTCCAGCGAAGATTTAGAAGGTGAATAAATATGAATATGCTCGGAATTAAATATGTGTACCCCGTCGTTCAGAAATCAAATTGAAAGAATAGTTTAAAATGAATAACCAATTAGAATTTTTATATCTTTCTCGATACATATTTATTTTTAGGGGGTAAAAAATGAACTAAATTTCAGCTAACTACAGATGTTAACTATCTATCAGATTATTTTTATGTAGATTGATAAATCCTAAGGTTTGTAACAAATTGAATTTCTGAAAACTACCATAACATTTGACAACCAACTAATACATCGATCTATCCCCTATGACATAGAGTCTATATCGATCGATACCTCATACAAAGAGTGCATCCTTCTATCTTAGTAAGTGGCGATTACCGCTACATGCGCAAGAACATTCTTTACTTCATTGATCCTTTGTGATAATGACATTTCAAGTTATGTTCTCTTTTTTTGTTGACCTTTTGTGATAGTGACAATAGGAGTAGGAGAAGACGACCTGACTTAGGTCGTAGCAGTCAATCAAATGTGCGAAGAGCTACCTAATGATATAATTAATATATTATATAATAACATAATGAAAGAAAACATTTGGATTGAATTTTTTTGAGTGAAACTTAACAACCCTACTTACGAGTATGTTCCGGGCGGTTATCCCATTATTAAGAGTAATAACTTAATTTCTAAATCAATTTCGAAATTGACGAAATATCAAAATGCATCATTTCTGTTTGGAAATTTCTGATTTCAAGTAGAAATAATGCTTTCTTAAATTTCCAATTTTTACAGAAATTGAGAAAGTTCTGATATAATTTTGAAATAAATTGGAATCAGGAATTTACAATTAGAAATAATGCATATTGATTTTACGTCAATTCAAAAATTAAATCAGAAATGTAGGTATTATTCATCATAAGGGACTAACCACCCGAAACATATGTACAGTTGATAGTGTTTCAATTTCAATTTATTATTAATATACTGCAACTCAACGGCTGGATCGACTTGAGTGAATTTTTGTATATGCATTCATTCATTTATTCTAATAGCTTGAAATGTCATGGCAGGACGTCTGTCGGGACCGCTAGTTGAAAATAAGTATAGCCATGATGTGATGATATTTACTCAATTTTCACAACTCATGGACTGAAGATCTCGATATTATGCATAGCTACAATGTCTACAATCTAGACATTCCAAATGCTACAATTTCTGAAAGGTGCTTTTATATAATGCATTTTATAAGAAACAGTTTCAATCGAAATTTGTATATTCATCTTGGAATCACTGCAAAATATCAAATTAGAATATATTGCGATGTAATGTAACATTGATCAAAAATTCGTATTCTGATCCGATTTTGGTTCCAAAAATGGTAAGCCACAAACATTCCAACAGATAAACAGAAGTTATTGAATGTACAAATCATTTATTATGACTTCCGTAATCAAAATCAACTACTCGTATAAGCATTTATTCCGGTAGGTATTGCAGACGGAAACTTCAATTTCATCTCTTGCTACATAATTGCACTGAATATTTCCAATTCGAATTGACTGTATGACTTTCATTAATAAAAGAGCAATTTTAAATATTAAAATAAATTAAACTCTTGGCTTAATGTTTCACGATTTATTTAACAATATGTATAGTCAACATGTTTCGAGCGTTAGCTCATTTTCAAGACTCTAACGCTCGAAACATGTTGACTATACATATTGTTAAATAAATCGTGAAACATTAAGCCAAGAGTTTAATTTATTTTAATATTCAATTATGTTTCACCAAGAGTTAAGCGAGAATTCAATCTCATTAAAAGAGCAATTTGGACAAATTCCAATCGCATTTAATCCTTACGGTGAATTAGCTCAAATAAACTGGTTAATATTCACTCGAATTTGGAAAACGTAATAACTACTAGCTATAAATGCTATTTTTGTTCAATTATTAGAACTCCGTTATCAATTCCAATTAAAAAAAAATTCAAACATTTTTAATGAGAGATGTATGTGATAGCAAGGTATTGCAATATGAATTTCATTCTATTTCGTACAACTATTAATAACATCACCAGTTTATTGTTAATGATTTGATTTATATCTTCAACAGTTGCTGTAGCAGTTTTTATAAATTCCAATAATTCAAATTGTTTACATTTGTACTCTCTCCTATAATTTTTTCCAATAAATATTTATATATATATATATATATATATATATATATATATATATATATATATATATATATATATATATATATATATATATATATGGATATATATCTATATATATTATATATGGATATATATATATATATTATCCGTATATATATATATATATATATATATATATATATATATATATATATATATATATATATATATATATATATATATATATATATATATATATATATATATATATATATATATTCCTGATATATTTTTGAGAATACTGACTGATAGCAGCATATAAACCCCACGAACATTTTGTCAAGTATAAATTTTTGTGATAAAAACTATTTGATTCGAATGATTGAAAAGGCTAAAAATTACTCATATTTATATGTTTATTGACGAAACTCGAAACTACAAAAGCTTATGTCAGTTTAATTTGATATTATTTGAATTTATGATGAGTAACTCAGTGGATAAAGAAAAACTGCATGAGAAATGTTCAAAATCGTATCGGTCAAAAATATAAATTCAAAATTTGAATTTTCAATTACAAGTTAGGAGAATTGATTGACGGAAAGCATAAAACAGGCAGAAAAGAGGTCGCGACTGTATTTGTATCAGTTTTTTTTTTTTATTGAATGCCAGACTTTAATTTTGGGAGTTTTTCTACTATATATCATTTGTTTCATTTGCGATCAAGATTGTGAAAATGTAAAGAAAGTGTAATTCAGTATAGCTGAAATTCAGTTTCCAGTTTTTTCACCATTTTTAAAAGTTTTCCACAAGGTGTATAGAGTCGATTGACATTATAAGTAAAATCTCATTAACTGAAGTTGAAATATGACGCATTCACCAAAAAACACTTTCAATATATTGTTTTATGCTGTTAGTGTTAGGTAATAATAAAAATACGATGTGGAAAAATTCCAACGCATTATACAAATAAAAATGTGGAAAATTTCCAGCTTCTGAACTGCGTATTTACATCAGCCAAATAAAAAAGACGTTCCACGCGAATATATACTTTACAAGTGGGAATTGAGGTTCAAAAAGTAGAAAGTAATATTCTCGCGTCTAGAATATATAAAACTGATGACTTTCTTCCTTGGAGGCTCCCAGTATTTGCCGTGAAAAAGTACAATATGAGGTAATAAGCGAGTGGAATCGTTGTATATGAGGGAGAGGCCCTCAATAGGGAAATATGGATATTTTTCATATTTGAGATGGGGATGGATAAGCATGTATCTAAAGTATATTTAATAGTGTTGGCGTTTACTTGATGTAAATCCAATATAATTGAATATTAACTTAAATTCAAACACTTGAACTTTTGATTTACACTTTATTCACTACATGGCATCACGCGTTTAGTCGTTACAAACGACCTCTTCAGATGCTTGCACAATAATGTTATTCTGTAAGCATCTGAAGAAGTCGTTTGTAACGACGAACGCATCATGTTATGTAGTGAACAAAGTGTAAATCATAAGTTCAAGTGTTTGAATTTAAGTTAATATTTAAGTGTCTATAGTATCCTAGTGTACATTTTCCATACCATCGCTGGTTTTTGTCATTTTAGTTGTTGAAATCCTTACTTTAGAATTCTGTTCATTATTACTAGTATTGAAACACAGGTTGATGATAAATTTTACAGCATATTCAATGAAACATCGACAATTTTTCTTTGAAAGAATTGTCGGTTTTTGATTGAAGCTAGTGTGGAATTTTTATGAAACCTAAGTTATATTACTACTGAAAATATTTGTATCTCTCAGGTCAACAAACATCTGAGCAAAATGACCAGTAAGCACACCAACACCTACATTGCCTTATAAGTATAACTCATTTTATTATTTATTTTCAGTATATTGATTATGAGTTTTCTTTTGCATATAAATTTCGTCATTTTGCTCTTGATCATGAGCATATTTGATATTTATCTCTTGAGTAATTTCTGTTAACTTGGTGCTATGCAGGTTCTACATCAATTAGTTTTCATATGTTATAAAGTGTTTTTAGTAGAATCGAATAAGGATGATTTCCTTTAATACTTGACATACCATAGGAAAGTATCCAATTTCTACGGTCAATATTTCTTTATGTACCTACATATATTCTTATTATAAGATATATTCAATATAAGTATATTTTTTCAATGTTCAAACACAAATATACAAACAAAAGATAATTCAAACACTTGATTTCGATTCATACTTTTGTTGTCATAATGCGACGCGTTTCGTCCACAAAGCCGACTTCTTCAGACGTTAACAAAATATGTTAAATTTGTTCATATTTTTACGCAACCTCTTGTAGATTCCAACATCTCCATCGTGAACTCTGGATTTTATAGTTCATCGATATATTTTCCTCGTGTTAATTTCTAATGCAATTTTGGAAGGTGATCCATCATCTGTGTGATAGAATCAACAAGGTACTGGTTCCCACACAATTCGAGATTATTCAACTCTGTAGCTAGAGGGATATTCTCTGAAACATAAGATTGTGCGAAGGATTATAGTTATCTCGTAGTTGTATAACCCTGAATTATATTCTATCTGTTATACGAGTATTATAATGTTATATCTATTACGTTATATCTGTTATATATTATACTGATTATATTTATCCGTAGTTTGTATAATCCTGAACAGAGAAGTAAGTTAAAGATACCTAATGTTCAAGTTATACACATCAGTGAATGTGAAGGTTATCTATTAGTAACTATTATTCCATTCTTCTTAGTGCAAAATGCAATCAGTACTAACGAATTCATAGTGATGGAGTTGTAAGTTTTGGGATTCTCACTAGTTGTAAACAACTCGAGACAATAGTCTTGAGTTGTTTATATTATAAACAGCTCAAAGAACAACAACTCCGAAACAATTCAAGACAACAGTCTCAAACAAAACTGCCGCATTTGGAGTGAAGATAATCCTCAAGTGTATGTCAAAACACTGTTACATCCAGAAGAACTGACTGTTTGGTGCACATTATGGGCTGGTGAAATCATTGGTCCATTCTTCTTCAAAAACGATGATGGCCAGAACCTAGCTTTGAAGACCTCTTCCACACACGAGATTAGCGACCTTGGTCCCAAATGAATCGATTTTCAATCCGTATGGGATACAAATCGATTTGAGCCATTGGACATCAGAATTGGCGGAAGCAATAAGCCCCTGGAGTTACTAAGGTCTGCACCTATGATTTGTCTGCTTGCCTGCATCGTACCTCTGTTGAGTAAGTAATCAAAACTCTGTGTCGTTTGGAATTTTCGACAAACGATGTTCGAGAAGTCGCCTGTGTTTGAGGCACAGAATAGTCTAGAAATGGGTCTTTCTAGAAATTTATTCGCTCATATAAGATGCACGAATTGCCCGAATGACCACAAGAGTTGTTGAAGTAGAAGAGTAACGAGAGAGTAGTGAAGAATGGTAATTGAAGAAGGACAAGTTGTGGAGAACTGAAAAGGAAACTGACCTTCTTGAATCTGACAGTACAGCGAAAACAATTTGGGTTATTGTTATTAATGACATTTTAGTTTGCGAATAAAGGAATGATTCGTTTGTTGGATTTTGAATAGCTATAGGATGCGTCTATCGAACACCAAAGTCATAACAATATAACATACTGAGCAGACCGAGGACTGAGCAAGGGACGACGGATCTGTATTTCTCAAGTTCTCGGTAGGAGCTGAGAAACTGCAGTGACCTAGTTTCTTATAAAATTGGAAACTTAACTGAAATGTCCCTGTTGAGGGAATTATAACGCGCAAAACTAGATAAGAGGCCCTATTCTCTAATTGAGACAATTTGAACTGAGACAGTTTTCCGACCGAGTGTTTCGTTCATCCTACCGCAATTTATTAATGTTGGAAGCAGAAAATTCGACCAAAGACTCGAATTTTATTAGAAACATTAGAAACAAAATGTTGGATCTATGTGGCTACCTTCATCTGAGTTGAGCAGTCGAAAAGCAGAACATAATAGTAGAGATGCATGAAAATAAATATATTTGTAATAGATACAGTAACCTAAATTCCAATAAATACAGTAATAAATCCATAAATTGGTGAAATTCCGTCCACCTGCCGAAAACCGGTTTTATTTCAATCAATTTTGATTACACATTTCTCGAAAAAGAAAGATGATTTAAGACTGTAGCAAAAAAGACATTTTCATATTCGCTTCACTCGAATAACCTCAATTTGCGATAAAAGAATATGCTTCTTCATAAAATACCTACAAACATAATTTCTCCAGAGTAGTGCATTGTAACGGAAACAGCAGGGCTAATTTTGAACGATAGTCCAGTCTGCCTGTCGACGAAAAAGCAGGAAAAGAACAATTTACTGAAATTCGACCGTTTGTAATTAATGAAAACAAAAAGGGGTATTTTCTGGTGGAAGGGATGAAAGAAAATTCGTAATAGTGAATGATTCAGTAATAAAAACGAAGCAGACTGCAAGCTTCGATTATCCGTGATCTTTGATTTCCCTTCGTTTGGATTATTGCGAACTCGAATTTTGCTATTTCAATGCAGCATTCTCATAGGATTTCAATTCCAATGTCTTCAACTGTATTTGATTATTATTCAGTCGTAACAACTTCTAAAACGTTATAGAAAATTGTTAGCTTTCATATACGGTTAAATGAATTATGTTTCGAAACAACGAATATGCTAACAAAAGAAATCGCACAATTTAGAAGAATATTTTAATATCTTTGGAAATATCCACAAAGCGTATGTGGGAGCTTGCCTTAGATCCCAAAGCATCAAGAAACTGATTAATATTGGAGGCAATATTTTCTTTGAAAGTAATTAGCCGAGAGTTTACAGAAGTTTATTGTTACAATAGATTTACTAAATATTTCACACCTCTGTTAGGAGAAGGAATTTGAAATGAGAGTATTCCAAATACTTCTTGCGTTTGAATGATTCTCCCAGAGCAATTATGCCGTTGATTATTTGAACTCTAGCTAAAATAAAGTATTAACTCTGTGGTTTAATATAAATGTTTATTTTTATCTTCAAAATTCAGCCTTTTTGGAATCTTCAGAAAAATTTCAGCATTGGTTTATCATGAGACGTTTTTCAACATCTTCAAGCAAGAATGTGAGTAGATGTCGAAATTATTCTTCCTAATGAGGAATAATAGTGAAATTTTTTTCCCTATTTGAAAACCTTTTAGCTAATTATCTCTTTCTTCGTGATCAATTTTTACTGTTTTCTTTATGAATACACTTAATGATATCATATCAAGTGAAAGTTTGGTCAAAGTAAGTGGAAACGTTCCAATTTTGAGAGGTGAATGTCAAGAAGATAAATTTTCGACACTTTAGCACGTTTTCCGTCGATAAAGAGATTTTCCCGAAACAAACGCTTCGCGGTTGGATTATGCACGTACCTGATTTCCTCGGCTTTCATCGTTCTTGGAATCTAGATGATGTTGTTACCCAGAAAATACCTCCCGAGCTACGAAAGTGAATTTAAAATTTCGTCCAAGTTTGTCACGTTCATGATAATATAGTTTTTCTCGAGTTCGGATTTGGTGCAAATATGTCAGATGTGAAATAAATATGAAATATGTCATGGAAAGTTTAATCAATTAGAAATGAAATAACATGAAAAGACTTCAATAAATTTTCTTATTATTATTTATATAATTTCATTAGATATTTCGCTTCACTTATATGAAAAAAGTTAAGTTTTAGAATATCATCTTTTCTCACAGTCATTCCAGAAATTTGTGGAACTGGACATAAAGAACAATAACTAAATAAAAAGAATATCCTCATAATGAATTGATAATAAAGAAATGTAATGAAATAATTGAACAATATAAAATGCTAAAATCAGAGAATGAAAAAAAATTATTTTTGTATTGCTCTTTCGGATCTTTGATTTGCCTATTGTTGATAATAACTTGTTATGGCAATGTTATTTGTCATTTCCCCTTTTTTCTTTTTACATTTTCATTTGTAGGAATGAAGATTAAAAAATTAAAGGTGACCGATAAGAAAACAATTTTTTTTCTTTCATTGAATAAATGGGAAGTTAATATCTTTCAAAATATTTTTATCATCTTACAATACATGTTGTTTATTCAGAAATGTTCCATCTACAGACAAAGCTGGATATTTACGCCATCAATTGAACAAATTATATTTTCGTCAAAGTTTTTGATGTGGTAAAGCAGCGTTAATGTGTAATTATATATATACATATATATATATATATATATATATATATATATATATATATATATATATATATATATATATATATATATATATATATTTCTTGAAATTGATTTATTGCCTGTTTAAGATATTTTATTTCGAAAGTTTTTAGCAATAAAAGCCTTTTTTTGATATGAAAAAGTTAATTTTTGTTGACGTTTCGTTGTTATATTACAACTTTGTCAAAACTAATGAACAATTGAATTCATGAGTTACTATAGATATCAAATGTCAAACTTATTTTTTAGAAAAATCAAATTAGTTTTTTTTGTATCTGCACTTATTGATTTTCTTTATCAGAGGAATATTTCTGGCTTAGCATTCGCTTCGGAAGTTTTAGTCTTCTTCACCATGAGGAAACCTCTGAAAAACTCATGTAAAAAATTAAGTACAAATATTGCAAAAATATTAAAACCTTATAATTTAAGGAAAGCACATACTGCCAAAAATCAAATCGAAGAAATATATACAAAATCAAAAAGTAAAACTGTAACTCAGAGGAAAACTCATACAGTTTATAATATTCCATGTAACAATTGCAATAAAAGCTTTATCGAACAAACAGCACAAAACCTCGAAGAAAGAACCAAAGCGCATAAATACGCAAAAACTCAAATCACAGTCTTACATAAACATAAAATAACAGAAAAACATGATTTTGATTACAAAAATACGAAAATTTTGGCAACTGAAAGGGACAAAAAAGTAGAGAAATTTTAGAAATGTAACACATTCGTAAAAATTTAGAAACCATAGTAAATGAAAGAACAGACGTTAAACATCTTAATTCGATTTAAAACAACTTAATAAACCTCACAAATAACACCCGTAAAATAAACACACAACAATCACCAAACATCACATCTCAACACTCATTTTTTCCAGATCTACCTTCAGTTTTACACACATAAACCAACAATATACATATTCTGGATAAGTATATAAAAAACTATATGAAATTATAAAATATAAATATAAATCACACTTATTAGAATCACCTGGCTTACCATGAGTTTTTCAGAGGTTTCCTCATGGTGAAGAAGACTAAAACTTCCGAAGCGAATGCTAAGCCAGAAATATTCCTCTGATAATGAAAATCAATGAGTGAATATACAAAAAAACTAATTTGATTTTTCTAAAAAATAAGTTTGACATTTGATATCTAAAGTAACTCATAAATTCAACTATTCATTAGTTTTGACAAAGTTGTAATATAACAACGAAACGTCAACAAAAATAAACCTTTTCATATCAAAAAAAGAGTGTTATTGCTAAAAACTTTCGAAATAAAATATATATATATATATATATATATATATATATATATATATATATATATATATATATATATATATATATATATATATATATATATATATATATGTAATGTTATGTTATCTTGTGTTGTGTTATGTTATGTTTGGTCATGTTATGTTAAGCGCGTTAATGTGTAATTACATACATATAAATAAAATTTTGTGGGCATGTGATTGTCGTCCTAAATCCAGAGTTTGATTAGTTTTAAACATGGGAAACAATAATAATTATATTCGCATAATTATTATTGTTTGCATTCATCTCTCCAAACGTTATAGTAAATCTCTCAATATTGTGTGATGATAAAAGCAATTTCGAATTATATCAATGTGAAATAATAGTAAATCAAATTGAAACACTTGGACTAAGTTTCACTGAGCCATGAATACTGGGTATTCTAAAATTAGTATTCAAACTCTACATTGTTGAATACTCTCGATAATAGATTAACTACCCGATTCAGTAGTAGAGTTGTAAATATATTCAGTGAAACTTAAGCCAAGTGTTAATTCAATTTACTATTATTTAACACAGTGTTCCACCAAGTGATAAGCGAAACCTCGGCGCCATTCCTCATTCTTATGTCTTTCAAGTTTGAACTTTTTCATTTCCAATGCACGTAATCATTGTAAATTTCAATGAATACATTAATTTTCTTCTCTTATTGGCTTTCCATGTTCGAACCGTAAAATATTCTCAAACTTCCGACATCCTGAATTGAGTTCAAATTTATTTTGTCCTGAAATTCTTTACTTTGCGTGAATCATAAAACCACCAAAGGTAATGGGAAAACTTCCACATCTAGAGAACGTGTTAACTTTCCCAGCACCCGCATTCAACTATTGCTCTTTTTCGATTGGGATAATTAGTGAGTTGATAGATTGGTAGAGCTGTCACCTGTCAACACATTTGCAACTGAATTAGGAAAGGCCGAACTTTGCTGGTGGAATTATTTCTTGCGCCATACTGTATGTAAACTTTTCGGAATTATGAGGGTAATATTTTGAATATATTTCTCACGGATGAATATTTCAACATTTTCGAATGATTCTGTAGCGGACTTGAACGAAAAAAAATTATTGATAAACTTATCAAATATCGATATCAAACGATAATGTCAACTGAACCTTCCTACATTACTTGGTGGGAAATTTAGTGAGTATAGTTTAGAACCCTCGAGTGGAATGATTAGGAAAATTATGTCGTCCAGCCAAAAATTCACTTCCAGCCTGGCCCTGCCTAAGCCACAAAAAAAATTTCAAGGAAAAATTTATTCAATTGAAAAATATCTTGAATTTGAAGCAAGTAATTTGAAATAAACGAGCAATATCGTTTTCTTTAATTTATTGTTTAGGTTCTTTCAATACCTCATTCCACGTCGTAAACAACGTTCGAGTGAAATGAAAACAAATTATCAATTCAGCAATTGAGAAAACTGCTGAAAGAATGAGAAGAAGTTTTTCAATTTATAGAGACATATAGATGAACGTACATGTTTCTTTTCAAAACATTGAGTTTTGTTTTGATAAAAGATTCAATCGTCCACAAAATCCACACAAATGAAATTCTTAGGAAATTATAAATGTACACGTAATTTGGGTCGTTTGTCCATGACTTAACTGCAGTAATCTGCGAAAACAAAAATAATATTTAAAAGTGTTGCGTTTACTTGATGTGAATCCATTATAATTGAATATTAACTTAAATTCAAACACTTGAACTTATGATTTACACTTTATTGACTACATAGCATGATGTGTTTCGTCGTTACAAACTACTTCTCCAGATGCTTACAGAATAATAACAACATTTTGAAAAACTCGGGTATAAATATCAGGGAATTTCGGGATTCTATGGTTTTGGTTTTACCAGATATTCCTTCCTGAAAAGATATTCAAGATATTCTTTTTCAGAAAGGAATATCTTAGTTAAAACCAAAACCATAGAATCCCAAAATTCCCTGATATGTATACCTGTGTTTTTCAAAATGTTATTATTCTGTAAGCATCTGAAGTCGTTTGTAACGACGAAACGCGTCATGCTATGTAGTCAAAAAAGTGTGAATCATAAGTTCAAGTGTTTGAATTTAAGTTTGTATTCGAAAAAATAATAAGTGAGAAAATATTGAAATGGCCCTAAAATTGACATTTGACGGATGGAATGTATGTATTAAGAGAGGCAGATCTGATTTTGTAAGAATATAAAGAGGGTTACATTCGAAATTTCAATTTTTATATCGTTTTCAGCGAAATCGAATTAATCTTGAAACCGAAATCTTGAAATAATATTTTATATTTCATAGTTTCGATAAAGCTACGATTAATAGCAAAAGGTTCACATAAAATAAATTTTTTGATCAAACAGTATGTTATTTGGTGAGAACATTGATTTTCAGTTGATAAACGGATAAGAAAAATATATCTATGTATATATGTATATTAATTGATATATTAAAATTGTTGAATCAGATAGTCTCTCAAGCCTCACCTGTTATTTGTTATATTATATTATACATTTGAACAGTTCTCTAGATCCGCATTTTCGAATTTACTCGTATATTCTCATAAAATTATGTATTTCATCATAAGAATTGAAATAATTTTTCTCTCTTCTGTACGTTTTGTTCGTGTTCAAAACAAATTATTCACAGATACAGAAGTTTTAAAAACTCAACGATATTTCAAAATCTCCGTTAAATTTTTTCTCATGTTGAATCATTGATATATTGAGAAAATCATTCATAATATGATTTCTATTGGATAGTTTCGTGTCTCCTCATACCGCATTTTTCCCACCATATAATAATGGACAGAAATAACAAAGAATATTCGGATATATGATCAATAAAATAATTTTTAATGAATTGCACACTATCTAGTATCAATTATTTGAGGAAACATATTACGATTTAAAATTATTTCAAAACATTCGAGTGAACAATCGAAGTGATTCTGTGAATTCATTGAAAATCTATTTTTAATTGAGTATCAAGCTTGGTATATTCGATAGTCATATTATTCATCACTATTTTGAATGTAATTGCTGTATCATTGTACTTATTTACTTTACTGTTTTGTTTTTTCGACATTAATATGTGAATTATTATTTGGGCTTTATGAGTTCAATTTTTCAAATCGTATGCTATTTGTTGAATTTAATTTGCATAAACATGCAAATATTTATATCATTTATTATTTATTTTTAAATTGCATATCATAGAAACGCCAGGGCAGTCGACAATCAATAAAAGTATGATAAAATGACAGACTTTTTTGTCACGTTGATGAAAATCGTATTGACCCCATGAAAATTAATTACTTCAACGAAAAAACTAGAAGTTTCCGAACAAAACATATGTATCAACGATTTTCTTCAGCTTATACAAAAACAACAAAGAATTAAGAAATTTAAATTTCCATAATTTTGCTTGATTGATAGTCTTAAGTGTCTTGCATGAATGGTTTCGAAATTATCCCGATTTCAAATATTTTTCGAAATATGAGGATAATTTTTTTTTATTGAAATTAATAATAATAAGCTTTTGTGAATTTGAAATTTCCCGAGAATTGACTGTTTTTAAAATATTATTTTCTGGGGTATCATAGAGAAAATTTACAACTGTTATTCCACTTCTTTCATCATTCCGACAAATGACATTTCACGAACGTCAACAATTCTGTGATTTCTCGCTGTGAATAGTGAATGCTCGACACGTCGCTTCTCAATCCATCCATCAAAGCCAGACTTATGTTATTAATTTCTCTACTAAGTTACGTACTCATTTCGTTTTGGCCTTTCGGAATGTCAGTTTCATTTGTCGTAAAAGCATTTTCCAGCGCTGACTTCATTTCATCGCGTTTGGTTCCGGCCTTCGAAGCGCATTTCCCAAAATAAATGATTATTCTTCATCGGGCATATGATGCGAGGATCATGCAGTTGCAATCTAATGTAAACTAATAAATCCTTCAGCACCCCGACAAGCCATTTATTTCAGCTGGTAATTTCATCGCTGAAAAAGCTCTAAAAATTGCTACCGCCTCATAAATTGACTGGCGGACAAATTGAAACGCTAGGCTTAAGAACATCAGGACAAAAATAAAAAGCGGAGAGATTCCCTATGGCCTAACTCACATCTTCTTTTGGGTAGCGAGAGCTTGTCTCAGTTATCATGTCATATATGGAAATGAACGCGAATTCGAATTTGTCAAATTATTGGGAGAAATTAGTCTGTGTTATCGGGTTGATGAAATACAGATTTTAAGAATGACAAGGAGGTTTCGCTTATCTCTTGGTGAAACATTATGTTGAAAACAATAAATTGAAATTAACACACTTAGCTTAAGTTTCACTAAATATATTAAAAACTCTACATATGTTTCGGGTGCTTAACCCATTATCAAGAGTATACAATGTTACAATGTTGAGTAACATTGTATATTCTTGTGCGGGAGGCGATGCAAGAGAGACGTCTATGTACAAACTTAAGCAGAACTCGCTATGCAGCAACTTAAAGATTTGAAAGAGCAAGTCAAACTGACGAGCAACGTGAAGCTTGGAATGAAGTTGAACGGAATCGATGGAATCGAAATTAACAATATGAAAAGGTTGCGTTTAACTCATATCACAGTTCACAGCAAATCGTTGCTGTAGGACCAATGAACGTTGTGTGTCAATAATGGAAGGCAAACTTAATTGTTATTGGTAAGAAAACACTACCAATGATGCGACAACATATTGCGCGAAGAGTCAATTCAAGTAGACGCTATTGGTATACTCACCAGAGCCACTATATTCATTGGTTTCCGGGAATGGACTAAATTCTGAACATTTTTTGACTGATATCCATCAAATATCTCGTATTATTAATGAGATATATAGGACAAGTACTTGATACGAAATTAGGAACATGCCGTTCAACTATAGAAAGGACAGAATAATTAATATAGGAATTTTTTGATAATTCAACGGATTTGAACAGGAAGTATTGAAGGCCCATCGTAAGTGAGTAAGTCCCTGGCTCCACACGGGATAAATATTAAAAACAAGATGGTGTAGCACAAATAGTAGAACATGTCTTTCCGCCTTTTTGAAAAATAATCAGAGAAAAATGAATGAGCGTACAAAGTTCGCCGGGTCAGCTAGTAACCTATAAAATTGAATGAATATTCTCTGATCTTTCGACGAATAATCGTCGAGTAACAATATGTTACTCGACGATTTTTTAGGGTATTAACGCATTTTCAGAAATTGAAACAACTTAATACTTCAACTATTGAATATGGGGTTGCTTTCCGAAACAATTGACAAGCAACCATTTAGTCTAATAATTGAGCCAAATGTTTTTTTTTTCAATTTTTTGAGAAATAGTGATTGATAAAAAATCAACAAATGAACGATGTAATTCATATCGTTAATAAAGTGTGTCTCAGAATGTTTTTCGTTTTCGTATTGATCACTACGCGTCAACAGCAGGTAGCAGGGGAAGGGGAGTAATTTCAATCGCTTGGCCGGCTTAAGTTTAATAGTCATGAATCGTTTCACGGAACCACAGCGCGCATTTAGCGTGCGAGTGTTTTATAAAAATAACGATTCCTACATTGTTTTGTTCGTCGTCTCTACAGTACACATTTCAATTTAACAAGCTTAAAACAGGTACCAAGTGCTGGTTCAACTAAGTATTTGGTGTACAGGTTTGAAAAGACTGGGAATACAATGCCGGACAAATCGTCTGGGCGCAAAAGGACATCAAGAAGGAGCATGAACGTCGACCGCGTTCGCCAGTCTGTCATGGACGACCTACGACAATGGTTGAGATTGCGCGCAGCTTCTCTTAATTTGAACAAATCTACGGTTCATCGTATTATTTCGGAAGACTTACATTTTCACTCCTGTAAAATTGTTATTGTCCAAGAAATAAGCCTGATGATCCTGATAAACGAGTGGAAATTTGCAGGGCAATGAAAAACCGGTTTAGGAGTTTCAATAACATCTAGTTCAATGATGAATCGAATTTTCACATCAATGGTCACATGAATAAACAAAATTGCAGATACTCACTGGGCTTCCGAGAATCCTCTAGAACTGCATCAGAAGCCTTTGCACTCGCCAAAAGTTATTGTTCAGACTGCCATATCAAGTCAAGGAATTATCGGTCCTTATTTTTTTTTGAGAATGACCGAGGTCGAATTCAGACCGTTAATTCTGATCGATATTGTCATATGATCGGGACTTTTTTTAGCTACAGGAATGCAAAACCAGGATAGCTACAACCGAAACACCTTTTTTCAGCAAAATGAAGCCACTTCTCATGTTTCGAATGACTCATTAGCTGCTCTTCATGATTTATTCCTTGGAAGAGTGATAAGCCGCCGAGAAGACATCAATTGGCCACCGAGGATCCCTGATTTAACGCCTGCTAATTTTTTCCTCTTCTTCTACCTAAAAGGTGAAGTTTACAATCCATTGCCAACCAACCTGAATGTTTTGAAGCAAAGAATAGCTGAAGAAATCAACTCTATTCCAAGAGCGATGCTCGAGCGAGTGATTGAAATTATAGCTCCAGGTTGAATGAGTTTGAAGAAGCGAATGGTGCGCATTTCCTAACGGATGTTTTTCATAAATAAACTTCAGAAACTGCTCTTTAATTTAACAATAAATAAAACGAGTTCTAATTTTTTGTTGTTTCAATTTAACATCTAAGAACGAAAAACATTCTTAGACACCCCTTATAAGACCAAAGCGCAAAGTACGTTTGAGCACAAACCATCAATTTATTTCGCACAAAGTGGAGGTTCTCGACCATATGTGTAAAATGGAAGTGTAAGATACTTTTTTCGAACTTTATTATTTACTCAAATTTCAACGTTATTCTGAATGATACTTTCAAGGAGATTCTGTCTTTACATCCAAATCGTTCATAAACGACACACCTATCTTTTGTTGCATTCAATGAATAGAACCCAATGACAATCGAATATCGATGTATAAAACCCAGCCGACATGTTATTTCATTTCATCGATGTTTAATTAATTTTGTCTAGGTGTATCTAGACAATTTGGAATAAAAAAACTCGATATACATTCACCACAATTGAACAATTATCAACGTGAATATTATTATGAATTGATTTGCCTATTGTCTGCTTTCCTGTTAGGAATCCTTTCATAGATATGCAAATATGAATGCTTCAATGGTTGTTAGCTCAATTAATTACTAATATAGATACTGTGTGTGGTCTCACAATAGAACTAATATTGATGCACATCTGCTCTGCATCAATCATTTATATATTCTAATAAATTCTGCACCAATTCATATCATTGCACGGGATAAGGAGAGATGGATAATAGCAATTTATAGTTGTGTGATACAATAAACTACCCATTATAAATTTATTGCAAGTTATATAGTGGATGTCTATATTATTCGGAACTGCGGATACAAATATTCATGAAATGTACGGAGTAATATAAATGAAACCACATTAAATTGGTGGCTAAATTCAAAATTCCGCAATCTTTTCAATCTACCCAATATACATAAAACTCGTAGGTAGGTATGTAGATAATCAAGATATCGAAAATTTTCCCTATTTAATATACAGTAAAATTTTGAAAATTTGTGTTTAAATTAAATAAAAATGAACCTACTAAATCAGTTAGTTAGAACAATTGAACAAGTCAACACTTTAAAGCGTTGAGATCGTAATACTTTGGACATATAATGAGACATCTAGAAAAATACGGCCATTAAAATCTTATGATTCGAAGAAAAATGAAGGAATAACGGAGTCTAGGCAAAACAACACAACCGTGGTTGAAGAATCATATAGCGTGGTTCGAAAAATTTACAGTTCAGTTATTTCGTATTGCGGTCAACGAAATAAAAATAGCTTAATTTACTTGCAAATATTAACATCTTAGCTTAGGATAGAATGGTTATCGAACTAGAAGGAGAAAAAGAACCAATTATGCCAGTTTCAGTATGTTGCATATCCATATCAACAATTTTGTTTTCGTTGAGCCCACTCAAGGCTAAAAGATTTCAAAAATCTGATTAAGTAAATGCAAAATGACACTAAAGAAACATGGGTTGTATACTATCCTGTGTTCAGACTGTAATGAATCTCATATAGAACAAATGAAAGGAAGAATGTCCACCAGAGTAGAAACCCAAAAACTCTATAAGATATGAACCTCAATTTCAAGGACACGAAACAGATAGCATCCCTAGGAAAGAATAAAAAAGGCATTTCTCGAGAGGTTTGCAAATATTCAATAAAACTAAAAAATAAAGCAAAACCCGACAACCTCGCAATAATACGAACAACAAAAGCGACGATGAAATCGAATAATTATAACTCAAACACCACGACGTCGTTAGAATTGGAATAATCGAGTTCTGTAATAAAAAAGCTACTCAGTTGTCTTGAATCTTCAGATCAAGAAGTTTCACTTGGAAATGCCCGAAAGAGATTCCGGTGGAACGTCGTAAAAATTCTTATCGTCTTGCACATCATAAACGAATTGAAACCCGAAGTGACTTTCTCTCACATTGAATCGTAGTCAACTATAGTTCAAATTATTGTTTAGAGATTCCGAGAATGATAAAAACTCGCCTTCTGAGTGAAGCAATGATTAAGTCTCCCAAACCTAAGACTTCGTTCTATAGCTACAAGTGGCCACTGTTACTTTCTCTTCAGGAGTTTTCGTTTGTTTTCTACATCTTCAAGGTCGTACAGTCAAACACTTCTTCAATGCTCATATAATATTTCGATGGCCCTAAGACATTTCAACATTTGGTATTAAACTGACTCCAAATTATACCGATTAGTCGAAATCAATGGAATACAATAACATCAGGGTCGACCTTACGTGTAAATTTTACACGATATCACAATCAAGGTTAATATTTACCCGAATAATGGTTCTGGTCGCACTCAAATATTGCCTTTCGCTGTGACGTCAATTTGGCATTCTGCAGTCGTAAATCACGCCAAGGTTCACTCTTATGCATACGGTATCAGCTAACGTTCTATCCACGTCCTTAATTGCACGTTATTTGAATCTCGACGACGAAAATTGTGAAAGGACACGATTCACATTTTCGAGTGTTGCATTTTACATGCGTTTTAAATAGCCAATATCGTGGTGGCGTCGTTGAATTTACTTAGTAATACACTATTCTGTATTGAATATTTTTTCGTATAGAATTAGAATATCTCTGTTTCTCCATCTCATTTGATGTATGACATTTGTTAATGACGGAAAAGACACAAAATGGGTAGAGAAAGAATAGAAAAAAAAGAATGCAAAGAATAACTACAATCAAATTTAGTTTCAAGAATGTCAAAGTCAAAGATTTACAAAAATATAATTTGAGCTACTGATATGCATTTTTCCGAAATGAGGGTTCTGAATAAAAGAAAAAAAATTGAAAATTCATTCTGAAATTTTTAATAAAAAATCCAAGAGAAGTTTTTTGGGTGAAAGAACACGTATGTGGTGGTTATATAGTGATGTGGAGCTACGTTTACTACATTGGTACCCATCATTCCTCCTTCAGGAAATTAAACAGCAGAGACTGAAAAAACCGAACAAATTGTGATTATTCTAACAACAAAAGTTATTTTAACAACAGAAACACAAAAGCAAACATACCTCAAGAGAAACAATAATATAAAACCTATTGAAGATTATAGCAAGAATATGAACGATCAACTAAGATTGATGAAAATATTCAGTTTACTGAACATGATTCAACGAATATATATATATATATATATATATATATATATATATATATATATATATATATGAAAATTCGCTTAATGAAAATCCGCCGTTTCATCAAAATATTGTGTTCAGCGACGAGGCTCATTTATGGCTTAACGGATATGTAAATAAACAAAACTCTCGCATCTGGAGGGATGAACAGCCACATGCCATACAAGAATTACCGCTGCTCCCGAAAAAACGACAAATTGGTGTGGTTTATGAGTTGGTGCATCGATCCATTTTTCTTAAAAGACGACCGAGGAAGAAACGTTACCGCAAACTTACACAAGCATACGCAACTTTTTTTACCTCAGTTGGCCGAGTTGAACTTGGTTGACAAGTTGTTTCATCAAGACGTTGCCACATGCTACACAGCTTGTGAACAATGGACATGTTGAAGGATGAGTTTGGCGAGCAGCTTATCGAAATGGCCCTGTGAATTGACCGCCAAGATCATGCGATTTGACGCCTCTGAATTATTCTTGTGGAGTTATGTGAAGTCGTTAGTGTATGTGGACAAGCCAAAAACGATTGAAGCCTTACAGGATAACATAACACGCGTAATTCGTGGGATACAGGCCGAAATGCTCGAAAAAGTGACGCAAAATTGGACCTTTTGAATTGACCTTTTGATACGGAGCCGCGGACAACATTTACTCGAAATTATATTCAAAGTGTGAATGGCAAAGGCCAAGTCATCAATTTCAATAAAAAATTCGAATATATGATGCAAATTGAGTGTTTTATTCGATTAAAAAAACTACGCTCGAAAAATCAATGTTTATATATATATATATATATATATATATATATATATATATATATATATATATATATATATATATATATATATATAAATTATATATATCCATATATATTGGAAACTTACTCATCCATAGTATTGGAAACTTACTTTTCCGGAAAACCTGTTCAATATCAAGATAGTTTCCAAAAGAAGTGACTGCAAAGTTCAAGAAACTTTTCAGTCACCAAATAAGGATTTCAGAATCTACCACGAACTTCGCAGTGTCAATAATGACACACGGCGGAAACGCCTATTAGAATCCGAAATTCCCACGAGTAGAAAACTCCAGTTTCGGAGGATTCTAGGGGGTATATTGAAGATTTATCTAATAATCTAAGTTGGGAAAAAGAACTAAGCCGCGGTTAATAAGTCGAGTGGCGTAAAGTTGCTTCCTAACTTTTGATACTTTATTAAATTGCTTCTCGGTTCGAATTTCGTCGCGCAAATTCCTTTATCCGACGTTTAGATATTTGTGAACGCGATATGTCTGCACCCTGTTCGGATAATTTGATATTTCCGGATTTCAAAGCAGTACTAGTTAATTTGAGAGAAGAAATTTTCGACATTTTTGATTTTTGTTTTGAAACAACACAATATGTGGGATTAACGTGAAGTTCAGTTGTTTAAGAAGATTTTTGTTTGCTTTTCGTAGTTGAAATTTCAATATAACCCAGCAGATAGTTCGTCATTTTTCCAACCACTAGAATTCATTTTTAGATATGCACAAAAACTCATAATTTTCCTGGAATACGAATTCAGTCTACCTGTTTCACAGAATGTAGCTAAGTTATATAAAACTCACCCCTATTACAGATATATATGTAATAGAATTTTTGATTACGGGAATGAATATAATTGAAATATTGAGTACTCTAAACATTCATTGGAATGAAGTTGACATTTATAATTGAAAAATAAATGAAAGTACTTCAGCAAATAACAGATTGTGGAAATTGACAAATTTCATCTCTTGTTTACTCAACTCTACAAATGGTAACTTTGCTAAAACTTTTTCATTTAAACATAGAAATATTCCATATTGAAACATTCCACACTGAAATATTAAATATTTCAAAAAGAAACATGAAATGGTTCAATATTGCAATATTGAGAGCTGAAAACATTCACCTGAATGAACTTTGAACTTGACATTGAACTGAAAAACGTAATCTGAAATAACGTAATTTGAAATTTTTGTGCATTGTAAATACGCAAATGATTACAACAATTGAAAATACGCAAATAATTACAACAAACGCCTTTTCTTAGAAATGGTTTTCATAAAAAAAGACAGAAAACTGTATTAATAAAAAATCTGATACAGATAATCTAAGAAACATATGTATAAATCTGATTGGTTCTCCTGATTAATGAGTCATATTCTGATGAATTCTGATACATGATTCTGAGAAGAAAATAAACCTTTTCGAAAGCTTGGAAAATACTAAAGAGGTAACTTATTTTCCTGTTCTGGATTGCAATCTCAATTAAACACTGAAAATACATATCTACAGTCGTGAAACATCCAACTATATATATATATATATATATATATATATATATATATATATATATATATATATATATATATATATATATATATATATATATATATATATATATATATATATATATATATATATATATATATATATATATATAAAAATTAAATGTTTGGATATCAGGATAGCGGTTTGTGTGAAATACTTTATTTTCCTATACACTCAATATTTCGTCACTATTTCGTGACTTCTTCAGGAGTATACTAAAAACAAATGAAGGTACATGAGTCATCACAATTTGTAAAAATAAAATCATTAAAACTTACAGATCTAAAAGTTTAAATATCAAAAACACATACACGGTTCATACTTTGTCGGCAGGCCAGAGAGCAGTGACTGACACGAGCAATATATCATTAGCGATGGTCCGGTTTTTTAATTCTTTATCTTTAATAGATTGCAGTATATGTTACTTAATTGACCAGTGTCAGATTTATAGTTAACGCAGTTCTCATCTTTTCTTATGTGACACATTTCAAGGAAAAGCCTGGTCTTGTAATTGTAGTGTTGGTCAAGAATTTTCACGTTAGAGAAATCAAACATATGTCCTGTATTTTTCAGATGTTGAACAACAGCACATGAGTTCTTCATGAGACGGCAGTCGCTTTTGTGTTGGGTTAATCGTTGTTTTAGCCATTGGTTGGTTTGGCCTATATACGTGCCTTCACATCCCAAGCATGACAACCTGTATACGACGTATACAGTATATATACGTATACCGGACACCAACTCTACTCAACAATAACGTCGTATACAGGTTGTCATGCTTGGGATGTGAAGGCACGTATATAGGCCAAACCAACCAATGGCTAAAACAACGATTAACCCAACACAAAAGCGACTGCCGTCTCATGAAGAACTCATGTGCTGTTGTTCAACATCTGAAAAATACAGGACATATGTTTGATTTCTCTAACGTGAAAATTCTTGACCAACACTACAATTACAAGACCAGGCTTTTCCTTGAAATGTGTCACATAAGAAAAGATGAGAACTGCGTTAACTATAAATCTGACACTGGTCAATTAAGTAACATATACTGCAATCTATTAAAGATAAAGAATTAAAAAACCGGACCATCGCTAATGATATATTGCTCGTGTCAGTCACTGCTCTCTGGCCTGCCGACAAAGTATGAACCGTGTATGTGTTTTTGATATTTAAACTTTTAGATCTGTAAGTTTTAATGATTTTATTTTTACAAATTGTGATGACTCATGTACCTTCATTTGTTTTTAGTATACTCCTGAAGAAGTCACGAAATAGTGACGAAATATTGAGTGTATAGGAAAATAAAGTATTTCACACAAACCGCTATCCTGATATCCAAACATTTAATTTTCATAAATTGTACGGTTGAAATAATAACGATCAATATATATATATATATATATATATATATATATATATATATATATATATATATATATATATATATATATATAATAAATTCAATGGACGATGAATCTACTCTGTGATAGTTCTTATTTAAATGAGAGGTATAATAAAAACTTGTCTAAAAATCACTGACTGAACAATTCTTTATTCGACTAGTTTCGCCTTTCACAGCACTTTTTACTTTTCTTGATAATGATGTAAAAGGCGAAACTAGTCGAATAAAGAATTGTTCAGTCAGTGATTTTTAGACAAGTTTCTATTATTACCTCTCATTTATATATATATATATATATATATATATATATATATATATATATATATATATATATATAATAATAATCAAATGTACATAATCAAGTGAAATGCTCTTTAGCATGATTATGAAAGATAAAAGAATGAGTAACTCTTTATCTTCTTTATGTCTTCTTCACCTTCCCGTTCGATGACCACATGAAATATTGCTCGAACATTTCCTCAGAGCATGGAAAATAAATTAAATTTTTACTGGATGAAGATGTTTCCCGGTGCTATTCATCATAATGCTGATATCTGATGTCTACTTTGCTTTCAGTGTGACGTTATCACAGAGTTTAGTAGATGTAATGGCAGTAAAAGAGAACCAATGCAATAAGATCTTTACAAATCATGTACGCACATGTTTTACAAACATATAAGAGCCTTATAAACTTTAATTGTTTTCCGCATGTAGTAAGAAATTGTAAAATACTGGTTGTTGACCAGAGCAAAACAAATTATATGTTGAATTCATCCATCCATAGATCTTTTGATAAGCTAAACTTGATGAGTATAGAGACCAACTTGGATATTTTCTCTCCGTATTTCACAATCTTCAAGAGACATAATAAATTATTCAGTTTGATAATAAGAGAAAAATTATCAGTTCATATAGGGTTATCCTTTCATGATGTATTTATCTAATCTTTTTTAGTAGAATTAGGTATTCTGTTTGCAGATGAAAAGATTTAAGTCAATGCATCGAAAACTTTATTTCGATGAGATGTATAAAAAATTTCTATAAGATATACATATAACATACACCTTAGTTTATAGGCAATTAACATTTGCAATATGTGCTCCTCTATTATAGGACAGTTTTAAACTGTCTGATGAGTGAGCCCTTGTATGTAAAATAAAAAAACTAAAATATAAAATAAATCATTTGTGAAACCTTGATGTCATATACGGTAATAAAGTTGATTGAATATTCTCTGATGGCTTTATGAAACATGAGCCAATTGAATGAGAAACACTTGACATAGTTTTACAGAGTCATATTGTTGTTTGACAATTGTTTCGGCGTGTTACCACATTTTCAAATGGTGAACTGAACGATGAATTAGTTCTGCATCTCACAATTACTGATCAATTACTGCTTATTTATAAAAAATATCTCAATCTCAAAAAATTGAAGGAATATTCATAGTAATCATGCCTGCTTTCAGAAAAATCCGCAAATGTCAAATTATGGAGACATTTTTCAACATCAGTTTTCGTTCATTCTTTGTTTGCGTTCGAATTTTGGTGACTCTATTGTGACCGGTATTTATACCACAAAGGCCTAGTGTTGAGGTGTAGCAAGTTCTTGAAAGTAACGCTTCCTGAGTTTCTGCAGGGTGTACATTACATGACATACTATTCATTACGAACATTTAATAACAGTAACTAAATTTATTATTACAGTAACAGTACTAAAGCGACTAAAGCGACAAAAAAAAATAAATACTGACAATATGAGTCTGGCTTTTCCTATAAATCACTGGCGTATGAGAATTTCATGAGAAAACCTCTGGAAAACTCAAAGCTTTTAATACATATGTCTTCTAATATACCTAACCAGAAAATTCGAAGAAATCATAAAATGATTCAGATTTTCTGGAAAATGTATATGGTTTCAATATAAATATATTATATTTCAAAGATTTGTGAAATACACGCTGAGCTGGCGTACTTTGTGTCCAAAACGCTGAAACATTTTGACTAGTATGTTTCCCTCAGCTCCATACCCTGACCTACATCCATGGAATTAGGGAACATGACACTTCTGGTGTAGTAAAATCTGATGATTCCAGAATAATGCATCTGTCATTTATATAGTTAAACTAGAAGTCACTGCAGAAGTAGAAGTAGTTTTCCTTATACCTCTCCATTAATGAAATGAGAAACGTTAAAAAATCTTTTTCTATTGTAAACTCATTTCCAATAGTTCATACAATACTTCACGACCAAAATACTTTGACGTTTAGTTGGTGGAATTTTCTTATGAATACACGATGACAAACATCTGAACACACGGGGAATGCCATTTCGCTGCTGCTTCAAAAACGCAATTCAATATGATATAATTCTTTGAATTATTGTTAAATAATGTTTACTTTATATATATTTTTTCTATATTCTATTATTACTGTAATTTTATTATGATTATAATTATTTATTTCCCTTTATTTTTTGTTTCAAGAGGTTGAGTCAGAATAACTATGCTAAACTTCGCCTCTCACTGTTTAACACAATTTGTGTATAAAAGTGAATAAAATCCTTATTATTATTATTATTATTCTATCAATATAGTCAATATTCTCGAAATTATAATTTCCACACAGTATTCAGTCCCATTCACTCTCTGACATCAAATATTATAAGATTCTCGAATATTTTCTATGAGATTTTCAAAAAGTTTTTTTCATAAGGACCTTGGAATATATTTGTTTCATAATAGGCTCTAATAACTATTAAATAAACAAAGCTACTGTTATTTCGATTATGATCATGAGAAAATTACGAACTAGTGATAAAACATCAAGTATATGAAAAATTTGTATATAAGTATATCAGTATATACTCATATAAAACTAGAAATTAAAATTCTTTGCTGAAAACAAAATTCGAAATTCCAGTTGAATTTTCGCTACAGATTGTAGATTCATCAAAATTTGGTGATGAATAGTGAATGAATATTGAATATATTACATCAAACGAATTGAACACTTAAGAGTACATTACTTGAAGTCATTGAACACTTGAAGTTATATGAAGAGTAATTGTATCACTCCTTCTGATATACCTTTACACTTAAGCATATTAGTAACACAGTTCATATAGATGAAATGGACAGTTATCTATATCAATTTTCTGGATGAGTTCATAAAACTGAGCCATGTAAAAAAATCGGTATGAATTCATTATTTCGATTTTCTGGGTTTTCTCATGGCCAAGACAATACTTCCAAAGTGAATGCTGGCTCAATATTATCTACTGTTATATCGAAAAAGTGGAAAGCCAAATTTCATGAATCAATATATTTCTGTCATTAACTGTCGTTCAATGAAAATGATTCATTCCAAAGTTTTGGTGAAGATGCAATTTGTAAATCAGTCTTCCATTTTTGGGGTGAGTTATTTGTGAAAATATTGATTTTATGTTAGAACATGAACAACATTAACCTAACCACGTTCAAAACAAAACGGCAAATTCACATTACATACAGCTACTGAACTTCGATTCAAGTTTGAGTGCGTGAAATATGGGACTAATGAGTATCGGAAGAGAGCCTCTTATATACATATGCGAATGTCTGAAATACAGAACTGAACTTCGGAACAATAAGATAGAGAAATCCCGTACGAATAAACCTTTCAGCATTCAAAACGAACTGATGATCGGTCTACAAAAGTACAAGATAACCTTTCGTTAAACGTCTAAAAGCAGCGATATTCAATATCGACGTTTGAAGGCAATTCAAAACCACATCGAATGGGGCCATAGATTTCTCTCGTTCTGCGGTTGAATAGCGGGCGGTGGAACTTTAAAAACAATCGAAAATCCATTAAACATCGACGACGTAGCCACCCGTCCAGATATCTCCATTGAATGAACAAAACGACGGTGGTTCAGAGCAAGTGATTCGAACAAAAGCGTATCGCCATAGTCATTCGATAACGGGCTAGTGGTTGGAATTTTTTAATTCACCCAGAGGTGAACCGAGCTCGAACAGTTGGTTGGTATTCGAGCGAACTATACGCATATTTAAAATCATATCATACGTCATCAGTGCAGTTTTTAATTTTCATAACGATCAATGTGTGGGTGGTATATCAATTCACGAATCACCGAACTACAAAAATAAATTCACTCGAAAACGAAATCCCTAGAGCGCTCGCCCTCATTGTATTAAAAAATCCAAATGAACATCAATTATGAATAATCTTACCAACTACATCTACAATCATTGAATGGATATTCAGGCACACTCTAATACAAAAATTTTCAATAAAGAAAAATTCCTGGACTGATGAACTTGATCATTAATGAGTTGGGATAAGTCATTAATAATCAAGTCACAACATTAATACGTCACACAAACTTGAGTGAGAGACAACATAAGAAATGAATTTCTCGAGTCCAGACTAAGATGATATGGACATGTTCAGCGACGTCCCGAAGACCATATAATAAAAATTACCTTTCCATTGCTAGACAACAGAGAGAAAGAGGTAGAACACCAATTTCTTGGTTGACGAATGTCCAAAGGAACATGAAGAGGTTGTGGCTATCGGATGACGATGATAACCAGAGGAATGAATGGCTCCTCGAGATCAAGAAACCCGACCCCGCGAACGAGACAAGGTGAGGCCAAAAAAGAAGAAGACTAAGGCACTTGAGTTGGGATTGATCTTCGTTGAGAATTCAGTTTCCTCTCATTTTATTGATTACAAGAATGAAGATATGACAAAAGGTCACAGCGATAAAAACTAACTGATTGGACACCCGGTTAAAATTACGGATTAAAATAATGTTCAATTGAATACAAATGAAAATTGTGAAATATGTTGTCGGTAACTATGAATGAAAATCATAATTTGGGGAGGATTTAAAATCCCAATTTAGGAAGCATAAAAATATTGTATAGTAAAGTATAATTTCGTTGTACAATGAATATTTTTTATGAATATAATTATATTTTGCTTTCTTACCTAAAATCCACAGTGATAGAGATAAGTCGGATTGAGAGGGGCACCGGGTTAGACAAGAGTTCATTGTAATCGTAACACTTCTCAGTTAATGACAATTTAAAGCATATTTGTCTTCCACTAAGAATTGAGGAGTTACATAAAAAAACTACCACTCTAACATCCAGTTTTCCTGGCCTTTTTTTCCTTGCTATGAAAAATCACTACCTACTCTGTAGAAATACTTTAGGGATTGCAACACCATGCAGCAGTATGAATAGAAAATTTGATTTCTCTACTTGTATGTATGTCGGTCATAGCTGATAGGCAACAAATTCCAGACTGTATTATATTTATTTCGAGGCACTCTAAGCCGGATCTTCTGCCGAAAGAATCTATTCATTAGGAATTCTTTATGTGAGTATAATGAAGATATCCGCATTTCCGAAGGAACCGCTGACAGTGTTATTTTTTGGCCCCTATCAGATAGACGAAGCCAACTTTCAGATGTAGTATCTTGGACAGAGATACAAGAGAACGAACGAGAATTCCTTGAATGAAGAATTTGTGGCATTGCATAGACATTCTCAGGTATAAAGGTTTTGTATATCTTTCACAGGATAACGAATCATGAGTTTGAATGGGTTGAAATAGGATTTGATCCACTTTTTAATAGTTTTTCTCTCAATTGTTCAATTTCGGAGGGAAATTTGGAAAGGCTCAAAACTTAAATTTGTCAGAGGTTTGTAATTATATCATTAGTGAAAAAGAGGCCAATCAAGAAAATAATAATATGGCAATATCTGATTACTACTACTACTCAATATTATAAAATTGACGAGGCTATCAGTTTAAGTACCATATTATTGACGCAAATTCAAAAACAGCCTTCTTCTTAAGCATCTCCGAAAGTGAAAACTCTAAAGTATCGAGGAAAATGTGGTAGTCAATACAAGATGTAACAATATTGGATTCATTTTCAGTTGATGGTGACCACCTTTTTCTGCCGAAAAAACATTTTCAGAAACCAAAAAAAACTTTTTACGAATTTGAAAGAGTTAAGTTTTTCAGGTTGTCGGCACTGGTTCGTAATGGCATCCAAACGTCATCTGTCAAATCGAAAAGTTTTCAGTATATTCTGCCATTTCATCATGGAAAGACTTACATACGAGCAACGATCGCAAATTGTTGAAATTTACTATCAAAATTCGTGCTCTGTGAAAAATGTGCGTCGTTTGTTAAGACCATATTATGGTCGTCATAATCGACCTGGTGAATCAACAATTCGTACTGTTATCACCAAATTTCGCACGATTAACCAATATACATTACTCATACAGAACATATTTGATACTGCCATAGTATATAATATAGCCTGTGGTGTTGATAGGTGATGATAACATATATACAGTGAAACTCATCCTGTTCGACAGGGTGGTACTACTTCGAAAAAACTCTTCACTTAATCGTTTCAATACCTATTTGAACGAATAAGATATATCTCAATAATTTCAAATTCGCTAACGATATAGTTTCAATCTCAGATCGTAGGAATAATCCAGTGACAGCAATCAAACATGATAAGAATGAACTAAAAAAATATGCCATCAAGTAGACAATATGTGATGAATCGGGTGTTGAGCATTTAGAAACTTATCTCTGGCTAGCTTCTACTGAAAGTGACCTCATTAAAATTGCATGTTATCAGATTCGATGATAGACTGCACAGACCTGTAGGATCTAATGAACTCAGTATGGAGAACACTGAGTATTCTGAGAAAATTGCTCAAGTCATGGCTTTCTATCCTTCTATGCTCTGGTTGCATCTAGAGCCCAAGCTTCTGAATGATCCTTGTGATTTATGATTGAAGGAACAGAAAACGTGATATAAACAAAGAAATTGATTGATTGATGAAAACTCAGTAAGCAACGAGAAAGTCAATGCTAAAGGTCTCATTTAGACATTATCCACCCAAAAGAGGAAAACTGAATAGGAGAGCAGTAACAAACGAAATAAAGGCAATAAAACCATCAAATTGGAACTGGGAGGGACACGTTGTGATAATTAAAACCTATGGACTAGAAACATTGTTTTGTGGAGTCTACGATAGCGGACCTAACGAAATGAAGAAAGACTTCCACCAGATGATGGGATAAACAACAGCTGGACAAATGAAATGAAAGTTCCACACAATAGAGATCCATGATGGATTTCTAGAATTTCTTGTATATTACTGAAATGTTAGAATAGATACACCATGGAGCGAGATTCGTTTAATTCATTCTAATTCAAATTAGAATATCCTTAACGAATAAGGTTTTAATAATTACTTTTTATTTCGGAGTATTTGAGATGAATAATTGACACAACATAATGTTATTTCATTGTTCGAACTTCGTGACAGATCTCGAGAGAATAATTGTCATCATGCATCCTCATTCATGGGATTTTCGTCTCCAAGTTTCCTGATCAAGTTGTTCGACAAGACAACAATATCCAATAACTTTCAAGCTCAATTATACTATAATTGTTTCACTAGATTTACAAGCATTCGCGGCATATTATATTTACTCCGATCCTGTGCAGTCCCATATATTACAACATCGAACAGAGCGTACTACATGAAATAAAAATATGCCCATCAATATGGTCTGCGGAATCCACACGACTTAACCAGTCCTTTGTATGCGAGGATTTAAGGGAAACAAAGGGGCGATGTATTATCGACAGGCAGCTTTTTTTCCAAAAGCTATTTCAGAGTGTTTATACATGTACGCTGAACGTTTAGCTCTTGAGTAGGGTTCAGTTTTTTCCATATTATGCACAAAATTTCACGACGTATTATTGAAATTTGCTATCCTGAATGAATTATTCTGTGAACCATATGAGGTTCCCTTAATTTATATATATTGAGATAAGTACAATGTTCACATTTCAATGACATACCTATGATTTTTACATGCATAGTTATAGTACATCTGTCTTCATTATGTGAAATTAAAAGATGAATTCATGAGCTTGTATTAGTTCATTATGAATAAATCTTGAATATAATGAAACACGTCTGCAAATCACTGAAAATTTTGCTCGGCATTTCTTAATAATCTATTTAATTACACAATTCGAAAAACGATTTGACAAGCACAGGAAATAAAAAAATATATAGTTTACATGAAAAGGAATGCAATAGAAAAATCGGCAAATTCTTCATTCTCAACAAAAGTCGCGAAAGTCGACATATCTCTTCTTTCTCTTTTATATGGGCAGAATATTTAACTGCTAACTCAAAGTTGTTCAGTAGACTATGAAGAATGTATTTTGATCAAAATTACTCCTAAAAGAATTTTTCGACCGTTTACACTGATATGTAGAATTATGGTTGCAAAGAATCGAACATTGTTCCTTGAATTTTGAAGAGGTTCGAGGAATACTAACAGTCCTTGAAGTTTGTGTTCATGAAGCATTGGAAATGTCTTGCAGTGTTGTTTAGCTATTCTTGGAATAACAGCAAGTTCTGTTGCATAGAAAAAAGCAATAATGATTAAATTATTAAAACAACATAATTGGTAAAACGAGAATTTTTTGATCGAGAATTCATCGAGAACTCGAAAATGTTGCAACACAGGCGAGTGCTCATTATTGTTTTTCTTCTGACACTCTGTTGATGAACAAAACACCCATTAGACCTTGTTCACGAATAAATAAAACACGGGTGATTTATTTTAATACTTAGGTGTGACATTGTACCATCCTTGAGCTAGGGTCAGTACACTAATGAACTAGTGGCACATTCTAGACCTCACTCTGAATAACAAAAAGAATGAGAATAATAATTAAGGGTGACACGGAAATACTCGTACATAATTCAACATTCATGCAGAAATGACATACGGTAATATTCTGTGGAAGTTTGGTAGCCATGCACAGAAGCCGTTGCATACTATGATGTAGTAGAAAGTTGCCATAAGGACTATAATTCGAATGCAATGGTCAGAAGGTTGCACAGATTCAAAAGAGAATAATATTAACTTGTACCTCGGATTTTATCCTCGTCGCCATGGTGTATATACTAAGCAACCTCGAGAAATTTGGAACTAGCGCCAGTTTTCAAGAGTACATCACCAGATGAAAGAGTTTCTTAGGAAGGAACAACAAGAAGCAAACTACATCTCACTGAGCCTGTATTATAAATGGCCCGAAAATATCAATAGCGCTAATGAAATGAAATTCAGAAACAGTTTGAAAGACAAAATATTTATTACATTGAATATTTTTTTCATTAGACAGAAATATTTATTATATTGAACAGCTTCTAATGGTATATTTGTCTGATGATTTTTGTCCGTTGTGCATATTGGCTTCTGCCTTCTAAGTATAGTAATGGGTGATTTTTTGAGCGTAAGTTTTGTTTAAATAGAATAAAACACTCAATTTGCATCATTTTTTGAAAATTTTTATTGATATTCATCACTTGGCCTTCGCCATTTACATTTAAAAAATATCTTCAGTAAATGTTGTCCGCGGCTCCGTATTAAAAGGTCCATTCGGAAGATCCGAAAGATTCGGAAAATTTTGCGTCACTTGTTCGAGCATTTCGGCCTGTATCCCACGAATTACGCGTGTTATGTTATCCTGTAAAGCTTCAATCGTGTTCGACTTGCCCACATACTTTAACGACTTTACATAACCCCACACGAAATAATCCAGAGGCATCAAATCGCATGATCTTGGCGGCCAATTCACAGGGCCATTTCGAGAGATGAGCTGCTCACCAAATTCATCATTCAACATGTCCATTGTTTCAAGAGCTGTGTGGCATGTGGCACCGTCTTGATGGAACCACATGTCAACTAAGTTCAATTCGGCTAACTGGGGTAAAAAAAAAGTTGAGTATCATGGCTCGATATCGTTCGCCGTTGACGGTAACGTTTCTTCCACGGTCGTCTTTGAAGAAAAATGGACCGACGATGCCACCAGCACATAATCCACACCAAACTGTCGTTTTTTCAGGATGCATCGGTAATTCTTGTATGGCATGTGGCTATTCATCAATCCAGATGCGACAGTTTTGTTTATTTACATATCCGTTAAGCCAGAAATGAGCCTCATCGCTGAACTCAATTTTTCGATAAAAGAGCGGATTTTATTTAAGCTGTTCTAAGGCCCATTCGCCAAAAATTATACGTTGTGATAGTTTTTTCGGCTTCAATTCTTGCAAAAATTTTCCATATGGTTGAGCAACACATGCCCAATTGCTGAGAACGGCGACGAATTGACATTTCACGATCCTCATTAACACTGTACGCTACAGCTGCAATATTCTCTTCACTACGCACTGTATGCATGCGACACAATGGTTTAATTAATGTCCAACAAAGTAAACTTGGTGCGAAATTTGGTGATAACAGCACGAATTGTTGATTCACCGGGTCGATTATGAAGATCATAATATGGTCGTAACAAACGATACACATTTTTCACAGAGCACGAATTTCGATAGTAAATTTCAACAATTTACAATCGTTGCTTGTTTGTAATTCTTTCCATGATGAAATGGCAGAGGATACTGAAAACTTTTCACTTTGACAGATAACGTTTGGATGCCATTACCAACCAGTGCCGCCAACCTGAAAAACTTGACTCTTAAAAAATCATCCGTTATCTCACTTTCCTGAGAACTACTGTATCCCTTAGCGATCAATTCATCGGTTACAACCAATGTTTACCCTCATTCACGAGAATGAGCAAGAATTAATGAAACAAGGAGGAAGATAAAATATACGTAAGTAAACTATACACCCATAATTCAGTCAAAATTGAGGAGGAAAGTATTATTTCGAATATTACATTCTCAATATATCAGATGTCTTGATGACGCCAGGAGTACGAAGATTGTATTGTGAAGAATTCAACGCATGCTATATACGCCAGACTGCAAAAAGCTCCCGAACTAGAAGGCTTCATGAATGCATGTATCAGAGTCAGTCAACATTCCTTGAAGATTTTCGACATTCAGAACATACCAGATCGGCATATATCATCAACAAAATTTTGCATATCAGTGAGGAACTTTTCAAAGTGAACACCTTGGAGTATCAACAAAGAATGGATATTTCGAGTTTTTAGTCTTTCAAACTAACGGACCAGTAGGTAATTATAATTCGCTAGAAAAACCTTAATTTAGATAAAGAAATATCAGCAGAATATTCTACAGCTGTTCTCTTTGTGTTTTCTATGGTTCTTCACAATTTCTTTTTCGTCCTTATATGCGCGAGTTCTCAGTAAGAATGTATTTTTACTTGGTGATAACGTAAGGGACGAAATTATACGTACAAAATGAATATTCGAAGGTTATTAGACGTATTTTATCATACTCATGATTCATTTCCTTCTATAAACAAAAATGATTTTATGTCTTCTCGCGATATATTTATTCTGCTTTTATTTGTTTCTCTTGAATCATTTTACAGAATACAACGTCTTTCCGAGTTCAACAAACCGCCTCTCTAAATTTACCACATATTTCCGTTTTCAGTTCAGTCATAACTACTCACACAGCTGCTATAATTACTTAGATCTACAAATATTTACAACTTGTTGTATGTTTATCAGCAATTCCAACCATCTGTGCGATGCCTGACCTACTCAATTCCTTCCGCTTTGTGAAGTGCCAAACAAGAGAGGTTTACATCATAGATGACGGAGTCTGAGTTATATACGTTCCATCAATTCTATATAAAATGATCATTTGCAACGTTTCTAGCGTTTAGTGGGCAACAAACATTAATGTATCCACATAAAACATTTTAGCATCGAATTTATAACGTTCTTTTTATTTGAAAGCGTCGTTTAAACTCGGTTATATAGGAGGAAGGAGCGATTTATACTGAAACGATATATATGGCTTCCAAACCGCTGACTTCTCAGTGAGACTAGGTATTTAACTTTTCAAAGGAAATATCTCTTTCAGAATATTCAGATTGCAAGATCATTTATGAATTCTTTCAGTGTAACAGTTTCAATCAAAATTATTTTATTATTGCTCATTACTATCTTTTTCAAATATCAGAAAGCACAAGAACACAAAAGTGTTTTTGTTTTTTTTTAAATTACCTTCCAAATTCGAACATCTAAAACTTGAACTGCGCCGTTCTGAAGAGAGCCAATAACTCGAAACATTTGTCAACGGCTGTTAATACAATAAAACAATGAAACTGCAGGTCTATACCGTAAACCTCTTTTTCTATTTTCATGAAATGTACCTGTATAAACCTGCTTGAATTATCTAAATTGTCGGTACAAAATTTCCGGAAGTTATAAATATCGCCTCATTAGGAGATAAGTGATTCAGTTTCCAGAACAGAGTCGAAGAGAACTCTAATAGAGACATTCATTTCAAGCCACAAACAAGTCGATTCTTCACGTAGAGTTTTGTGTTTTGTGTTTTTTTTAATTAACTTCCAAGTTCGAACATCTAAAACTTGAACTTCGCCGTTCTGAAGAGAGCCAATAGCTCGAAACATATGTCAACGGCTGTTATAAAAAAAGTGCAAGTCTGTAACGTGAGCTTCTTTTTCTATTTTCATAAAATGTACCTGAAAAAACCTTTTTGAATTATATATATATATATATATATATATATATATATATATATATATATATATATATATATATATATATATATATATATATATATATATATATATATATATATATATATATATATATATATATATATATATATATATATATATATATATATATATATATATATATATATATATATATATATATATATATATATATATATATATATATATATATATATATGTGTGTGTGTGTGTGTGTGTGTGTATAAATATCTCAAGTAAGACATTCTTTCGATTCGTTTCGATTTTTCGGAAGACTATCCTACTATTTTTTCAATATTTCATTGAGTATCATCAGCACAAAAACTCTATTCTAATTTTTATAATTATTTCTCCGAATTGAACATAAAAATACATAAAGATCTCCAGCCTACTTTCAGTGCAACTTATTGACATGTATAAATATCACTACACAGTTGTCAAAATATACGTTATAATTTAATGTACACTTCGTGTTTCTATGATATGAAAAATGTTTTCTATTCATTCCCATTATTTTTTTTTCTTTTCCCATTTTTTTCCAATTCCTTTCCAGAATTGTGAAGTATTTATCATCTAATGATTTTCATTTTGTAGTCATAAGACGATTGAAAATTGAAGGCGTTGTCTCGATGAAGGTGACGAAACTGATGGGCTATGTTCATCAGTTTTACCTTCTACAATGTTCACATCTTGCAGAATCAAAAAGTACGGCTTGTGTTCGCATCAAGTGTGACATTAATTTAAACATCCTCTTATATTTTGTCTTAAAGGGTTATGGAGGCATCACACGGAGGCAGGTGAGTGATGTACCCAACAACTAAAAGATTGGAAAGGAATGAGAATAAAAAAATATTGACGTCTTCTACATATATATATATATATTCATTTGTGGAATTTATATGAGGTATACGATTCCTCGTCTAGACACTGAATTACAGTAAAGCATTAACTAAACTCTATGTTCAAGTGTCAACGTACAAAATTTAATTTCCATCAACGTCAAAATTATATATTATTCAACATCAACAAATATCATCACCGTAAGAACAACCAGTCTTTTTGTGTGAATCAATGGGATTGTTACTTTCATGTTTAGAGATCAGTAATTCACTTTTGCTCATTTTCGGAGAAAAATATTGGCAGAATAGAAACATACCTAACATTATGGAAGACGGGGCCCATTCTATGAATGTACATGAAAATTTGAATGAATTGCTTATAATTGGAGAAGAATTTCCACTGGCTGGAGAAGGTAAATTACAGTAGTTATGATTGGTTCTTCAAATATTGGAACTATTTTGAGTTTCACGTAGGTATGAATTCAAAATTGATATTTTCCTTGTTTTGCCGTTGATAAAGAGGTATTCTCTTCAGTCTATCGTCTTAATTTCGGGTAATGAAATAACAAAAGATGTTGGGAAATTTTACGGAGCAGAACGCAGCGGAAACTTCTATAAATTACATAACTCTTCTATATTTTGTCTGCCAACTGTATATTTTATTTGCTAGAATATGATAGAAATGATATGAAAAATGTATGAAAATTTCATGCTGATATATTGGAAAATCCGACAAGCAATTGAATAATCAAATTAATGGTATTACATTTATTACGTTCAATATTAAACAGTTATTAGTTTGAAATTCAATGTGTGTTATTTTGATGGAGAATTTTTTTTCTGTAATTTATATATTTCTAGAGACATTATCGAAACTTTCAGATGTTTATTTCAATTTTCAGGATTTTTTTATGCAATCCTGCAATTAATTCTTGAAATAACCACATGATAATTCAAACTCTTAAATTTGATTCACTCCTTTATTGCCATAACGTGACGAGTTTCGTCGGTATAACCGACTTTTTCAGACGTTAACAGGATATGGTTCAACAACAAATCTGGATATTCTAATATTTATAAACAAAAATAAAATTCATAAGAAAAAAAGCAACCATAGAATTATTCTCAAAGGCCTTCTATACTGAACTAACTTCTTCGCCTGAAAAGGGTCAACAATGATTGCTTCATCCTATTGATTTCAACTATTTTTCATAATTGAATATGAACTTAAATTCAAACACTTGAACTTATGATATAAAACGCGTCATGCTATGTAGAAAATAAAGTGTAAATCATAAGTTCAAGTGTTTGAATTTAAGTTTATATTCAATTATAGTGGATTTACATCAAGTAAACGCCAACACTATTAAACATTTTTCATAAAACTGATTGTCCACTTCTATGAATATTGTGATAATTCTTATACCTGATACTGTTCCACAATTCAACTGATATAGTGTTGTATTGTCTTTTTGAATTTTGATTTTTGTTTTTGATATGTTCAGTTTTGATATATTTATGGTTTGTTGTTGAATAATATTCTGTCAACGTCTGAAGAAGACGGTTATACCGATCAAACACGTCACGTTAATGCAATGTGTAATAAAATACAAAGTGTGAATCAAATTAAAGAGTTTTAAGTATCCTATATTTATTACAGATTTGCACCAAGTAAATGCTAATAATTCTTGAAATTGTAGAATATATTTTATATCCTTTGGAAAATATGGAATACCTCTCTATTATATATATTATACAGATATAATATACATTTCTCTTGGGAAATATAATATATATCACAATTCGATCAAGTAGTTCGACATTGACCCGGTTATATAACAAGTTTCCTTCTCCCAAAGCATTTAAAATCCGGACTGAAGTGTTATCTACGTTTCACACCCGCCGCTGATGGTCAGGAAAAGTCAGGTTCAACAAACATAAGGGAAGATAACACGTTCCGTTACTCTTGAACTTTTCAATACTTTCGGTATACAGAATGCTACAGACTTTTGTTAATCTGTGATATGAATTTTAGATATTCTGAACTTTCGTGAATTCATATTGTAATTGTCCGATCGTAAACAAATCAGAAGTCTATTCTGGTGTATGTATATATATATATATATATATATATATATATATATATATATATATATATATATATATATATATATATATATATATATATATACCAATGATAAAAGGAGTATTGCCTTGTAATCAAATAAAAATTTTATGGGTTATAGACAAGAAAGGAGGCCTCTATGAATGAATTTTATCCAATTTGTTTGCCTGGTCTATATTTCGACCGTGTTTACAGTCTTCATCAGGACTCTTAAACAGATGTTCACAACAAAAATCATGTTAACATTCAGTTCAACAACTTACGGCTAACTAGGACATATAAGTATGACCAATACCATCAACAGGAATGTGTGAAATTACAAATTGTTAAGTGATATTGCACAGGAATCAAATATTAATATTAAAATGTAAAAATTTTTCAAAAATATATAAAATTATCTTAAACACCAGAGATAGATAAACAGTCGAATATATATGACAGGAGCACAGAAACACAAATTGTCACCGAAAAAAGTAACAGAGGTGAGAGAGCAAATACCGTGACAACAAAAGTTACACTGAGCACGTACCACATAGAGTCTATTGAGATTATGGGTTGTCTGCGAGGGTTATTTAAAATGGTCTGAAAGCAAATAACTTTAAATACAGCTCAACCTGGAAACGTCCGTCTTCTTATTTATGCTGTTAGTGTTGTTGTTGATATGTACCATTTCCAAAAAATCCTTTTTTGGTAACTAACAGCTACATCCAGTATTCGCACATTGTCGAAATCAAAGCGATGTTCTTGTTTTATGGAGTGTAGTGCCAAGGCACATCTGTCCGGCCGAAGTCTAACATCACTTTTGTGAAAAGTTATTCTTCTTTGAATGGTCCGAGAAGTTTGACCTATGTAGACTCCTTCACAATCTGAGCACGGAATACTGTAAATACAATCTAATGATGATGTAGGTACTTTATCTTCAAGTCTTGTAAAAGCACTTCTGCCAGTAATGAAGTTGTATTTGGCAAGTTTTAGATCATCTATTGCACCGAATATGTGACATAGTTTTGCCGTGAGAGACGGGAAGTGTGGTAAAGATCTGTATCTAACTGATCGATCTTGTGTGTTGTGATCTATATCCAGGTCAGTTATAGAGGTGGGAACCGGTGGTCCAAAGACTGTATTGCATAGGAACTATTTTACAAGTGTTCTTGGATATCCAAAGAATATAAATTAAGAAAAATATTTTTGTATTTACATTTAAACAGCAACTTTCAGTTTTCATTGCGCAATATAAAATTCATTTTAAGTCACATATTCCTGTTTGTTGGTTTTTGGCTATATATATGGTTCGGAACTCATCATTTTTTAATAATTAATATTATACGGCAATACTCCTTATTTATATATATATATATATATATATATATATATATATATATATATATATATATATATATATATAAAAAAATGAATACTAGAGCATGCATTTCAAACATTCAAATTAATGAAAAGATTGTTATAGTAGAGCTCGCTATGTGAACGTGTACGATGTGATGCCTCCATTATCCTTCAGGGATAAACGTTAAAGAAATATTGAAATCAATGCCACACCTGATGGAAGTGCGAGACAGCTGTTTCGTTCTGCAAAGAACTCGTCAAGTCGCACAACGTCCATCGAAAAGTTCGAACCAAGCATCGAACGTTCACATCTTTTCTATACCCGCACGTATCTACTAGTATATACCTACCAAATCTACCTAGCAAATAGTCCATTAACTACGAAGATGAAACAGAGCCTGTAATTGCAAAAAAACAAAACCTTCTTCAAAAATACTTCTCTCACAATATATCATTTTTCTGATTCTTCAATTCATTTTTATACAACCTGTTTTATACAATCTTCATACGCCTTCAAATAGAATTGAAAATCTCACAGCACATATTTTTATTTCAAAAGCCAATTCATTCACTCTTCCTTGCAATGTTAAGCAGGGGCTCCCCGCCATGTCGATGGACCTTTTCTTCGATCTCTGACACTTACAACGTGTGTAACTGAAGTCCAGTTCCAAGAGACGAGTACCCTAACCCGCAGAAACATCCCCACTGAACAGGGAAACCGCCGTTCGTCGGCAGACCCATCGAATTTCCCTTGTTCCTTTCAACGATACTGCTAAAAATCATTCACCTTTCCTTTTCCACCTCGTTCAGCGGCTCTTTTCATTTCAGGAGACTATCGACCTCCGGATGCGGAAGTGCTGCTGACGTCGCCGTCTCGGGAGGAAACCCTCGCAACCACCGAGGAGAGGGCGGTGGGAAAGTGCAGAAGTAAACGGACGGTTTGGCGAGGTAACGACAAGAACGCAGTAACGCTCCAAAGGTGATAAAGGAATTATTCAGGCCGTATCTCTACGCGCGATATTTTGGTGTTACATTAATATTGCTAACCGATCACTTTCAATGTAGTCAAAATGTATACTATCTTTAATATGCAATTGTCCTTAATCATAATCACTTTAAAAATAAATAATTTAAATAAAACTGAAAAGTTTTCTGATTTTCACTATAATTAATTCAAAAACATGAAAATATTGTTTCGCCAACACAGTGGCTTCATCAGGTGTTGATGATAAACAGTTTATCATCAACATCTGATGAAGCCACTGTGTTGACGAAACAATATTTTCTGTTTTTTGAATTAATTATAGTGAAAATCAGTAAAAATAACTTAGTTTTATTCAAATTATGTATTCAGATTTTCATCAAGTGTCGGCCCAATCGATTAATTATCAAAAATATGTGATTACAATAATATAGTACATGAACATTGAAACCATATTCGGAAAATTCAGGTACCTATAATTTTATCATTTTTTTCGATTGTTCCAGGTAATGATTCTGAATTAATTCTCATCAATAATAATCGATAACTACGTACCTTCTTGGTAAATTATAGGATAGACAGATTGAACTGACATTGTTTTTACACTTGCACAAATTTTCACACATATTGCATAAATAAATTCATTTCAAAACACTAGAAATACTATCTGACATTTTCTAATAACACGTAGTGTCTTTAAGCAGAACGTGATTCATATAGAATGTCGGATGTAGGTAATGTCTTATGTAAGTGGTAATCAAATTTATCAATAGCCCTAAATTTACGTAATATACGTGTCCCTGAAATTGAATCTCCATAAAATCTCCAACACGAAATTTCGTCTATCGAACTTGAGGTAGAAGTTGGAACAACTAATTCGAACTATTGTTATATTCTTCAGTTGAAGAAATGACATCTCTTCAATGACTCTTTTCGACAATTTTTTCGACAACATATTGAGGTGTTTCGACAACACCTCAATATGAAACATTCAATGTCAAAAGAAGAAGTTTCAACAGCTAGGCTCAAATTTTTCACAATTTACACTGTAAATATTCTAGTCTTTAGGTACTCTTTTAACTCCTTAATTTTCTGAACGGAAATCTCTCATGAAAACCTCTTGCAATAAAAAAAATGAGGATTGTTTTTCGTTTTTTCCGAAAAATCGAGAATATTCCGGAATTTTTATTTGACAATTATCGAATTTGCAATGTGTATGCTCGGGTAAGAAAAGTGCATTATTGATAAAAATATCGCGATAGAAACTTTTTGAGAAGACTATTGTTCTTTCATATATCCAGTAGATGCCTGAATTTCTCCAATTGTTTTTTGTCAATAAGGTCGAATAATGTTCATTCATTCATTGAAGGTACAAATTGAGCGAAGATTGGACAAGTCAAAGTCTCCGTTTTCGGGTGTATATACAACCCTCTGCGAAAATTAAAGACATTCGTCCTACACTTTCGAGAAATTTTGTCGACGTTTTGAATTTCTTTGTTTTCAAAACGTCGGATAGTGTTTGAGGTATATTCAAAAGTAACCAAATTTATTTATTTTCAGTAAATTGTTCATTTCATATATATATATATATATATATATATATATATAGAGAGAGAGAGAGAGAGAGAGAGAGGGAGAGAGCAAATACTGAGACTCTCAATCGAAATATTTCAAATGAAACTCACAGCGAGCTGTCTACACAAATGTTGTCAACGAGAACGAACTTGTCACTTTCGAGAGTGAACATTGCGTGCGCTTCGGAAAAATTATCGTTCTTGTTAAAGGATAATAGGATACAATTGTTTCATCATTATTATGAATCATCAGTCCGTTTCTTATCAATCAATCAAGAATCGATGTTTTTCAAAACGCCCACAGGTCCTATATCCGAATGAGGGGAAAACAACACTTTGTGAAAATTCACGTGAGCTCCCTCTATCGAAGAAAACACGTCTAAACTCTCCCTAGCCTTCTAGATTCCTACTCATGACAACATTAGTGCGAGCACGTGAGGCTTCGTGGACATTTCATTCGAACAACAGAGAAATTTGTCTGCAATGTGGTGTTCATTCACACCACATTGTTTGGTCCCATGCCTAATCGCTCCAGATCACGCCTCATGAGAAAAAAGATAACTAGTTTCAAGAATCACGAATCATTCACTACTAGTAAATACTGACACTGTTAATCGAAATATCGAAATATTTCAAATAAAACTCTAAGGTAGCTGTTTACACAAATGTTGTCATTGAGAACGAACCGAACACTTTCGAGAGTGAATATTAAGTGTGATTCGCAAAAATTCGTTCTCGTTGACAACATTTATGTGACAGCTCCCTGAGAGTTTTGTTTGAAATATTTCGATATTTCGATTGAGAGTCTCAGTATTTACTAGTATCAATGATTCGTACTTGAATCTTGAAACTATCATCATCATCATCATCTTCATCCTCTGTCCGTCCACTGCAGAACGAAGGCCTCCTCCTGTCTTGGCCAAGATTCCCCATCGGCAGCCTCTCTCTTCCAGGCAACGCCCAGTCAATCCACAAGCTCCTTATCCCATCGATCGTGAGGGCGCTTTCTTGGTCTTACCCTGTCTCTGAGCTTCCAATCACCAACCACAGCTGACCAACGCTCAGCTCTTGTTCGGGCTAGAAGGGCTGCCCATTTCCACCTTTGTTTGACCTCTCATCCAGCTGCAGCGCATTCTATCTCGTATGGTTAGGCCTATCATGTATCTTCCTATACTCCACTGGGTTGTTCGAAGCTTCTGTATGTGAGCAGATTTCAGGGTCTAAGTTTCGCTGGCGTAGGTCATCGCTAGTATTACGGTAATACGCATTGGTCTGATTTGAAGATGTGTTCCAGTCGGCCAACTGTACCTCAAGGTGTTCTGCTTCTTTGCATGATCTCCGGTGTAATATCCCCGTCTCCCGTGACAATGTCCCCTATATATATATATATATATATATATATATATATATATATATATATATATATATATATATATATATATAAGAAAATGAACACTAGAACACATTCGAAAAATTCAAATAATCAAGAGAATGTTATAGTAGAGTTAGATATGTCAACGTGTACGATGTGATGTCTCCATTATCCTTCAAGGGATAAATGTTAGAGAAATATTGAAATATGCCACATATATATATATATATATATATATATATATATATATATATATATATATAGGTATATATAATGAACACAGACTTTCATCGAGAATAATAGTGCCATAAGCACAAAAAATTTCATTTCCATATATATATATATATATATATATATATATATATATATATATATATATATATATATATATATATATATATTGAAAGTTTTTATATTTTAATTTTTCAAAATAAATAAAAAGATAAAGAATACATCATTCTTCGTTGCGAATATAATGGGTATTCAAATTTATTATCAGGACCGTGATATGGCGAATTTCTATACTTTCCTCAAGAAACTAGAAATTTGTTCTCATTTCACGAACCCCTAAAATCATATTGTTCGGTCTGAAGCTGGTTATAAGTTTGAAATGAAAACACGAGTATGAACTCATTCAGCCTCACCTAAATATTGTTCCATGAAAGTAAACAGGCTTTCTATTTTATGAGAAAAGTTCAAGGATATTATGTTAAATTAACTAGTAAACACGCTCGGTCTGGCACGCCAAGACAAGAAGAATATTCGTGGAAAATGAAAGAATAGTTTAAAGTCAATCTATCCTATTCAGTCGAGAATTTTCCGTTCCAGATTTTCTTTAATTAGATTTCCACTGAGATCTGGACGTCGGGTTGTAGAGCTATATAGAGATTATATGGCTCAACTGTGTCCGATTTTTAACTATAACAGAAGGAAGATTACAGATAAAACGAGCTAGAATTTTTTCACCTAGATTTAGAACAAAATTTCAGCGATTATTTTCCGAAACCTACACATTGAATTTGAATTTGTTCTCTCATGAAATATTCCTGAATTGGATTTATGTGATTTTAGAACTCATGAATAGCTTCAACCTTTATTCATAGATGAATATTCGACGTATAGTTTTATACGAAAACTGTTTTTGGTGAAACAATATTGAAATTTAAAATTGTCTCAATTTTTCTTTCAGTTTCGTGTAATGATATGTAAGCCCAATATATAAAAGCTAATTGATTGGAAAAATACTTATGTCAGGTGACGTTACATTGCGAATTGGAACTTTGTCAAAACTTCGCATGATTGAATTCAGTTACTCATTATTGAAACTACAGTTTTGAAACTACAATTCGCAATGAAACGTCAACTGAAATAATGATTTTTAATCGCAGAAGTTTCAATTCGTGTTTTTACTGATATTTGTCAATGCAAGTTTATTCAATAATATCTACATTCAATAAGCGACAATAGTTTTCATTTTCTCAACACAAAATCTGAAACTGTTGAAGATTTTTAATTTCAATGAACATTGATTTTAATGAATTTGTTGTAGGGCTAAAAGTACAACGGACTTTCTGGAATATTCCGGAGAATTCTTACCAGGTAAATCAAGATATGAAAGAAGATCTTCGGAAGTTTGATTTGCAGAATTTCATATATTTATTCCTAATGTACCTTAAACTTCAAAGTTCCACAATAAAGTATTTTTCAATTATGTTTAAGACGTCTTCTTTTTCAGTGAAATACTGGATATATGATCAGCAATACACTAAATAAAGAAACTCAGTTAACACTTCTTCAATAACTTACAATAAGCAAAATTGATGACACATAAATTTTAATGTTATTTGGAATAATTAAATTCGAAAGTGTCGGACCACTAGCTATCCATCATCGGAAAATTAATACAACAAATATTACAACAGTAACAATGCATTTAGAAAATAGGGAACATAAGTTTGACTTTCCCTATGTTAACATTGTTGACCAGCATTGCAATTATAAGACTAGACTTTTTTCTGGAATGTGTCACATTAGAAAGATAACACTAGGGAACAATTTGTAACACAATATCTGTTGACTTCGATTTCTAGGCAGTTTTAAAGGTAAATTGTCATGCTGATTCCAAAACTTTAATCAGTTTTTTTCTATCACGTCAAGTTTTTTTTCTGCGATTGTTGCGCATACTATATTGGAGTGTTTGAGAATGTGGACAGAAGGAACACGTGGTAAACTTATCTATATATATATATATATATATATATATATATATATATATATATATATATATATAATATATATATATATATATATATATAAGGAAATGAAATTGTTTGTGCTTATGGCACTGAATGAAATATTTGGGAAAATGAACACTAGACATACATTTGAAGAATTCAAATTAACCAAAAGAATTTTATAGCAGAGCTAGATATTTGAACGAGTACAATGTGATGTCTCCATTATCCTTCAAGGGATAAATGTTAGAGAAATATTAGAAAACGCCCAAGATATACCTCGAGGTGTTTTCTACTGATTCCTATAGATGGAATTGTGGAGTATTCATTACTCTACGGTCTTCCACTTGAAGTCACAATTGAAGATGCTTGGAGGTTGAAATCGTTGCCTCACTTCGATGGACGTGGTGTGACTGACGAGCTCCTTGCAGAACGTAACATATATGTCTCGCACTTTCATCAGGTGTGGCATCAACTTCAATATTTCTCTAACATTTATCCCTTGAAGGATAATGGAGACATCACATCGTACACGTTCACATATCTAGCGCTACTATAACATTCTCTTGGTTAATTTGAATTTTTCAAATAAATGTTCTAGTGTTCATTTTTATATATATATATATATATATATATATATATATATATATATATATATATATATATATATATATATATATATATATATATATATATATATATATATATATATATATATATATATATATATATATATATATATATATATGAGATATATATATATATATATATATATATATATATATATATATATATATATATATATATATATTTATATATATACAAGTTATGGCTTTTGAATTGAAACATAAAAATTCTGCTACTTTGCCAGTTACCTCGTAAAATTATTTCCCTATTTTTTATATTCTAAAACCAACATACTAAATTCAGTTTAAACTCAAGAATGAGAAACGCACAAGATATACCTCAAGGGACGTTTCCCAAGATATTGCGTTCTTCCCGTAATATGCCCCTTCTCTGTGGCAGTAAAATACTGAATTTAAATTCAGGAAATTCGCCACACGTCCGTTTTCCGCCAAATTAGATAATATGAAAATTCAATGCAGTGAGGAGTTTTTTCTATATTTTTCTCGGGGTATTGAAGAGAAAAACGGATTTGGCTGACTTGAATTTGAGAGGAGTAGAAATGATCGATTTTCATCAATTCCTAAAGTGTTATTAATTTTATGGTTTTTTCCTAGATATTAAATTTCATTTGAAAGATTACCAAGTTTCCAATTTTGACGTCGGTACATCAAAATGATATTAAAATTTTGAGTTTTCAATTTGAAAATTATCATGATCAATTAGAAATGAAAATAAATTGGAGGATTTAATGATAATAAATATTGCTAAAAAGAAAACTCGTAGTGCAATTCAATTTTATCAAATTTCAATTTCGAATCAAATAAATGACACTGTGGTTTCGCTTTTCTCTTGGTGAAACATTATGTTAAAAACTATAGAATTAGAATTGAACACACTTGGTGAGTTTCACTGAATATATTGAAAACTCTACATATGTTTCGGGTGGTTAACCCATTAGTAGTAATAGTGTATACTCTTGATAATGGTTAACCACCATAAACATATGTAGAGTTTTTAATATATTCAGTGAAACTTGTCAAGTGTGTACATTTTTGATTTTATAGTTTTTCGAATCAAATGTTTCGAGACTATGTGAAATAAAGACACGTCAGATCTCCAATATGATAAATGATACATAGGACAAACTAAACAAAATTTGAAACAAAGAGTCGCACAACACAAGTGATAGTCGTATTGTAAAAAGATCATGTGCATTAGCGTGTCATGTCCAAGACCCTGATCACAATTTTAATTACGAAAATATTAAAATTTTGGATAGGGAGAGTAATCACAAAAATCACTTAAACATTTTTGGAAATGACATTTATACACAGCACAGACAATACGATTAACGCTAGATCAGATTTTGAAAAATTGAGCATCATCTATAACAATATATCAAAATAGAATCAATAAATCGAAACATTTTCCCATGCTAATGGTTTAGAGTTCACGAGCAAATCATTGTACACCCTACACACAAGTGCCTCGCCTTCAGCCTTCTAGGGTGTTTAACTTCTTACCACTCTGTTAAGCAATTTGTAGGATACAAGTCAAAACAAAATACGAGACGTTTGGTGAATACTGTTAGTGAATACTGTTAGTTCTGTTATTTTCACTGTATAAACTCTAATTATAGGTAGTTTTATATTTTTTACATATTCAGTTTGATCATTGTAGTCATTACTTTGCGGCTTGTTTTTCTTCTGAAGATGACACAAAAAGTGTTGAAATATCGGGAGTTGTTAGGATTAATATATAAAATCAAAAATGTACACACTTGACAAGTTTCACTGAATATATTAAAAACTCTACATATGTTTCGGGTGGTTAACCCATTAGTAGTAATAGTGTATACTCTTGATAATGGGTTAACCACCCGAAACATATGTAGAGTTTTTAATATATTCAGTGAAACTTGTCAAGTGTGTACATTTTTGATTTTATAGTTTTTCGAATCAAATGTTTCAAGGCTATGTGAAATAAAGACACGTCAGATCTCCAATATGATAAATGATACATAGGACAAACTAAACAAAATTTGAAACAAAGAGTCGCACAACACAAAAGTGATAGTCGTATTGGAAAAAGATCGTGTGCATTAGCGTGTCATGTCCAAGACCCTGATCACAATTTTGATTACGAAAATATTAAAATTTTGGAAAGGGAGAGTAATCACAAAAATCACTTAATCATTTTTGGAAATGACACTTATACACAGCACAGACAATACGATTAACGCTAGATCAGATTTTGAAAAATTGAGCATCATCTATAACAATATATCAAAATAGAATCAATAAATCGAAACATTTTCCCATGCTAATGGTTTAGAGTTCACGAGCAAATCATTGTACACCCTACACACAAGTGCCTCGCCTTCAGCCTTCTAGGGTGTTCAATTTCTTACCACTCTGTTAAGCAATATGTAGGGTACAAGTCAAAACAAAATACGAGACGTTTCTTGAATAATGTTAGTTCTGTTATTTTCACTGCATAAACTCTGATTGTAGGTAGTTTTATATTTTTTACATATTCAGTTCGATCATTGTAGTCATTACTTTGCAGCTTGTTCTTCTCCTGAAGAAGACACAAAAAGTGTCGAAATATCGGGAGTTCCGTAAAAAAAATTACCGTAGACTGTAGCGGTTTGATTCATATTTAGTATTTTGAAGCGGAGCTGAAGTGTAGGTTTTCACTAGTCGTTTCTATTCCTCTTCAAATTCCAACATTTTATGGTTTCTTGAAGACAGGAAACTATCTGCTAGATTTTACATTTCTCATAACTTAACGCTGTGAGTTTGTTTTGTATGTTGGTAATAATGGAGAAACAAAATGCGATATTTACCTCCAAGTAGTCGATCAGTTGTCAAACATAAATTTCATGAAAACATATTGCTCTTAGTCGCCTTGAGGATATAAAAAAGAAGTCGACAGCTCAAATTTGAAGATAATCCTCCCTATGAGTCAACAGAAAGAAGATAATTCTCACTCCTCCAGTCCTTCATATTTTTTTGTCTATGATCGTTGGCTATAAAGTTATATTTGCAAGTAAAAACGCTTTCGTTACTTTTTCCACAGCAGCACAAAACAAATATAATGTTGCATTTGCAAAAACGCACTAGTATTTTCAAACCTCACTATTGTTCTTCTGCATGAACTCCGTTTCTCTATTCGAAATTTCCCTATTTCCATATAAAAAATGCTGTAAACAATTATTCGCAAATGAAACAATGCTTTATGTTTGTGGTGAAAATATCCAGACTATGAGAGAATCGATTAATAGAGACTAAGCAGCAATAAATGAACGGCTAAGGGATAACAATTTATCGCTGAATGTAAAAAGTCTAAATTTATAGTTTCGAGTTTTAGTAAAATTCTGAAGGTAAATAGTAACGAAAATATAACTATTGATATTGCAAACCACAACATCGAAAGGGCAAAAGTTCTTCAATATTTGGGCATTATGTTAGATGAGAAATTGAGATTCAATGATCACGACTTCGCATGATCTAATATCTCCAAGAAATCGGCACTTTCTGAAATGAATTGGAGAAAACCGGGCGCATATGTGAAGTTATTACACTTAAGGTGGATTATAATACCGTACTTTGAATATTGTTTCACTTTGTTCCAACCGTTTCTACATGTAAATTTGTATGCTTTTTGAATCTAGAAAAAGTATATTTGTTGAAGAATTCAATGCATTCAATGAATTGCCTTTCTCCATAAAACAATTAGTGACCTCAAGGTATTCGAGTGTAAATAAGCTGAGTTCGTTTTGTCGAATGAATATTAATGATGAGTTTTGAACGTAATATATATATATATATATATATATATATATATATATATATATATATATATATATATATATATATATATATATATATATATATATATATATATATGAATTTGGTAATTGCTATTGCTGAATAAATATTATTATTATTATGATCATACTTTTAGTATCTTTTCGTAAATTAAAAGATGCAAAAATGTATATTTTTCTGAAAGTTTGAAATGTCGGAAGTTATAAAATTTTTGTAGCCTCGTAGAGTGACATAGATCAGTAGTACTAGAATTATAGAGACGCAGTAGTGTGATTTCATTTTTACTCAATCTACCAATAGTTCTCAGCCAAAATTCGCATAGAACTGAAAATTGATATATTTAGACGTTAAATAAACCATTAACGATAAAATGTCAAAAATCCCCGTTGATCTAACTCCTGTAAAGTTTGAAAAGTGAAAATTGAAAATTTAGGTTTTTTGGATGTTCCTCTGAAACAGTGAGAAGTATTGTGAAATGTTTCAGACAGAAGTACAGAACAATGGTACAATTTTTGTAGAGAATGGAATCAGCTACAATTTTTCTAGAACCTATCTTCACAATAACACTTACTATTTGAGAGAAAAATGGAAGATATGAAAATAAAACTTGATGCAAAAAATTAAGTTCTTTACAGAAGTTCATAAGTTTCTGCATTCAACGTCCATTACAATTTTCAGCTCTAAGCAGTCAATTTCACTGGACAACCAGCTGCTTTTCAAATGTCTTGTGTATGTCCAAAGGCTCCTTTCATTTCGAGTAGAATATCTGTTCTACTCCAGGACTCAAGGAAAATATTTCATCTCAGCATTCTGATTCTCAAACCGATGTCAATGTCATGTGTGTGGCAGCCTTTATCTCATATCTATCAATACTGTTCTCGTTCTTTCTATGGGCTACTGATTCACTTCTCCACAATAGTATGAAATCGTTGTACCGTTATAAACATAGAAAAAATCGTATTGGAAGAGGATTCTATATTCTGGTCAACGTAATGGAATCGATGTGAAAAGATTTTACTGGAATCGATGTGATTTCATAAGAAAATATCCGGTCAATGTTTCATAATATTTGGAAACAACAACTCCAACTGATTGAATACATATGAATCATTCATATGTAGGTATTCATTGTGACGGTATATGTCAATGTACCGTCACATACAATATCAATGTACATATGTTGAAGTACCGTAATAAAAAAAATTCGAAATTACAAAACTAATTGATCGTCTTATTTTCAATTAGACGTCAGACGGTCTGAAGAATGAAACTTTACACTCAATAAATTGAATTATAATGTTGAATTATAATATTGAATTATGTATAACTTGAATGAAGAATTATTCTTTGGGGATTTATGCATTCTTGTGTTTATTTGAGATTGATTCAGATTTTTGGACTGTCATATATTCCATGAATGATGAGATAACAATGGACAAGAAGATTTTTTTAAAATTCATCCAGAAATATGAATTCTTCACGACTAGGACAGAAAACTCTCATGTTGTGCTTATATATATCATTTAACAATATTGTAACAATAATTATACTGGTAATATATTGCGAATGACTCTGAAGCAAATTTGTGATGTGATCTAATAATGAAGTCATTTTATTGAAACTAAAATATGAAAATACGAATAGAAATTTATTCAAATACATCATTCATTCAAATACCTATCAAACTACCCCCTCCCAAATGGACCTAACTTGTAAAATAAAATAAAAATAAAATATTGAATCAATATCAATAATTCAACTATTTAATAGTTTTGGCGTTTACTTGATGTAAATTCATCATATTTGAATATAAACTTAAATTCAAACACTTGAACTTATGATTTCCACTGATTGACTACAAAGCATGACGCGTTTCGTCGTTACAAACGACTTCTACAAACTTATTCTTTAAGCATACAAACGACTTCTTGCAGACCATTATTAGAAGAAGTCGTTTGTAACGAAACGCGTCATGCTATGTAGTCAGTAAAGTGTAAATCATAACTTCAAGTGTTCGAATTTAAGTTTATATTCAATTATAATGGATTTACATCAAGTAAACGCCAACACTATTAGATAAAAAAATGTTTGACTCTAAGTTTATATTCAATAATTCAACTCACTGAAATATACGGAACATTTAGAAAACTTGCGTAAATATTGAAAAAAACTGATTATAAAAATATTCTGCTCACTCATACGTTTTTCGACTTATTTATCCTAATTGAAATATAAATATGAAATATTTGAAAACTGTTAAATTAGTCAAATATTATTCTGTAAATGAAAGAGTTCAAAAATTGTTTTCTATTTATTACCATTTGTTTAGTTTCAACCAATGTGATAACTATTCAACTTAACTCCAACATGTAAATAAATCAACCTTTTTCAATAAATCACTTACCCTATACAATTTTGCTAATTAGGAGGATTGTTTCAAAATCAATAACCCGCATAAATTGAACACCGCATTCATGGCACCGTAGAGCTAGTGAAACAAAATTTATTCTAATTTCATATAAAGGATGAATGATAATGTTTGAAAGGACTAAAATGAATAATTTTCACTGAAAATATATTTCGAATTTATGACAAAGCTACGAATAGTAGCGGAACGTAGACAAGAAATGAATTGTTTCATTTTCAAACCATGTTATTCGATGAGAATATCAATTCATAATTTTAATATCGACGAAGAAGATATAAAAATTACTAGGACTTTCATTCCAATATTCAGCAACGATGTCAATTTCGAATTAACAACTTCTGACTTAAAAGTTGAAACCTGGAGGTAATTATTGCCTCACAGCTCCATCTATAGGAATAAATAGAAATCACCTATCTGATCATATACACCGTAACCACCGTATAGTTACACATCTATACCTGTAGATATGTAGTAAATTGCAACGTCTATTTGACAAGTATCATTAGATCATGTTTTTACCTAATGAAGGGTTGTGTTATCAGATTCTTCAGAAGGATAATTGAGAGGCAAGATTAGACAGGGAGCTTACCACACAGATACCAGTGAGAAGTGGTATTCGTCCAGGATATTCGTTAAGCCCCCTTCTGTTCAACATCATCATGGATGAGATAATCAAAAAAGTAAGAGGAATGAGGGGCTACAAAATGGGGGACAAAGAGATATCCATTCTGTGTTACGCCTATGACGCTGTGCTGATTGCAGAAAATGAAGACGATTTACAGCGCCTCCTACACCAGTTCAACCGTACAGTCAAATCGTTTAATATGATAATCTCTGCTTCTAAAACAAAGTGCATGACTACATCATTGAGATGCAAGCTTGAGGTTGATGGTAAATCTATCCAGCAGGAAATGAAATTTAAATTCCTCGGCATAGAGATTTCGGGTTATGGTGATGTCGAGGCAGAGGTAAGGGAGCAGGCAACAAAAGCAGCAAGAATAGCAGGATGCCTGAATGACACAATATGGCGCAATAAGCATATCGGAATTGAAGCCAAGGCACGAATCTATAAAGCAACCGTAAGGCCCATTATGACATATACTGCAGAAACTAGACCAGAAACAACGAAAACCAGGCGACTACTGGAGACAACCGAAATGAAGGTACTTCGCAGGATAACCGGGAAAACACTTCTCAACGGAGATAGGAGTGAAAATTCTAGAAACATGTGCAAGGTGGACAGCATTAATGACTGGGTATTGAACAGAAAACAGGAGTGGAATGACCATATAAACAGAATGGACGACAGAAGAATAGTGAGGATCGCCCGTGATAGATCTCCACTGGGGCGCAGAAGCGTGGGACGACCACGGAAAAGATGGAGTGACAACTTGAACGTTCCGTAACAGACAAACGACCGAAGAATAAACAGGCGGCTTTCGCCTAAAATAAAGCAAGAAGAAGAAGAAGAGAATTGATAGCACACTACTGACCCATTATTTTATTGTTCATAATAATCCATGATGGAAATCTATCTTTTCAATTAATGACACGAAGGTTTCACTTATCTCTGGTGAAACTTTAAGTTATTGAAAAAACAATAACTTAAAATTAACACTCTTGACTTAAGTTTCACTGTCGAATGAACAATCGGATGGTGAACGTTAACCAAACCGTATGTAATCATTTTTGTCTTGAAGTGCAATGAAATTAGTACTTTGGATGTTAAATATGGGAACAACACTTTATCATCATCCCAATCAACGAAGTTTCTTGGAATATATGTACCTAGACAGAAATTTGAGATGAACATCACACATTGATGTCTTATGTAAAAAATTGAGTAACTCATTTTTTGCAATTTCTAGAATTAAGAACATTGTACCAAGAAACTGTTATGAATTTGTATTACAGTCTTGTATATAGTCATCTAAATTAAAATATTCTACTGTGGAGCTGCTTCACAGAAATAAATAGGGTGTTTATTACACAGAAGCGAATACTTCGATTAATATTCAATATTCATCAACGAACAATGGCACTTGAATAGTGGTTTGATATATGCATCTGTTATTGAAGATGTAATTTCGATTTACTTGCTTATACTTGTTCATGTTAGAAAAAATCATGTTTTTTCTATAACATTATCAGAAAAGCTTCAAAATACCAACAAAAAAGTTTTTTTGAATTTGATTACTCTTGAAAATCAGACATTTTGCATTGAGTTATCACTCAAGGATTTAGAATTGTTGGAAAATCCTTTGATACAGCTGATATAAACTGTTCACAGTATTATGAAACACCTTATAGTTTGCTCAATAACGTGAGTCCAATGTTTAGTACATCCTTTGGAAATGAACTTATTGCAAAGTTGCGAAATTATGGAAACCAATATTAATTCTGTTAAGCCCTAATTATACTTGATATAATTAAAGCAGAGATTAAGATGTAAAACTATCTTCATTAACAAATTCATACTCACCTTAACGTGTTTATATATTTATAGATGTTTGTTATATGTTGAAGAAAATGATGATAGGTTTATTAAATTGAATAGTAATCATGAGTATTCACAAAGAACACGGATGTACTACTTATTCCTATGCATAAAACAGCGAAATTTGAGCATTCTCTCTATTATAAAAGTATTAAAATTTTCAACCATTTACCATCGAATTTGAAAGTACTGAAAGCTCATTTGTTCAAGAGGAGAGTTAAATCTCTGCTCTTAACAAGGCATATTATAGTGTGGCTGAGTATTTCGATGATTCGAATGTAGGCAATAATGTATGAACCAATTTTTTGTATCATATGTTTTTATATTTTTTTTAACACAAATGTTTTTTTTTTCAAATAAAATTGTATATCATTGTTAATATAAATTTAATCAATATTTTTGTTTGAACCAATATTTTTGCTCGAGGGCTGAATGGAAGATCAGACTCAAAACTGAATTCAGTCCTTTTGAGAGCATTCTTCTTAGTTGTAATTATTATATCAATTGAAATGAATGTAATTCTTTAATGTGAAGAACGTTTGTCAATAAATTTATACTTTTATTATGGGCGAAGCTATATGTATGTTCCTGTATTCTAGTACCTAAATTTCTACTAGTTTTACCTATATTGTGGAACATGTACCGGTATATATATATATATATATATATATATATATATATATATATATATGGTATATTGTTCCGGGAATACATCCGTTGGTTTGTTGAGTGCCTGTTGGGAACAGGCAGACGTTTCGTCAAGGTCTCACTTGACATTATCAATGCTTCAAATGATGGTTATAATAACCATCATTTGAAGCATTGATAATGTCAAGTGAGACCTTGACGAAACGTCTGCCTGTTCCCAACAGGCACTCAACAAACCAACGGATGTATTCCCGGAACAATATACCATTATATTTTTTCATCCGTGAATCTCTACGTTCAAACAATATATATATATATATATATATATATATATATATATATATATATATATATATATATATATATATATAGGTAAAACTAGTAGAAATTTAGGTACTAGAATACAGGAACATAAATATAGCTTCGCCCATAATAAAAGTAATTCGAATTATGCTAACTATTTACTAACAGAAAACCATACTTTTGATACGAATTTCAAAATTCTACACAATATAGAGAGAAGTAGTCAATTAGATTATTGGGAAGTAGTGGAAATAAATCGGCTTAAAAATTCTGGAAACTTGCTTAATGAACAGATAGAATTAAACAATTCACCCTTGTTAAACCTTTTCAAGTAATAGAAATTATTTCTCAAAATGGAATATCTTAAGTAAAACCAAAACCATAGAACACCAAAATTTCCTGATATATATACCTGTATTTTTCAAAATGTTGTTATTATTCTATAAGCATCTGAAGAAGTCGTTTGTAACGACGAAACGTGTCATCATATGTAGTCAATTAAGTGTAAATCATAAGTTCAAGTGTTTGAATTTAAGTTTATATTTCATTATTACTATTATTGAAAACTCTACATTCAGTAACATTGTATAATCTTGATAATCGGTTAAGCGTCTCAAATTATGTGGAGTTTTCAATATATTCAGTCAAATTTAAGTCAAGTGTGTTAATTTTAATTTACTATTTTTTTAAACTTCATAAGTTATGAAATTGATTGTGTGATATGTATTTTCATTCTCATACATTTCAGATTCAAGTCTTATTCTTTCAGATATCAAGTCTACAATATTCATAATTGATGAGGTCGATACTTGATGTAAATCGATAAATATAATAAAACAATTGTTAAACTGATTTACACATACCTATATCAAAAATAATACTGCATGACGCACGTTTCGATGAGATTCACCTTTTTCAAAACTCTGCACGTAGCATTTGAAAAAGGTGAATCTCATCGAAACGTACGTCATGCAGTATTATTTTTAATATATGTGTAAATCAGTTTAACAATTGTTTTATTATATCTAAAATATTCTAATACGTAAATATACATGTGTTTCGTAGAGTAGCCATAAAGTGGGATCCGACCAAAATTCATCACCTTCAGATGAAGGTGTCAAACCCTGTATATGTAATCTCTGCAAAAACATGTTTGTCTGGTAGCTAGTGGTGCCAAGTTATTTCAAGACTTGAGTCAGCGGTTCATTCTATTTAATTGAAATGGATCCGATTTAATTTACGAGCTTGAAGGCTCACTCTAGGGATTTACTTTATGTGAATGATCACTTCGACGGAAAATTCTTGGAATGCGTATTTTATTGGCGATCGATTTGTTTTTGTAGCCTCAATATAGGTCTCTAGTCGCAACTTGAATTGATCCTCATAAAATCAGCCAGGTTCATCCAATTCGAAAACTTTTCAGTGTCGTCCTTAGAAAATCTCATCAATTCATGAATTATTTCATGAAATTCAATGCAAAAAAGGTTTTCATCATCAAACCTTCTTTCAGTGGAAAAGTTTGTATATAGATACAAGATATGTTGAAAAACACGCTAAAATGAAAACAAATTATCCATTATTTTTGTGTCTTTATCTCATTGCTTCAGATTGTCCAATATGGGTCAAATATGCACCGTTTTATTGTATATTTTCTTGACATCTTGAATAGCTTCATAATGCTTTTGTCTTAGGTCTAACATAGATCTTAGGCAAAGCATTGAGTCTTGCTCCTTATTGGCTAAAAACATTAGTAATCGATTTTCACAATATCCCTCTGATCCCAATTTCTCATCACTCAGGGATTTTTGAAATGCGAAAAAAAAGAGTTGAACTCTCGAAGCAAGATCCAGACTATCTGGTTGAAATTTAAATGACTTATTGAAACCTCCCAACCAAGCTACCAGAATTTCTGGAAGTCAGTACAGACGTGTATAGCGTAGTCCTGATGGAACACTTTTTGTGTTAGCCAATTCTGGCCGTTACTTTCGATCGATAGAGACTCCCACGGTTAAGTTATTGACAGTAGAGACCTGATTCTTACTATGACTGACAATAGAGAAGCAGCTCTAATAACTGATTTCTTGGACTCTTTTCAGTTCCACCAAACATATAGTAGAACATTCCTGACCGTTAGTACTGGTTTGGTCACCGTTGGAACTGTTTTGACACATTTCGTACTTCAAGGCACAATTCTTTCGCGAAATGTTTGATCATTCCGTCTTGGGCGATGCTCAGAGTGCTAACATGCCGGACAGCTTCTATTATTTTTGTAATTTTATCGACATTTTAGGACAAGTCTACGGATGTGAGATGCATCTTCAACATCAAAAATGCCTGAACGGAATCGACTGAATGAAAATTTCATGTAATAAGCTGTTACAGCATCGGCACCATATACACAATTCAATTTTTGAGCCGCCTAGCATTTTTACCTTCATCAAAAGAAAATTATAAAATGGAACGAATTTCTTGTGAAATTTAGTTTTAAACCTCCTGTTACTCAAAGCTGAATGAATCGAAATGAAAACAGCTGGATAATTTTTTTAGAGTTGAATGCGAACATGAAAACGAACATGAGTTCCAGATTGTCCATACGAGATACTCGTCATTCAAACATGTACTAAAAAATTTTGGATTTTTTATTTCTCAACCTTCGTTATTCAAAAACTTCACAATTTCAAAAATTTTAAATTTACTTTTCACAATAATGTAATGAAAACAGGACATACATACTTTAAATCCGTTATTTGATAGTGTTGGCGTTTATTGGAAGTAAATCCATTATAAAAATTGAATATAAACTAAAATTCAAACACTTGAACTTTTGATTTACAGTTTATTGACAATATAGCACAACAGAATATACTCCAGCAGAATATTCCGTTATCATCTGAAGAAGTAGTTTGTAACAACGAAACGAGTAAGGCTATGTTCTCAATGAAGTGTAAACCAAAAGTTCAAGTGTTTGAATATTAGTTTATATTCAATCAAATGTGAATACCCACCCTAATTTGAATATTTTCACCTGATAATAATTGAAGCTTATCATTATAATCCGTGAGCACCTTATTTTATGGAAATCTTCGTGTCGGAGATTCCAAGAAACAATTTGGGCATTGTTACTTTTGTTATTCGACTGATTCCTTGTGCATCTTTTTCTTTCAATTCGTGACCTATAGTTTAACGCCAGTTCCGAACGGCCAATCACATTCTGATCGTTTTTTGTGAGGCTTTCATATCATATACGCTACAATATTCTATCTTTCAACAATCTTTCTTATTCCATTATGTGAAATATAACATTCATCACTCGAAACAAACACTAAATAGTCGAAGACAATATGTATATATATATATATATATATATATATATATATATATATATATATATATATATATATATATATATATATATATATATATATATATATATATATAAGTTTTTTAGTCCGTCTATTAGTGTTTGGATGAATACTTGTTTGTGGTGGGATTATTTTTTGATTTATCTTCGGCATTCGATTAACTATTCTTGGAATTTATACTTGAAAAATGTTAAAATTTAGGTCTCAGGAGCGTTTTTCTGGATTGGTTACATAGTTATCTTGAAGAAAGAACAATAGTAGTGAAAATAGGCGAGAGTTATACTCAGAGATATGATATTGCTTTTGGGGTGCCGAAAGGCTCTGTATTCGGACCTCTTCTATCAATATCGTTTATAAACGATCTGCCTGCGAAGTTGTCCAGATTTTTGGTGACACAATGTGCCCATGATTCATCGGTGGTTGTTTCTGGCAAGACTTCTGAAGAACTTCTGGAGGCATGTGAATGCATTGTGAGGAAGTTTGTGAATAAGTGTCGAATGAACTATCTGATGATGAACGTTGGCAAAACTGTATGTGTTCATTTTGGTCTGAAGGGCAATGGAATCAGTACCTTGAATGCTAAATATGGAGACAACACTGTATCATCATCCCAATCAACTAAGTTTCTTGAAATATATGTAGACAGAAATTTGAGACGGACAACACACAATGACGTTTTATATAAAAAATGGGATAACTCATTTTTTACCATGTCTAGAATTGAGAACATTGTAGCCGGAAACTCTGTATTAGGAATAATGAATGCGCATGACAGTGTTGTATATAGTCATCTAAATTATAATATTCTGCTGTGGGCCTGCTCTACAGAAATAAATAGGGTATTTATTACACAAGAGAATACTTCGATTAGTATTCAATATTCATCAACGAACATCTTGTAAACCTAGCTTCATTAATAATTACATAGTCGCCATAACTTGTTTATAAAGTTATAGATGTTTAATATATGTTAAAAAAATGAAGATATGTTTATTAAATTGAATTGTTATCATGAGTATTCAACAAGGAACAGTGATGTGCTACTTATTCCTAAACATAAAAAGACTAAATTTGAGCACTCACTCTTTTATCAGAGTATTGACATTTTCAACCATTTGCCATTAAATTTGAAACTGCTGAAAGCTCATTTGTTAAAGAAGAGAGTTAATCATTACTGTTAACGGCGGATACTATAGTGTGGCAGAGTACTTCGATGATTCGAATGTAGGCAATAATGTATGAATCCATTTTTTGTATAATAAGTTTCTTTATTCGTTTACCACGAATGTCCCTCACCATTGTGAAATTGTCTCAAATGTTCAATTTCTGAGGTAATTTTCTTTCCTCTTCTCTTCAAATAAAGTTGTATATTATTGTATTTTTGTTTGAATCAAGAGTTTGTTCGAGTGATGAATGGAAGATCAGACTCTAAACTGAATTCAGTCCTTTTGTGAGCATTATTCTTAGTTGTAATTAATGTACCAATTGAATGAATGTAATTTTACAATGTAAGGAAGGTTTCTCAATAAATTTTATTATTATTATACTATGATTATTATAATTTCAAAATACAAATATCCGCTTTGCAGTAGCAGTTGAAAAATGTTTGACATGTATTTCAATCCAAGCTCATCAGAGAATTACGGAAATCATGAACACTCAAATTTTATCAGGTTTTTCACAAGAACATTAAGAAATTCGTCAATCAGTTAGGAGAAAAAAAATGCCATTTCATTATTGGAGAATTTAACATTCAAGGTTGCAAGAGTCTATTCTCTACTAGGGAAGGTGTAAAAAATACGTTTTTCAGCGATCATTATTCAAACCCTACGAGTACTACGAGTGGAAATCAATCGGAGATCAACAAATTCTGTATAACATAAATTTCGTGATATTTCATCACAAATTTTTGTTTATTTCCCATTGTTATAATTGTCGTCTCTTTTGATGCAAAAAATAGAAGGACGGAACTTACCTTTAATTGCAGGATCTGGATGGTGATGACACGTCGATACTTGACATCCCCTTCTCTGTTCCAAACTTGGACAGTGTTTACCTCCATTCTCTGGTTGCACTTTAATTGATCTTTTCCTTGACATGGTTCCAGCGCCACAATCAACATCGCAAGCTGTCCAGGGACCCCACCCTGTTGTTTGGCAATCTACAACTGCAAATAAAAATAATCATGAGAATTCGGTTTTTCCTTCAAACGAAACATCAAATCGTATGACAAACTCTTGGTCTAACACAGAAATAATCTAATGAAACCTTTGATGAAACAATAATTTCAATATTCTCATACAACAAATGATGAAAAATAAATCCAGAATTCAATATATTGTGTAGGGCTTACAAAATTAACTGTGGTAGGTGCGATAAATTTCATATGGGCAAAGCTCTCAGAAACTTCTGAATATAAACGAAGTTTTGAAAAGAAAAAAACCAATACTCATTATGCCAACCACTTGATAGAGAAGAGTCTCACGGCATTTAGTTCAGAGGTTGAAATATTAAATAAAAAAAAAGAGAGATGTGTATTAAACTAAATTTTCAAGAAAGAATCGGCACTAATCACTTTTAAAAAATTTAGGACTTTCATTAGATAGACAATCAGATGTTAATAATAGTCCTCTACTAAATATTTTCAATATAAGAATTCCAAGTAGCACGTCCGAAGGTTAAGGTCTCAGTTTTTTTTTACCTACCTTTCATTATCTTGTTTTCTATGTTGAAATATAATTTTTGATTGCTATTCCTGGTTTGTTTGTTTTATCACCTTGTTTCGATTTGAATTTTTTGATTCTATTGTCTATCTTTTTCGAGGTGAAATCTGTATTCTTGAAATTGTACCAGTATTAATACAGCATCAAATGAAGAAGTTTTACTTTGAAACGCGGGTAATTTGATAAATGAGAAAATTTATTTTGTGGTTTCATTATGAATATTGATTTTCTCCAAGTACCGGCTCCATCATTTATAGTATTTCTTATATTGAATGCGTTTTTGTTGATCGCATGACAAATTAGAATGAGTGCCGAAATTTTTTTAATGTGGTATTGAGTAATGTCATTTCATTGAATTATTATAATAATAATGAATCAGTCGAATAATAAGAGTGTTAATTTGTTCGAAAGAGCTTATATTGTGTTCAAAAATATATCTTACTGAATTAATTATGACACATCAGATAAGCAACCAGATTGATAGACCAGAAGAGAAATCAGTCACGTTTGGAATTATGTACTTAAAGAGTTTTATAAATTCAGAGAACACATCAAGATAAACCTATGAAATTCATACACCTGAATGAAAACACACTATTTTCAGTTAGCGAAACCAGAAGAGATAAAACTTCAGAAAAACTTCTTCCCAAATTCTTTTCGAATTTCGGATTCTTTTTTATCAGTCAAAAAGCATATAACGAATCAGAAAAATCAGAATATTTGCTTCAAAATTTCAAGTTTCAGTACTTATTTCAAAATAACGAGAGGGAATCTGAAATATATATATATATATAATATATATATATATATATATATATATATATATATATATATATATATATATATATATATATATATATATATATATATATATATATATATATATATATATATATATATATATATATATATATATATATATATATATATATATATATATATATATATATATATATATATATATATATATATATATATATATATATATATATATATATATATATATATATATATAAAATACATACATAAATTTATATCGCAGTATTTAAGAATTTTTCCGTAGGTTTTTCTAAAAATTTCGTTTAAGAATTCATTTCTTTTTCCTCTTGGAAATTTATGGATTGTTCCTTCAAATTGTCAAAAAATGTCATTAATATGTAATAAAGTATCAATATAAGCACTATGTCGTTAAAGTGCCTTGAAGCAAGTCTTAAGTATCACTCAACAACCCGAAAAAGTATTGAAAAATTCAATTTGAAATGAAAAATATTCTGAGAATAATAATCGAAGGTATATACCTCTAATGAACGTTAGAAGCTGCTAAAATGAAAAACTTTTTAGCAGCGGTTTCTCAGTGAAGCAGACTCAAAGACTTTATAATTTCAGCTTTTCCTCTCTTTGTGTTAAACACCTATTGTAGATACACTGTACAAAATTAAATGGAAGAATAGGTGGTAGATTTAAAATTTAATTACGTGCTTTGTGGAAAGCTTTGTTCTTCCAACAAAGTAATGCTATCATCGGTTCCCAGCAAAATTATGTTTGACGGAGATTGTTGGCGTGAATAGCATCATCAAATCTCGAAATTTCTATTGTTGGAATAAGTTTACTTACTTCATTGCATTAATGTTATTCTCTGTTAAAAAAGAAGAGTATTTAGTATTGAATCCGATAGAACTGTTGTTTCATCACTTGAAAGAAAATACAAATTAACAAATTACATTTGATATTATTTCTGAATATTGGCAATCAATATTGTTGAAATCGTTGAAAATATCAAAGATCAACAAAATAATATTACAGAAAATCTTTCTGTAGCTATTTCGAATATGAATGTATTAGATTAATATCTATCGAAGCATTACGAAGATCATTGCTATTGAAAAAACTGAATGAAAATAGTTTTGAAGGTTCATTAAACAAATGGTTCAATTTTTATTTACATTGACGATCTCAAAAAGACGAGTTTGATGGTGTCATTTCAGACAGCATTGAAACTGATTTTGGAGTACTTCAGGGTCCAGGTCCACTGCTATTCTCTTTATGCATTGATGATATTGTTTTTAATGTGAAAAAATGCTCTATACGATTATTCGTTTACAATTATTTATGTTAGTGGTAAAAAATTCAGACTATGACAGAATGGATCAACATAAACAAGAATAAATGAATGGCTAAGCGATAACAGTTTATAGCTGAATGTAAAAAAGTCTAAATTTATAGTTTGGGTGACATTAGAATTCTAAAGATAAAAGTAACGGCCAAATCTTCATTACAATTGAAAACTAAAATATATTAAGGGAAAGAGTTGTTGAATGTTGTGGCATTACTTTAGATGAGGAATTGAGTTTGAATGATAACGTCGAATTCATATCGTCCAAAAAATCCAAGAAAATGAACTTTATGAAACGAATTGAAAAAAAATCGATGACATATGTGAAGGTATAGCTCTTCAAGTCCATAATAATGCCACACTTTGAATATCGTTTCACTTTGTTATTCGAATTGAGCAGAGAAAAACTTAGCAGCTACAAAAATTTCAGAATGGAAACAATTTTGAAATGTTTTAGAATCGAAAGAATATCAAATTGCCTAAAACTAATATCAGTTAAACGAAGAATACCTTCTGTTACATATATATATATATTTATATTATACAAATTAAACTGATATTTCTATGAAGGAGACTCACTTTCTAGACGTACTCCTGAGGGAAGTTGGTGCATTTATGAATATTGGTTCCCACTGAAAAATTTCTGGACTAACTCATGATTCCAAAAATCGAAGGAAAATTGAAGGGCTTTCTAATGAATTTGCTATTCTTGTTTTACTATCACTAACAGAGTTTGTTGGTTAAACTCAAATTAATTTGGATGTTACGATCACAGTAGTTCGAAAGGCTATTCGTGTTGACCTAATCAATAATGATCGTAGTAAAAAGGGAATATACAATTTTAACAGTTGAAATATTAGAGTAACGAACAAGTGAAAAACATATAAAATTATAGCAGTGAATCCATTTGTTAAACTGTATACCATAAACCGAAAAAGTGAAAATAAAGCATGTAACTGCCGTATTAATTATTTTCGTTTGACTGGGCTACTGCTAAAGCTCAACAAGTCATCCCTAATTAAAATATCTGTAAGGCTATTCCTGATCAGGTCAGATAGTTTTTCAATTTTTCTCAGTAGTTATCTCAAATTCTCAACGTTTTTTTTCCAACGATTTTGATGCTTGGGAACTTTAATATGATACTCCTCTGTCTGGTGTAAAATGGTGTATGCGCTAGATGCAAATTATATTATCTATATAAAATGTTTTAAATATGTACTAGTTATTTATTACCCAGTTGAAATTCACTGAGTTATTCAGTCGAAGTGTCAAGAATATTCCACACTTTGATAAAAGTTAAAATTCTCTTTCTTCAGAAATATATTACACATATTTTTGTTTACTAAATTACCAATGTGAAGACCAAAAACTGAGAGGTGAACCTCAATTACAGCATTCTAGATGTCTCGACTAAAAACCGCTCTCTTTTTCTCTGTATCGGTGTAGTATTAAATCAGCAGGTCATTTTTCATGAGTTCATTCCTCTTAACTGGCCTGTCAATCGTTCTCGAAGGGTTTAGGCTCAAGTGAAAAGCTCTCAAATAGAATTAAAATCTGGGGTGAGATATGATCGTAGAATTTTGAGATGACTTGTTAAAAACGATTGATAATTCAACAATGTAAGTTGTAATTTGTAACATATAATTTTCAAGAATGAAAATCAATTTTTAATATGTACTCGCGAAAAAATTTCAATTCGATCTTCGCTAAACATTTCAAAAATAATTGTTGGAAATAATGATAGTGTGATGTGAAGATCTTGGCTTTTTTCCACTAAATAGTTCAACTTGAATTGAATTATATAGTCACAAAAGGGTGTCAATTTTAACTAATTACTCAACGGAAATTCCGAGAAGCTTCCAAGAAATATAAGTAATAAAAATTAAAACTGAGTTCGTCGATTCTAAATTTCGAAATCTTCGAAAAACTGTTGAAATATGTGCAGCGTAACTCAGTCGGAAGGTTCAAAATTTACTTTAATTATGACTTGACGAAAGTTATTTGTATTTTGAATTTGAATTTGTTAATTGTAAAATTAATTAATGAACTTAGGACCCAACATTTACTTTTCCTTTTCGAATTGTAAAACTGGAATTTGTTAATTTCAGTGAATGCGAAAGTACAATAACTTACAATATTTATTACGATTTACAAAATTTTTTATATCACTTAAAATATTCATTATAATTTATTGTTCGAGTATCCAATTTCCAAAATTCCACTAAGCCATTTGAACTACTCAGTAGACATTATTATTTGGATATACAAAAATAACTTTCGAGAGTAGAATATAATTGCGACATAAGTAAAGTGTTTTGTCCTGATAACGACATGAAAATTGGGGATTTTTATATGACAATTCGGAGAAATCACCATAAAAACTCGAATCGCACGAAAAAATAACAGCATTTTGTCGTATTTCCAATTTGTACAGAAATGATAAAATATATTGAATAAAATACAATTGGCTTTTTTTTGTTTCACAAAAACTTCACTAATTGTAAGACAATTTCATTGTCAGTCCATTTTTTAAGCCAACCTGAACACTTGTTTATTCGTCAAAAATTTTTATATACTTCCACATCTAGACCTGCTATATAGTTGTTATGAAATTATATTAATTGTCAAGAAATTAATATAATTTTTGTGAAAGTAAGCCAAGTGTTTTTATTCATTATATTGAACAAGGTTTTGACAAGTGATCAGCGAAAATTCGATATTATAGTTGAATAATTAACATTAATCGACATTTTGTAGGACTTCCATTGCATATAAGTTGAAGTTGAAATTTTGAAACGAAACTATGATTGATCAGAAAATTAAATGATGAAATTAATCCGACTGAACTGAAAAACACTTTCGAAAATTGATATTTAGTATCCTGGGGGATGAAACAGAGTAGAAATTGAGTCCAAAATAAAAAAAAAATTAAATTGAATAAAATTGAATGAAATGACATAAATCGCAACATTTCGATTAGTTACCGTCCTGAAGTGCCAAACTGATTCATCGATTGATGATATCATTTGATTGTTCATTTAATCGTTGTTATTTTCCACGATTTGAACTTAAATTCATAGGCAACCGACAAAATATTGAAAAATCTATATTTTCCAACACCTTTAAACAAACACAAATCGAATTTTTTCGAATTCGTTATCCATTAACAATGTGCTGACAGTCATATTATGATATAAATATGAATAAGTGATATTAATAAATATTATTCTATCAATATAAAAAAACACTTTTTTGTGAACTTTTCATAGACATAAGCAAAGAAATCAGTTGTATTAGCTTGAGAAGCACCCAATTCAGGCACTTTTTGTTCTGAAAGGGAGCTTGCTTCGCTTGAGAATTTTATGCTCTAGGTACCTAAACTAGTTTTGAAATATTCTTTGAAAAATCAATACAAAAACCGCTCATATTATCGTCGCATGTTTAATAAACAACGGTTTTCGTGTTTCTATAATATTGTTTCGCTATTGAGTCCCAATTGAATGGAAAGAGAAAACTCGTCAACTTTGTATCGTATTGTTATAAAAGCGCTGAAATATACCTACATTGTGGAACTCTCGTGTCATTTCCACAGCCACGCAAATTTTTGCGCTTTATGAAATAGTTCGTGCCAAAACAAATTTCATCATTCTATACTTCAGATTGCATTAAAAAGTCATGATTAGAGCCCATTTGCGTGCATCCCACGCACACATTATATATATTACATTATGAAAAGGTTGGTTTGGCGGAAATAATGATTCACAGTTTGCATTTTCGTACTTGGTATAGCGAACCTGACTATAGATTCTGGAAAAGATGATTATAATGATATGCTCGAATGTGTCAAGAATGAATTCAACATATTAAATGAAACTCTTACTATATATACTCCTTTCAATTTTAGTTATTGATAATAAAATGTATATCATATATATATATATATATATATATATATATATATATATATATATATATATATATATATATATATATATATATATATATATATATATATATATATATATATATATATATATATATATAAATGAATATATTTTTGTTAATGACTGAAATTGAATTCTCGCTTAACTCTTGGTGAAACATAATTGAATATTTAACTAAATTAAACTCTTGGCTCAATGTTTCACGATTTATTTAACAATATGAAATAGTCAACATGTTTCGAGAGTTAGCTCATTTTCAAGACTTCAAATTAGTCTTGAACGTTGTCACAACCTAGTTTTGACTAGGAAAAACAACGAGAAAAGTCATCGAGAATAAAGTTTTTCTCATTAAAATGAGTCTCTTAATGAAAACATTGAATTATATATATATAATATATATATATATATATATATATATATATATATATATATATATATATATATATATATATATATATATATATATATATATATATATATATATATATATATATATATATATATATATATATATATATATATATATATATATATATATATATATATATATATATATATATATATATATATATATCTGTTCATAGGATTATTCAATATTTTTATGATTTCACACGGTCGTTTTTTATATCGAATGAGAAAATCATTCACCTAAGAAAACCTTGTTTACTAATTCTCCATTTTCAGAATGAATGCGAAGACCAAGAAAATTATGAGAGAAATACTCAAAACGAAGCAATAAATTGCGAACAGCGAAAATTCGAGTTCCCAATTTAACTTTGGGAATTATTCATATTTTCCAAACGTTGTACTCAGCCGCGGCGGTTAGCCCCAAACTTTCTAGTGGTAACTTTTCTTCACGCCCAGGTTATTTTCCTTTCCGCAGATGTTCGCGGCGCTTTGATGTGCCGCTTTTAATCAGCAGACTGCGTTATTCTTGAAATTATGACGGGGAAAGAAAATATACAACAGTTTCTGGTGGTAGTGTTTATGCGAATACATTTTCGCAGAATGAATATTCAGAACCTTTTGTGATTACGTTTTCTCATTTTCCGGATTTGACATCTTCTCGATAAGTCTTCGAAATTTGTTGCCTATTCGGTTGATAAATCATCATTCGAGAAACCAGCAGATTCGAAGTAAAGAATGCCACGTTTATGAAAAAATAGTTAAGAGCATTTTCTAGTCATTGAAAACAGCAGGATCACATAACAGTGAATATACAATATCTTTGAAGAATATTTTTCGGACTGACTCTAAAAACGATGTATTTCACGAAAAATAAGTAAAAATACATAACAAAATATGGAAATTCCATCATATAACAAAGTGTAAGAATGAAATTTTTGTTTCTTCTTTACGTGTCGCTACAAATTGAAGATTTGTCAGAATTTTATAAACTAATTTTCACTAAATAACAGTACTTATGACAGAAACATGTTAGTCGTTGAAATTCGACTTTTTTGTTCCTCATAAATGAAGGTTTAGTAAACAAACGAAGATTTAGTAAACAAATGGTTTAATTCATATTTAAATTCACGATCTCAAAAGGTTAAGTTCGATGGTGTTCCTTCAAGCAGCATGGGGGTTGATTTTGGCTCACCTCAGGGTAAGGCCTTAGGTCCATTGCTATTCTCCTTTTACATTTATGATATTGTTTTTCTCGTAAAAAAATGCTCTATACGATTGTTCGCAGTTGATACAATGATTCATGTAAGTGGTAAAAATATACAGCTTATGACAGAATGGATCAAAAGAAAGAACAAAAAAATGGAGAAAAAGAAAATGGCAGCAATAAATGAATGGCTAAGCGACAACAGTTTATCGATGAATGTGACAAAGTCTAAATAAGTCCAAATAGTTTTTGGTATTAGGAGAATTCTTTAGGTAAATACTAACGAAAATATAAATATTAAAATTGAAAACCAGGCCATTGAAAAGGTAAAACTTGTTAAATATTTAGGCGTTATGTTAGATGAGAAATGGAGTTTCAATAATCATGTCGACTTCATATCGTCTAACATCTCCAGGAAAATCAGTTTTCTCAAAAGAATTGGAGAAAATCTGACGACGTATGTGAAGTTATTGCTCTTTAAGTTCATAATAATGCCACACTTTGAATATTGTTCCACTCTGTTATTGGGTTTGAGTGAGGAAAAATCTCCAATCCAACGCATGCTAAATTGTTTAGAACTAATATCAGTTAAATAAATAATACTTTTTGCTACATATATATATATATATATATATATATATATATATATATATATATATATGTATATATAAAGTTGAAAACAAATTGTTCCCATAAAGAGTAATAAAAAATGTAATATGTCAGTGTTGTGCACGATTATAATACAGAAATGCTGACAATTTCTGCTTGGAGGTTTGTAAGCTTTCTAAATCTAGAAATAGTATATTTTATGAAGGATTCAACGCATTCAATAAATTGCTTAGCTCCATAGAAAGGACTTTAAGGTATTCAAGCGTAAAAAGATCGTTCTAAACATATAATTGTAAATAATATATTTTGAACCTAAATGTTTATATGATTTTGTAATAGCTTATGGCAAATAAATATTATTATTATTATTATATTAAAATAAATCAGAGGAACGTTGTCTCAGTATTTGCTTCTGAAGTGAATTATCTTAAAATATTTTCACGTGGACCAAGATCTTCGTAAATATAATGTGATATTTGAGAAATTTTTTCAAGGAAAAGAAGATACTAAAGAAGATATTAAATTTGTAAATTTCAATTTTAAATTTGTTATTAACGGTGTCATTTATAATATTAATCATTTTTTTGAGTAAATACTTGAAACACGTAAAATATGACACTTTGCAATTGATATTGAACCGTTAACAAGAGAAAAATTTTCATTTTCACAGTAAGTTATTCAATGAGAAAATCAATTAGTAGCTGAAATATTGACAGAAAAGAAAACGATAATCAAAACTTGAGAAATGTTAAGGACAAATGAAATATTATTGTCATGATTATGATCACATCAACCACTAAGGAAAACTAAATTACCCAAAGAAAATAGTGGATTAATTTGTCTGTTACGTCGTGTTAAAACATGATGTTGACGACGGAAAATATACCTTGTTCCTTCTTCACTACATTTTTATATAGTTGGGATTTAATAGATATTCCCAAACATTTTGAACATCAATGGAGAATTATAAGATACTGAGATGAAATTTAATTGTTGTTTAAAATTGACTATTCAAGTGATAATTGTAAAAATATCAAGACTTGGTTTGGAAATAAAATGCAAGCAACAAAAAAATTCATTTCAGGGAAATTTTTCCTTTGATTATAGTGCGAAAACATCGATTCCCATCACTTATATTGAAATAGGAAGAGACTTAATTCAAAATTGTTGTCAATATCCATTCTAAGAATTTTTGAATCTAAGTTCATCAGAACAAAAGCTGGCAAATTCACATCTTAGCCTGAATATCCTGAAGAAAAATAGCCAATTTCATAAATTAAATGAACTAATCACTATTGAATTTAATTGTTTGAAATCAATTAGCTTATTTCTTTTTCTTAATTCGGCACTGATCAGATCATTTATATTGTTGTACTCTTCATTTTTTCATAATTTATAATTTCTAAATATAAAGTCACATTTCAATCAAATTTCAACCACCAGATTCACCAAAAACTAATAACAGAAACTATCAGTTTATTTCGAATGAAATAACCTCATCCTAATTGAACGAAATCTTGTATGCTCAACAATTATTCCGAATTTCATTCGATATATTAAACTAGACGACAAGGACAGAATATCCATGAACTTGAGATATTTGATAAAGATAAAAGCACTACATTCAACGATTTAATTAATTCTGATCTACTCCTTCACCAATTATGACATGTCGTTATCACTTCCACCCCCTTAATATTTGTAACAAAAACAACGAAGGTGGATAAATTAAAACAGATCAAGTTTCGTCTATCTATTTCCATCAAACCTTCGGTTTAGGTTCTATAAATAATTTGTCTTGAATTCAGCTCATATAAATAGATGTCTGAAAGCGACAGCAAAATCTATGGTCATATCGGCAGACTGAAAGATCCGAGTCGCTAAGACGCTCTAGATTAGATTGATGGGCCTGTCGTCGGGCAGCACCATGTTTATAAGCCGCCTACGAGATTTAGATTGTTAAGTGAGACGCATTAGGCATAGTTCGTTTATTAGCTAGGGTGCAGCTGCTTAGATCTTTTTTAGAATGTTCTATCCTAGTAGTAAAAAGTGAAAAAACACAATGAAATTTGATTGTTATATATGCATTGTGAGGGAGTTTGTAAGTTGGTGTCAAATGAACAATCTGATGGTGAACGTTGACAAAACTGTATATGTTCAGTTTTGTCTGAAGGGCAGTGGAATTAGTACCTTGGATGTTAAATATAGGGACAACACTATATCATCATCCCAATCAACGAAGTTTCTTCGAATATATGTAAACAAAAATTTGAGATGGACAACACACATTGAGGTCTTATGTAAAAAATTGAGTAACTCATTTTTTGCAATCTCTAGAATCAAGAACATCGTACCTAGAAACTGTGTTATGAATGTATATTACAGTCTTGTATATAGTCATCTAAATTATAATATTCTGCCGTGGGGTTGCTCTACAGAAATAAATAGGGTGTTTATTACACAGAAGCGAATACTTCGATTAATATTCAATATTCATCAGCGAACATCTTGTAAACCTATCTTCATTAATAATTACATACTCACCTTACCGTGTTTATATATTTATAGATGTTTGTTATATGTTATATAACGTACTTCCCTGTAAAATATTATTCATAACACCGCCCAGCTCTAAAATTGCAGGGACGTGTTTATGTACCATAGACAGTGAAACTCACTAATTTTGCTCAAAATTTCTGTTGATTCTTAGATTAGATCTATTAATTGAAGATTTTTTAATTCAATAAAATCTTATGAATGGTCCAGAAGAATTAATTGAGAAAAATTGCACTCCGGCAGAAGTGAAAACTTGAATATTAATGTTGTGCATTTTTGATATTCTGGAATGGTTAGAGAATAATTTTGTACGAATTGCTTTCATTATCAGTATAAAAGTATTATTACTTACGTTGTGGAATACAATATTCATTCAATGCGCTATCGTACACAAACATGACAATTTATATTATATTAAAAATTTAACACTTAACTATTACAATTATTTTACATTAAAAAGTTTATCTCTCAGGAAAATCAACTTCCATCCATAATTTCAACGACTTTTTCATCATCATCTTTACCAGAACCATCATCGCTAATCTCTTAAACTGATACGATAGGTTTATGATAGCTGAAGTAAGAAACGAACAGTTTTGATTCGAACCTATTTAAGTGTCTAATGAAGACCGCATCAATAGTAGTTTTGTATTTCGTTGTGCTAAGATTGCGATCATTTGACATAGTTAAACCAAATTCATTATTCAAAAATTCAATTAATAGTTGATTAGATCTTGATTCTTGACTGCTTGCTTGATCAGAATTTCTATTTCCACTTTCCAGCATATCATATTGGATTTAAATGATGTATTCCAATTCTTAGAGAGTCATTAGTGATGTGGAGAACAAAACGTTCGACTCGAAGAGATTAATAATAATAATGAGATTTATTGTTTCCTTATTTTACACACATATAATTATAATAAAAATAGAGAAAACGTCATCGAAATAGTTACCTTAACTAGGTACATTTAGATGTTCTGTGAAGAATCATAAATGGAACCGAAAGCTCTTCTTTCTTTCACAATAGTTCAGATGCTCCTTCAAGTTATACTTGCACTAGAAAGAAGTATATTCTCTTCTGAAATTGCCAGTCGTCAACGAGAGCATACTGTAAATTTTTAGGTTCACGAATTTTGTTGAACGAAAAATAATCGATGAAATAATCAATAATTCGAATTAGCATCGCATTCAAAATTTATAAAATACCAGATATTATATTTGTAAAAAACTACAACTTACCAAATTGAAAGCTGTCTCGAAATCTCATTCAGAAAATGAAAAATCGCAATGAAAACTATTTATGACCGGGATATACTCCCACATATATCGATGCATTTCGAGTACGAGTAGGTATTTCATGCTATACGATCTAAGCAAATATTTATTCATAAATTCAATGGACGATGAATCTACTTTGTGATAGTTCATTTAAAACGAGAGGTAATAATGCTGTAAAAGGCGAAACTAGTCGAAAAAAGAATTGTTCAGTCAGTGATTTTTGGACAAGTTTTTATTATTACCTCTCATTTAAATATTTATTCAAATGGTAGTTTGAAATAGAAGCTCAATCGAAGTGAAATTCAAAAAATGAAAATATTCTCCCAAATTTTCAATGAATATGATTGATTGTTCGCTGATCTCCTGATGAAACATTATTGAATATATTGAATGAATGACTTTTGGCTCGGTTTCAGAAAAACTTTCATGAAATTATGGTTTTACAATTGTTTCTGGGTGTTACTCCATTTACAAAAGCTAAACTTTCAGGTCTAAATTTTGAAAATGAGGTTGCACCCCGAAACAATTTTGGAGCAATGATACAATGAAATTTTTGTGAAACCATGACACTTTTCTCTGTAATTTTCTCTGACAAGTTGACAAATTCTGATAACCATGACGTGTTATTCATTCTATAAAATAAAAGTGTTCTCTTCAATTACCTCTAAATATGAAGAAATAATTTGTTGTTGACAGTTAACACGAAGGAAAAAAATTGAATATTTTAAATTTATTTAGTATAAGGTGACTTTGTTGAAAATTGAAAATTCAAATAAACAAAAACGTGAATTGCTTAGATATGAATATAAACGACATCACAGCCTATGAAACTTGCACAAAATATATTTCATTCATTGTTGAACTCTTTCGAAGTACAGACGTGTTTATAGTTAGCTCCGCTCGTTTATATTAATATTATTTTATTTGTGTAAAATGTCTCAGACGAAAAATTATAATTTTCGCAATAAAGATACTGCCGTGACAGTCACACCAATTATGAGTGACTCAATCTTAGATGACTTGAAAAATTCATTGAAGAAAAAATATACAACGCTACTTTGGAACTTCGGCATGAAGTGAGAGATCTGAAATCGCAGATCGAAGATCTGTCTTTGATTAACACAGAGCTTGTTGCTTTGGTGAGGTCGAGTGTGGGAGCTGTAAATGGTGAAACGAATTCTGATGTACGTGATTTAAACATTGACCGTTCAACATTTTCAAATTCATCCGAGGATACTGTGTTACACACGGAAACAATTTCACAGCAAAAACCTTCTGAAATAACTAACAAAGGTGCAAGACGTAAAAAAGTGAAGAGAGCAAACAACACACCACATGTGGATACGAATCTGGAAGCCACCGGTCTCTCTCAGGAGTTCAATAAATCGGAGACAGCAAGTGTTATCATTGGTAAACATTTGGTTGATTTTTCAGATAAATTACATGCATCGTCTCGAAGAATTTGGTTGTACGTGGGTAGGTGTAAAAGTACAACTACTGAACAAGATCTGCGGGAATATCTCTCAAAGAGAATCGAGAATCCTGAATGCGTGTTTGATATCGAGAAATTGAATTCAAGAGGACTTAACTCATCTTTTAAAGTGGGTGCGGATATGACTATGAAGGAGCAGCTTTATGATCCTGAATTTTGGCCGACTGGTATTCTTGTGAAAAGGTACTTTTTCGGGCAAGAGCCGTGCAGGCCAGTGTCTTATAAGAAAACCAAGACGAAGGTGGACAATGATGACAAATCAGACTTGAAGATTCTTCATCTGAACGCGCAGAGTCTCCCAAATAAATTGAACAAACTTGAGGTGTTACTTATGGATGAAGCACCTGACATTATCAGTGTTGTTGAACACTGGTGTACTACTGATGGCATTGCATTTATGTCGACTCCCGGATATGAGTTGGCCAACTACTTTTGTCGTATAAATCATATACATGGGGGTTGTGCGCTGTTCGTTCGGAGAGATATTTCGGTGTCGAGTGTTGACGTTTCTCGATTTTCGGAAGAAATGTCGTTTGAATGCTGTGCTGTGAAGTTGCCCTTCAATGGTGGGTCTGCTTGTGTTTTGAGTATATATCGATCACCCGGAGATGTGAACTTTCGAGTTTTTTTGTTGAGATTGGATCTACTTTTGGATCATGTACGTGAATATGACTATTTATTTCTTTGCGGTGATTTGAATATAGACTATCTTGTGGACACTATGCAGAAGAAGCTGCTTGTAGACCTATTGATGGATACAACTTAATTGTGAGTTCTTTAGTACCAACTAGAGTTGTCACTAATAAAAATAATGTAACAACGTCAACAAAGGTTGACTATATTTTGACTAATTTTGATGCTCGTTATGTCAGAACAAATGTTTATGAGGCAGGTTTTAGTGACCATAGAGTTTTTACAATAACTTGTGAACATTATAGTAAATATAATAAATCGAATAATATTAGAAAATACAGAGACTTGTCGCATGATAGTATAAGTTAGTTTTCTAAATTAGTGAAAGAAACCGACTTTGGTGAGATTTATCACCATAATGATGTTGATATTGCTTTTAATGCTTTTTTTAATTTAATTTTTTATAGTTTTGACAAGTACTGTCCTATTTTATGTTCATATAATTCTAGTAATTGCAGACCACCGGGTTGGATTTCACCAGATATAAGAAAAGCCAGTCAGGACCTAAAAAAATTATATTAGTTGTGTAAATGTTTGAACACGGTTTGAACACAGAATCTAGGCATACTTACCGAGTGGCTAAAATAAATTATAGTAAGGATATGCTTGCTGGTGCTGGAAGTATTACAACGAAACCCTGATCCGCAATTCTGACAACCGAATGAAAACTGTTTAGAATATTGTTAATCATGATCTTGGCAGATGTACAATTCATTGCCCAAGGAAGCATGTTTTAGAAGGTAAAGTGATCACAGTTCCCAAAAATGTATCAAATATTTTCGGTGTATTTTGCCAACGCAACAGAGGAACTATTTCAGGATCACTTTGGGATCAGTAGATCTACGTCCTGTACCGTTTCCAGGATGAATATTCGATCGTTTTTCTTCCAGCCTGTTACTTCATATGAAGTGCGGGCCTTGATGGCATGTCGATTAAGCTGATAGAGCCTATAATCGCTAGCATCGCTCTGAACTTTTCGCACATTTAATTAATCTCTCCATTAGTGCTGGAAGTTTCCGACTTCATTGAAAACGGCAATGATCGTGCCCATTCTCAAAAAGAGTAATCCGGAAGACATGGTCAATTACAGGCCAATATCTATTTTGAGTGTCTTTTCTAAAATCTTGAAAAGATTGTGTATAACAGACTGTGTGACTTTTTGTCAAAGTTCAATATTCTCTCTGAAAGTCAGCATGGTTTCCGTTTGGGTAAATCTACCCAGTCCGCTGCCAGTAGTCTGGTTGAGTTTGTTTGCACAAATCTGGATGAGGGAAAGTATGTGATGGGCATTTTCTTCGATTTATCCCGCGCTTTTGATACTATTGACTTCGGTTTCGTAAGGTGCAAACTCTATAACTTGGGATTCAGGGGTGTAATTTTGGAGTGGATATGCGATTATCTTGCTGACAGGCGGATGACAGTCAGTGTTGATGGCGACTTCTCTGAAATACATAATTTGTCTTCTGGTGTTCCTCAGGGCTCCGTTCTGGGACCATTAATTTTTTTGCTTTTTGTCAACGACTTACCTCAGCACATTAATGCTGAATTGTTGACTCTGTTTGCTGACGACACCTCAATAATTGTCACAGCGCTCACTCATGACGAGCTTATTATCAAGACAGGGGAAATAACAAAATGTTTCAATAACTGGTGCAGCAAGAACCTCCTTGTAAGTAATGCTTCCAAAACGCAGTATGTTCATTTCTCCTTTCGGAATAATATGACCAATAAGGAGTTCAGTTATAATGGAAGGAACTATACTTCTGCCAATTGTGTTACGTTCTTAGGAATTTTTGTTGATCAGAACCTGCGCTGGGCTGAGCACGTTGATTATTTGAGTAAAATACTTAACAAATCGAGATATGCCTTGTCACGCATAAGGGATTCCATGCCACTCGAATCTTTGTTAACTGTCTATTATAGTTATGTTTATTGTCAAATGTCTTATAATGTTATTCTCTGGGGGAACTCTGCTGATAGTTTTAGAATTTTTTATGTCAAAAAAGAATTATCCGTACTCTGTTGAATTTAACTCTTAGGGAATCTTGTAGACAACATTTTATTAGACATAAAATTTTGACTTTCCCATGTATTTATATTTTAAACTGTATTTTGTACATTAAGGACAACATCAATTCATTTAAAACTCATAGTGCGGTTCATAGTTACCCAACGAGAAATAACGACTTACTGGCTCTCCCTAAACACAAAACTGCTAAATTTCAACGGGGTCATATATATCAGGGAATTAAATTATTCAATCATTTACCTATGACCCTCCGTCAACTTAACCTGATATCACTAAAAAAATGCCTCAAAAAATTGTTATTATCCAAGGGTTATTATGGCGTTGAGGAGTTTATGATGGATGATACATTTCTATAACTTGTGTGGCCTGTAAATATTTTATTTCATACTCATTTTATCTGTATTTTGTATTTTATATTTTATGTATGTTTGTATTTTGTATTTTATAGTAATTTTATATTTTATGTATTTTGTTGTATTTACAATTTTCTTGAATCGACTTATCCTATACATTTGTCAAATGTCTTGAAGGATTAATAAATATTATTATTATTATTATTATTATTATAAGGAACTCTTGTGGAAGAAATATCCAAGATACATTTTTTGAATTATTCAACTGTTCATGCCGTTCTTCAATCGGAATTATCAATAAAAATGTCACGAATTTCACTGCGACACGCTAATCGAAATTATTGATATATATGAGAGGTAATAAGAAATACTTGTCTAAAAATCACTGACTGAACAATTCTTTATTCGACTAGTTTCTCCTTTTACAGCGTTATCAAGAAATTATTTTTTTCACAGCATTCCTTGATAATGCTGTGAAAGACGGAACTAGTCGATTAAATAATTTTTCAGTGAATGATTTTTAGACTATATATAATATACTTTTATTGCCTCTCATTTAAATATGAAATATCACAGAGTTGATTCATAGTCCATTGAATTTATTAAAGATTTATTTTCATGTTCAATTTTGATGATTTGTATTACGATATGACAGAGCTTATTACGATTCAACAGAGCTTAAAGTGAGTAAGGTATGTCCTATTTTTAAAAAAGTTAAAAAAAATTAATGAAATTAAATTTACAGACCAATTTCAGTAGTTAGTGTATTATCTAAGATTGTTGAAAAAGTTATGAAAAACAGTAAAAAAATAATTCTCTATTTGACAAATTTCAATATGGTTTCATTCAGGGTAGCAGTGCCTTGTCTGCGACCTTTGACTTTGTAAATTTTGTAACAAAAGCTGTAGACCAGAGGAAAATTGTAATAGCGGTTTCAATTGATTTAAGTAAGGCATTTGATACAGTAAACATAGACATACTTTTAAAAAAGCTACATAGAATGGGCTTTAGGGAGCAATTTTATAACATTTTGGAAACATATCTGAAGGGTCGTAGATAGTATGTGAGGATGGGCGGAACTTTTAGTTCAATGTTACTAATTAACTATGGGGTACCACAAGGTTCAGTACTTGGGCCACTGCTTTACTTGCTGTATGTTCATAGCTTGCGCCTGGTTGGGCTTGAAGCTGAATATTTCACATTTGCGGATGATACATTGTTTGTGTACACAAGAGAAAGTGAGAATGATTTCGAAAACCTGATTAATGAGGACCTTGACAGGTATATCGGATGGCTCTATTTAAACAAATTGAAGATAAATGTGAACAAGACAAAATTTATAATTCTGAAACAAAAAAACAAAGCGGTGAATAACATCAACTTAAAAAAATTAATGAAATTGAACTGGAACAAGTAACATCTCTTGAATATTTAGGATTGATTATAGATGAATATTTAAACTGGAAAGCACACACAAATAAAATAATTAGTAAAATAAACCCTATGATTCCCATTATTTACCAATGTAGAAATTATATATCCCTTAAGACAAAAAAACAAATATACGCTGCCTTTTTCTCATCGCATAAGAGATATTTACTGCCTTGAGAACTTGTGGAAGTGTAGATTTCAATAAAATGCAGATTTTACAAACAAAATTTTAAAAATTTTATTCAAATATGATTATCTAACGTCTATATTTTTGTTCAATTGATCGTGATTAGTGGCTTACAAAATGACCGCTGGATAAATACTTCCATGTCTTCGTGAACATTTCCTGCATCTTTGAAATAAAGGAAAAATTTGTTGAATGAACGAATTTCCCTAAAATACATACCGTCTTTAGGGGATACTTCGCTAGTTCAAGGGATACTTTGCTTCGCGTATGAATAAAGATATAAATCGGTCAAGCTTTCAAACTAGCTAATATGCCACTATCTGCTTCCATATGTATGAAGAGCTTACTGTATAAATATTCATCCTTTTTGAGTGGATACACTAATCTACCTGGATTAAACGAAAACTCGTTGTGCGCTCGGCAACTAATCAAAAATTGGGTGTTTTTACTCGTGCAAAGAACGTCGCGCCGACTGGTTTCACAAATACTTTGTTTAGCCAATTGAAAATACAAACTTTGATGCTGTTCATAAATGTGCTGCAACAAAAGGTGCACAGTAGCCTCTAGTTATTGTTGTTGTTAATTTCATTTAATATTTAATAGTGTTGGCGTTTACTTAATGTAAATCCATTCTAATTGAATATAAACTTAAATTCAAACACACTTATGATTTACACTTTATTACTTTATTACACTTATGACTACATAGCATGACTCGTTCGTCGTTACAAACGACTTCTTCAGATGCTTACAGAAAGTTCAAGTGTTCAAGTGAATTTAAGTTTATATTCATCAAATATTTATGAAAATAAATCATTATCTATCATTTCGAGATGAAAACTGGAACCTTTTAATATATTTTTTAATTCTTTCTATTTCATTCAACACAACCATCACATACCTTTAAAAGAATATGTAATATTGTAATTCAATTCAAAATTGATCAACATCATTGTACAATCAATAAAATTGTACACTTTTTAAATTTTATAATACTTGTTAACTAACTTAGCGTACTTTTTCCACTGATTCGTCGTGGCAATGTAAGTAGTTAAATTTCATCGACTAATGAACATGTGTCGAATGAAATGGACATATTCGTGGAATTAAGCGACATGTTGAGTATTTATCATACTTGTTATCGAATGCAGGCTCAGTAATTCATATAAATGCATATTATATTGAATTAAAACGGCATCAATGATTCAATCAATTGGGGCGAACTATTTCAGCATAGCGGAGAAGAGAAAGGAATGAAATTCAACCTGAATTGAATTAATAATAAGAAGGAATAAAAACAGATTGAATATTTCAGAATGCTGACTTCGAAAGCATTTTGCGCATCCTCAGCCAACTAGATTGTTATGAACTTATCACCGATTAGCTCAGTGATATGGAAAAAAAGTAGAAGTTGAAAATTTCCTAACTGTAAAAGTGATTCATGAATTTTACCCATGGTAACTTTCATGTGCCCCATGTGTCATGTGTTACTCAAAGTAATATCCTCGACATAATAGCTCACAACGAGTATACTACTGAAATCTAAAGTGGCTTCTATTGTTGCAATTCGGACAGCCGAAATGAAACTGCAGTTAAATTACGTATACACCTGTGCAGTTTAACACCGGATCGATATGATGTGATAATTTGCGATAAAATAGTGTCCAGGGTTCGGACCGCGTGTGGTTCTTTCATAATTCAGAGAGACGTTCCGAACTGTGTTTGTAAATTGATTATCATGAGTTCCTATTGCAGATCGGAGTGGCGTGTGGAGCTGCAATCACATGAATGACGGATAAAACTGTGATAGATCCACATCGATATCACAGATCAAACTGTCGCCCCTAAACATTTACACGTATGGTTCTTAGCGAGGGATGAAACTAATTGAGCCATTTCCCACCGTCCGCACCTGACGGTGAAGGTCGTTTTATGTGGGCTACCGTTTTAATTCTCATCAGTTAGCGCCACTAGTGCTAAAGGTCTTAAAGTGTAGCTGTCAAATATTGTTATTGTTATTTTCTATGTAGCTTATAGAATCTATTTGATATCTAATCTAAGTCTGTTCTCATTTTTCACTATAAAAGTACAATTTAAAATATCGAGATTGTCAGACCATAGTGAAGTCCCTTTGTGTTCGTAAAAAAAGATGAAACTCTCTTAAAAGCAGTGGTTAGTTGGGATTGATAGTCACAATTATATCCATTCAAAATATTCGTGTGTTTGTAAAAATTGTTAAAAACATTTCAATGTTGAAGTTTATAATACATTTCTCAAAGTATCAACCAGAAAAATCATTGATAATCCTTGTTATCAACAAAAAATTCACAATATTGCCTCATAAAGCCTTCATTCACTTTGGATGTGATAACTCAACTTGCAAATTTTCCATGGACCACTCACTTAAGAAGCTTTTTTTCTCAGCTTTGCTTAAAACATTGACAGTATTCATTGAGCAGTATCTTTTAGCAATCATATTGAACAGGTATTATAAATATTCAAAATAATAATAACTGAAGAAAATTGTTATTTATTTTTCACTCATATTCATACTGAATGAATATTTAATGAATAAATATTTCATATTCATTCATTAAATCATTTTAGAAGCTTCAGATTTATTTCAGGAGAGTAAAAAACAAAAACTAAATAAGGCCGCTGTGTATACTAAACTAAATTATAACTCATTCCATATCCAAGTGCATCACCAGAAAAATAGTCAATATTTGATTTGATTCTGTTTAATCTTTTCCGCTATTCGGAGTATCAAACACTCCAGATTAATTATCAAATCGTTTCAGACGGAGAGACTCTGCTATGAATGTTAAAATTAACATCATAAGGTAAATGACATAAAGGTAAATGATGTAGGTTGAGAGTTCTTCGGCAAAAGATGGTGGAAAAGATTATTCAGATATATAATATGCTCTATATATTGTTCTTATACATTAACGTTATTGTCTGAGAGTTATACATTAAGGTTATTATCTGAGAGTTAATCTCAGAGACATGACATTGCTCTTGCGATGCCGCAAGGCTCTGTGCTCGGGCCTCTTCTATTCATATTGTTTTTAAACGATCTGCCTGCAAAGTTGTCCCAGTTTTTGGTGTTACTATATGCCGATGATTCATCGGTGGTCGTTTCTAGCAGGACTCCTGAAAAACTTCTGGAGGCAAGTGAATGCATTGTGAGGGAGTTCGTAAGTTGGTGTCGAATGAACAATCTGATGGTGAACGTTGACAAAACTGTATGTGTTCATTTTTGTCTGAAGGACAATGGACTTAGTACCTTGGATGTTAAATATGGGAAAAACACTATATCATCCACCCAATCAACTAAGTTTCTTGGAATATATGTAGACAGAAATTTGGGATGGACATCACACATTGAGGTCTTATGTGAAAAATTGAGTTACTCATTTTTTTCAAGCTCTAGAATCAAGAACATCGTACCTAGAAAATGTGTTATGAATGCGTTATAACTGTGTTAGTCATCTAAAGTATAATATTCTGCTGTGGGGCTGCTCTACAGAAATAAATAGGGTGTTTATTATACAGAAGCGAATACTTCGATATAACAAACGTCTACAAATATATGAACACGGTAAGGTGAGTATTTAATTATTAATGAAGATATGTTCACAAGATATTCGTTAACTAATATTTAATATTCATCAACGAACATCTTGTAAACCTATCTTCATCACTTTTAAAACGCCGCAAATTTTCCACTTATATTCCAGGTAGTATATTGAATCTACGAGGTCTGCCATGTTTGCATAAATCTCCTTCATTTGAACCGATGCCAAATGGCACAGCAAATGCCATCCTGGTAGTATAACTGAGCAATTGTAATTGCTCAGTTATACTACCAACATTGGATACATATGTGTCGAGCACATGGCTTATTTTGGTCTCATACCTTCATACCAAAATGATGTTGATATGTAGTCTGCACAAGAGGCGTCCAATTGAGTTTTTTTAAGCCCAACATTATTTCGTCACGAATGTAGCAAAACTTATTAACTAAATATACTATGAATATTACCGTTACCACAATAGTATCAAGCTCAGTAACCTTCTTGATGCCAAATTATAATTTCACAAATAGAATTTATGTGTATTTTGACAACTAACGATGCTACCAATTTGGAAAAACAAATTTTCCGAAAATTGGAGGAAAAGAATTCATAAATTTATCAACAGTATCTTGTATATCTAAAGCTAGAGCTAATCGGTTCTTTTAATGGTTGTCTTTGCATTCAGTAAACGATAAGACATAGAATAGGACTGACTTTGAGACCGAAAAAATTGTTGCACAGTGTAATGAGCTGACCGCTTGAAACATGTTGCCTCAAAGTTATTATTTTCATTATTACAAGTGTCTAATTTAAATTTTATTCGATAATATTCCACCGAAAGGTGAACGAAAATTCATTCTCTGGTGCATATTTCTCCATTTCTCCAATATTGAACGAATTTTAATGAAATGAATGATTATGACATTACCACTCTTGGGAAGCATTTTCAATAAATCGAACCAAGATACGTTTTTACTTTCGAATTGATCGAACAATGAGAAAAATCGAGTAAAATCAGGTTTTAAATCATTAATCGATTGGGCCGAAACTTGATGAAAATCTAAATACATAATTCAAATAAAACTGAGTAGGAAGTTTTTCGATTTTCACCATAATGAATTCAAAACATGACAATATTGTTTCGCCAACACAGTGGCTTCATCAGATGTTGATGATATCAGTTTATCATGAACATCTGATGAAGCCACTGTCTTGGCGAAACGATATTGTCATGTTTTTGTTTTATTATATTGAAAATCGAAAAACTACTTATTTTCATTTAAATTATGAAATCAGGTATTTCCTTCAACAACAATTTTATTATGTTATAACAATATAACACCTATTTATACTGTGACAATATTACTGTTAGTATTAGTATATATCTATGGTTGATCTATGGACATTCTATTTTTGTTCTATGTGTTCGTCTAACCTAACCTTAATTCAGTTCGTATTGTATTCTTATTAAAACAAGTATTATATTTTTGTTCTCAATATATATCGAAATAAACGTTTTCTTCAATAATTAAATTAATCCTTTCGATTCACAAAACAACAATTACCAATTGAATACAACAAATAAAAATTATCTATCATTGAGAAATAGAATGAAAATCAAACATAACTCCATGTAAAAAAAAATCGACTTCTCAATCTCTCAATAAATCAATGTTGCAAGTTTCACTAGCTTAATTATAGCTTCTCTCCAAGTAGCTTGTATTTATAATATCAACAAGATCCTTCTTTGATGGCAAGTGGATGAACTCACTCAATTAAGATGAACAGCTGGGAGCCTATTTTAATATAGGCGTTGAGTGAAACCTCTGAAAACGCCAGTGGAGCGTTATTTTGCCTAAATTCGTAAAGGAAATCCTAGTAGACATGACAGCGTGGCTTTCCTGAAGGTGCGAAAGGGTTTAATCATCAGACTAAGCGTGAAATGCAATTTCCATTTTCCTATTCATATTTAACTACGGTTATTGCTTACGTTGCCATTTTGAACCTAACTGATCGGTTTTGATGTTTTTGTCTGATTATAAGTAAAGATAAGCGTTGAATCCACAACGATGTGATCCTAGTGAAATGAATTATTTGTTTGAAGAAGCGAATAACCTACACCCGTTGAGTTACAACAATTTCCGTAGTAGCAATTCACCTATTCCACACCCATATATAAACGCAGTATAAATATATAAATATATATATATATATATATATATATATATATATATATATATATATATATATATATATATATATATATATATATATATATATATATATATATATATATATATATATATATATATATATATATATATATATATATATATATATATATATATATATATATATATATATATATATATATATATATATATATATATATATATATATATATATATATATATATATATATATATATATATATATATATAATAATATATATATATTTATATATATATATAATATATATATTATTTATATATATATATATATATATATATATATATATTGATGTTCACTTCGTTGTATAATGTGAAAAACTTTATTCTCACGTTGTATATTTGTCAAAACTAATGAATAACTGAATTTTATGAATAACTATAGATATCAAAATGACGAACTTATTTTTTGAGAAAATCAAATTAGTTTTTTGTGTATTTTCACATATTGATTTTTAGTTTCAGATGAATATTTCTGGCTTAGCATTCGCTTCGTAAGTTTAAGTCTTCTTCACCATGAGAAAAAATGTAAAACTTCCGAAGTAAATACTAAGTCAGAAATATTCCTCTGATACTAAAAATCAATATGTGAAAGTACAAATAAAAACTAATTTGAAAAAATAAGTTTGACATTTTGATATCTATAGTAATTCATATAATTCAATTATTCATTAGTTTTGACAAAGTTGACATTTCATACTAGTAAATACTGAGACTCTCAATCGTCATATCGAATAATCATTTCAAATAAAACTCTCAAGGAGCTGTCTACACAAATGTTGTCAACGAGAACGAACCCATTACTTTCGAGAAAGAATATTAATTGCGCTTCGAAAAAATCATCGATCTTGTTGAATGATAAAAGGATACATATGTTTCATCATTATTATGAATTAGCAGTCCATATTCAATCAATCAATCAACAATCGATGACTTTCAAAACGACCACAGGTCCTATATCCGAATGAGGGAAAACAACACTTTGTGAAAATTCACGTGAACTCCCACTTTCGAAGAAAAGTCGTATGAACTCTGCCTAGGCTTCTGGATTCCTACTAATATCACCATTGATGCGAGTACGTGAGGCTTCGTGGACATTTCATTCAAACACCACTGAAATCTGTCTGCAATTTGTAAGAATAGTCCCGTGTGTAATCGTTCCAGATCACGCCACGGCGGGCTCTTCGGATATAGCACCTGCTGGCGTTTCGAAAGTCATCGATTCTTGATGGATTGATTAAATATGTACTGATGAGTTATAATAATTATGCAACAATTGTAACCTATTATCCTTCTACAAGATCGATGATTTTTTCGAAGCGCACTTAATATTCACTCTCGAAAGTGCTGAGGTCAACAAAGCCTCACGTACTCGCACTAATGTTGTCATGGGTAGGAATCTAGAACGCTAGGGAGAGTTTATACGTCTTATCTTCGATATAGGGAGCTCACAAGAATTTTCACAAATTGTTGGGCTCCTCATTCCGATCTAGGACCTATGGACGTATTGAAAGTAATCAATTCTTGATTGATTGATTAAATACCGTCTGATGATTCATATTAATGATGAAACAATTATTTCCTATTATCATTCAACAAGATCGATGAATTTTTCGAAGCGCATTTCATATTCACTCCCGAAAGTGATAGGTTCGTTCTCGTTGACAACATTTATGTAGATTAACATAACATTATAGAGTTTCATTTAAAATATTTCGATTGAGAGTCTTTCATTGAAGAGTTTTTTCGATTAAGAATGGTTTTTGCATCACAAGCTTCACTAGGATTCACATCACAGAAGAAGTAGAGTCTCATGGAACTAACTCTCTTGCAGATTCACCAGTTCCGATTTAGTGGAGTTTGGTTTTCGTTTCAAACTGAATTATTAAATTCAACTTCAAAAGCCCTTGAACTTGCGGTTTCTTTTATAGGATCCTCTTTCTGTGAAGCTAGGTTTTCAGCTGTAATAGTAATCCAGAACATATATCGAACTCAAAGATCAAAGTTGAGGAATAAATGAGAAAGCAGTGTCAAGTCTTGAACACCTTAGTGCAAAAGTGTGTCGAAATTATAAAACTCACAGGTCATATTGATTTGACTCACTAATTATATTATTTTTGATGTACTCGATTCGTTCGTGTTGTTCTTTTTTTACAATTTCGATTCTTCAAAATGTAATGAAGAATTTCATATCGTTCTTCCTCTAATATTACCAATTTCAATCACGATTTATGTATGCTGGACATTCATTACAAAAAATCTTATAAATGAATTAATATTACTATTTCGAATATTTGTTACGTCAAAAGAGATCAATTTTCGTGTTGTTACTGAATTAGCATTTCGTACGCCTCTTGGTGGAATGATTTAAAAGGTAATAATTATATTTATTTAGCTGAAACTAGTGTAAAAATGTATATATGAACTGTCAATTTTGAATCCCATCTCATATAAAATATACTTTTCAGATTACTTATGTTTCACCAAGAGTTAAGCCTTAAATATCTTGATACTAGCATATAAATTTACGAGTTTCCAATGTAAAGAAACTGCACGTAAGTCTTTTCCATTATCTACTAAAAGTCTGAAAATATTTCCTTTCGCTTTCATACTAGAGTAAAAATTTTGGTAAATTAATGCTTATACACTCTACCTAAAATACACAAAAACGAAGTTCAATCAGTATGAATTAATATTACTATTTAAATCGGGTACCTATGGGCGTGAAAAAATACTGAATTAGTTCGTACGCCGCGGAATGAAAAAGGTAATAATTATATTTATTTAGCTGAAACTATGTAAAACATCTATATATTTTGAACTGTCAATTTTGAATCCCATCTCATATAAAATATACTTTTCAGATTACCTACCCTTAAATATCTTGATACTAGTACGAGTTTCCAATGTACTCGGTAAATTAATGAAAGTCTTAAATCCGTCCTAGTAAATGTTTTTTTTAGATTAAGAAAGCATACAACTTTGGATATAAAAACTACAAAAAATACCCATCACTGACATATATTACATTTTTCATTACATTACTTGGAAGCAACTGATTTTTTATTTTGAATATGAATATATATGAAGCAAGGAGTATTTTCTGTTTAACAGTCATTAGTACCAAAGAGTTCAGCATAATTTCAACAGGGGTATACCTATTGCACTTTAAAATTGTTCGCTTAGCTCTATTCTGTAAATTTTGTAATTGCTGAATTTTGTCTTTAGTCAAACCAAATAACAAAGTGGAGCAATAGTAAAAATGTGGCATTGTCATTGATTTGAACAACAATAATTTCACATATGTCAAAAGATTTTTTCGTATTCTTATCAAAAAATTGTTTTTTTTCGGAGGATTTAGATGATATGAAATCAACATGATCATTGAAACTCAATTTTTCCTCTAACATAATGCCAAAATGTTTTACTGTTTCTCCTCTTCTGAATTTTCGTTCATTAATCTTTATAGTTATATCCTCATTCTTATTGGTTTTAATATCCCCTCTGTCATATTATTAATATCTTCGTCACATATATAGAGTGTATACATAGTGTCATCAGCGAATAAACGTATAGAACATTTTTTCACATGAGAGACAATATCGTTTATTTATATTTTTGTGTTCGCGTATCATTTACTAATCATTGCAAACCTCTGATATACTCGTAGATAGTATGGATAGATATAGCAAATCATTGAAAACTTCATATTTTATTGCAGGTCTTCTGTTTATATTAATCACAGACTACTAAATACAAATAAGTTCTGTCATTTAAATTAATAGGCAATTCCAATTCAGTTAGAGTGAGTGCATCGAATTGTATTAGGATGACATGAATTGAAAATTATCCAGTTTCCCAATTAGTACTGGCAGTTACGACAAACATATTATCTGGTTTAACATCATATCCTGATAGCGTGAATTTATGGTATTCTGATCTTGCGTTTCTGGTTATATATATGATGGTTTTGATGGAGTGATTGCGTGGGAATCGCCTATAAAAGAGATACAACGATGGCTTTTCGATTATAATTGTTTGTACATAGACTCGTATGTGGGTTTTTCATTTGGGTGTATGAGTTTTTGCCACTAAACATTTTAGTTTTTTTTGGAAAATAGTCAGAATACGTATTGCCAAAAGGCAAACTGTGGTCGTTATGTTTGTCCGCTTATTGAGATGATTGAAATGAAATACAAACACGATAAAGTTCAACTTTTTCTGACTGCAGCATATCATTGGCATACAGTTATCGCTAAACACTAACTAGTTAAATTACTTACTCAAATGAGAGGTAATGAGAAATATTTGTCTAAAACCCACTGACAACAATTATTTATTCGACTAGTTTCGCCTTTTACGGCATCAAGAATTCTTGATAATGTATGTAAACTTTTCATTCAAATATGAACTATCACAGAGTTGATCCCTCGTCAATTGAATTTATAAATTACTTAGGTACTGTTTCTTTTGAACCCTCAAGATATAGTTGAAACGTACAATCGATAACGCACCGGTTTTCTGTGATGATTTCTTAACATTTTTCATCTAATTTCAATAAATTATCATGAAAAATAAATACAACGCATCATACATATATCAGTGAATAACATCAAAGGTATTCATCATAAAATTGTGTTTCTAGCGCTGATTTTGGGTAAGCTAGTGGAAAAATTTTTTTAATAAACTGCTTTTTCAGTTTGAGCTTTTTTCGATAGTTTTTCACTATACAGACTAACGTAATTTTCAAAAGTATTACCATATGAGGCATATTCAGTTACATATCCGTTTTTATAGTAAATAAGTTATACGTGAAATAAGGAATCAAAAGGACAAACAAGCAATTTTTATGTCAGTGCTTATTTTTGCCTTCCTCATTCCCTATACATTCACTGTGACACTGAGCATATTTAATGTCCTTCCTCTGCTAGCACCTGCTTTCTCTGTGAATTGGACAGTAAAGACAGAAAGCAACACGACATTGAAGAAACTTGAGCAAACCCCTTCAGGAAGAGGTTGAAAGTGTTGGGAAGAAAAGCCTTGTGGGCCTCAAAAAGGTGCTACTTTAACTACTTCACAAGTTGAGATCGATGAATTAATTTATTGAGGCATTGGCAGAGAAACGGGAGATATCTTTGTGAAGAGTTTACTCGTTCATTCGAAAGAAAGCTGATGCAAGAAATCTTTGTCGGACCAGACATTTGAAAACTAATAAGAGTTCCTAGCTTTTTTGACAAAACGTAAGCAAAAGAGGAGGCAGCTTGCACACCTTTGAAATAAATTGTTACCGGTTACGCGGGAAACGTAAAAGATCCAAACTACAAGACAATCGTCGCAGACATACCCAAAAGCTTTAATAAGCTAGGCTGTACCATGAGCATCAAGTTCATTTTCTGCACTCGCATATTGAGTACTTTCCTGCACTTTGGTGCTAAAGTAAACAGTATGGCGAAAGATTCCACCGAGACATCAAAGAAATGGAAAGAAGGTATCAAGGAGATAAAACGTCAACATGAAAGCAGATTACTGATGGATGTTGAAAACAGATGATCCTGAACGAGTCCACAGTCGGAAAAGCAATGAAAGGCGCTTCGACATAAAACGTTCTGAACCTGAAGAGAAAGAGCTGTGTACTGGAAATGAAGTTTAAAACATGTTCTATGAAAATAAATGTTTTAAATCTAGAAATTGAAGTGAAAAATTGCTTGATACTTAAAAAATACTCCTTTTTTCGTCAGAACACCTGCCAAAAAAATACTCTTATTTTGTCAGAATAGGAGTATTTTTTTGTAATAAAAGATGGCTGGCATTTTCGAAATCATCGCTCAAAACTAGATGAAAGGACAGTATCACATTTCAAATAACTTGAGAAATAAGTTTTTCTAGACCAGTGTTATATATATATATATATATATATATATATATATATATATATATATATATATATATATATATATATATATATATATATATATATATATATAAACTGGTCATTGATGTTTTTAGTGAAAAACAGGTTGTTCAAATGTTAAAATTTTATTCGTATTAACGTTTGGCAGGCATTTGTAGCTTTGTGATGAACTTCATTTATTGCAATATTTTGACAGAGCCACAATTTGTAGTGGAACATGAAAAGAAAATGAATTCCTTTTCATGTTATTCGCTTATTTCTCTTATATTCGTTCCTCTGATTCGCTAAGAATATAAATTTCCATATCAAGTATTTCCATATTCAGATAGTAACTACTTTGAATACAGACATCCAAGAAAACTCAGGAAAAAAATATACAGGTAGTATTCACTGTTCTGATACATGTATATTCGATATTATGGATTGTGAATTCTAAATTATATGACTTTCAAGACTTGTGAAGAAATATTGTTCGGATATTACGTGAGGTAATTGATTGGTGTGAAATATTGATTTATAATTCGATATGATTTTGAATATTTGCATTCCTTCAATGAAACGAAGATTTAGCTTTTTACGTATTTCCAATTATTCTCATATTCAAGAAATGCCGTTTTCTTGTGTACTGATTACGATTTCGAACACTCTATTCACATGTGATTTTCTTTTTGTGAAACGACTCGAAAAAGCTTTCAGAGGCCATAAAACCTATCAGGAACATCTAACAGTCATTGTATCCTCTGCCACGACCACCTTTACTACAGGCCATGAAATGAATATCCGACATACGTCGCAAGGTTGACTAATATTGCCGCCTTTTCTTGTAGTGGTATACTAAAGCAAACAGGACGCTTCCCAAAACTTTCGCAATTAGAAGTTAAATAATTTGAGCTTTCGGTATAAATACTATATTTTTCAATAGTGTACAGTGTATTACAAGTGATGATGTTGATAATTTGTTGAAATCTCGACATCAAACACTAAAAAACGAAGTGTTTAGTTTGTTTACAAATTTCAGTGAAACGAAATCAATTTCGTGTTGTTCAAGACTTTCGTAGTTTTAAGTAGAATATTTTACGATTTCAGTTCTAATTCTCTATTCTTCAATTCTCTATAGTGTTATTTACGTGCTAGTGTTGATATTTTGTGGATAACCTAATATCAAATTATAAAAACGAAGTGTTTTGTGTGTACCGATTTAATCGAATCGAAGTTGTGTTGTGTTTCGAGTACTTACGGATTACTTACAAATAATTTGTTTGTGAAATATAGTGCAGAGGATAAGTATTCCGTAGACGATTGAGTAAATTTCAAGCTTGGAATAGGTGAGTTTATTTATAGTAATAAGTATATTTTCTAACCTATTTATTACCGATAACCATCGAATAGACAGATCGCTATTCACAAATCTAACTAACAATAACATATTCTTTCAAAATCCAAACTTTCCTCAAAACAGAATTTTTGGAAGCTATGATTTTATTTTTTATTGATAATATTTTAATTATTTGCAACGGGGAGGGCTGAATATACTTACAGAAAATGTCTTATTTCACATGTGTTCCATATTTGAAAAAATTATTAAAGGTATTTCTCTTGAACGTGCCTTTTTGTATAATATACACCAGAAAGCAATTTTGTGTAATCTCACTATTTTAAGAGTGTCATTGGATGAGTCCTTAAAGATTTTTGTTGTTGCTGTTTATGTGATGAAGACAATAAAAATATTCTGAACATGCTGTGTTCCATTTTTTCGAATATCTTATTGAATGATCAGACAAAAAAAAAATAATGGAGCCGGACACTAGAAAACTGAAACAAAAAATAAACGAAGAAAGCTCAATACTTTCATGAAGTAGTTTGTTGGTTGCTCTAATCAAAAATATAATATTCATTTATACTAAGGTAAATAATTCAATTTGAGTAATTCCTACAGCGTTTCTTTCAAGGTTCCTATTCTCTCAAATAATTTAATAAATTTGGTTAGGCAACTTTTCATGTAAATAAATCCCACTGACTAATAGAGGTATTTTTTACGCAGTGGGGCTTTATCGAAAACATCGTTGTTTTCTTGCAATAATAAATGTTCTGTATAAAGGGGGTCTGCCTCTGCGTTTGTATACGGCAATAACTTACGCAGAACAAATGTGAACCTTTTCTTCACAAAAGAAATGGAATGTCTCTAACAATTATTGGAGATCTACGAAAACATATTGCTTGGATTCTCATATGGATAATGCATCTTAGAAACAACTTCTGATTCGTAATAAAGCTGCTACTCAATAATAGAGGAAATTCGATTTTGAGTAATGCTTCCGATAACTATATTGCGTTTTCATCGAGAAAACCTATATATATATATATATATATATATATATATATATATATATATATATATATATATATATATATATATATATATATATATATATATATATATATATATATATATATATATATATATATATATATATATATATATATATATATATATATATATATATATATATGTAAGTAGTGTAACTGACTAGTTAGACATAAATTAGATATTCGTGGGATAGCAGTCAGGTGGTGTCAAATAAGAAGACTCTTTTTCCTTAACTCGAGCTTTCAAAACTATATTGTTCCTTCATCAGGAGTGCTACAACGTAATATTACAATCAACATGGTGAATCAAACAATAAGAAGGTTAACTTACGAAATGGAGAAACTTATTCTAAAAGGTTGTTCCATAAAATAAACGAAATTTGTACCAGACCGCATGGTTTAGCTCCAATTGATAACCCATCGTACAGGTTATTACAAACTTACAAATTTGTTTTGCAGATTGTTACAAAACAATGACATTATTAAAAGTCAGGTTTGACAGAACGACAGCAAACTACAAAGGAACTGAACACATCCGAGCTACGGTATCGAATAAAGCTCCAAAATTCTATGAGTTTCTCAAAAATCTACGTTAATAACTAAATGATAAGTCTTAAAATTAAACAACACATGTACAACAATGATAGTAACAGAACTGGTAGCTAACGATACAGAGCATTATTAATTCATAACCACCTTTCTTTGTACCTGATTTTATTTACATTTTTATATTGAAAAGAAGGAGAATTGAAATAGCCAGTTACACAATACATTGACTAGTTAGGGCAATTATCTGAACAATATCTTTTATCTCAACAATAATTGCCCTAACTAGTCAATGTATTGTGTAACCGGCTCTTTCAATTCTCCTTATTTTCAATATAAAAATCTAAATAAAATCTGGTACAAATAAAGGTGGTCATGGATTAATAATGCTCTGTATCGTTAGCTACCAGTTCTGTTGCTATCATTGTTGTACATGTGTTGTTTAATTTTAAGACTAATCATTTAGTTATTTTAGATAGATATTCTGTTGTGTTCGCATGAAATATCTACAAAGCCTTCCACTCGCACTCTTGTTGTCATGAGTAGGAATCTTGAACGCTAGCGAGTGTTTATACGTCCTTTCGACGATAGAGGGAGCCTACGTGAGTATTTCACTCTCTAGAACTTCTCTTAATTTGGTATAGGAACTATATTCGTTTTGAAAGTCATCGATTCTTGATTGATAGATTAAATATGGACTGATGATTCATAATTATGATGAAACAATTGTATCCTATTATCATTCAACAAGATCGATGAATTTTTCGAAACGCTCTTAATATTCACTCTCGAAAGTGATGGGTTCGTTCTCGTTGACAACATTTGTGTAGACAGCTCCCTGAGAGTTTCATTTGAAATATTTCGATATTTCGATTAAGAGTCTCAGTATTTACTAGTATTGAATTACCTGTGAATCTTTCAACTATATATATATATATATATATATATATATATATATATATATATATATATATATGTATATAATGGCATATTTTTCTGTTTTGGCATATTTTTCTGTTTTTTTGAGAAAAAATTCAACTCTCTTCGACAGCTCATATCTGAAATATCAAGAAAGATATTCGATTTCAAATTTCAGAAATTTGGTAGCGCCTTCTAAAAACAATTTCGATTTACGAGTATGATATGGTTATTGAGGACCCTTAACAGGAGAAATTTTATTTCGCTTTCCTTTGTGGATCATGCTTTGATATCATCCGAAGCAGGGATCTCAAACGTCGTCCCTAAATTCTGTTCCTATATGACATCCACGAAATGTGCGATGCGAGAAGCGATACATGAAAATATACATGCATGAGGGGAACTATTACGTCGTTTATTGAACATTCCGTAAATTTCTCAAAAAGATTCCGAGTAATATGAAGTCATTATAATTTGATCGATCAGTGTTCCTTCAAAAATGAAATTTCAGTCTCAGTTATTAAAAATAATGCCGTCGAGAATTCTCGATGAAAAAAGCCTATTCGTTCATTCAAAATATACAGATTAATTGTTAGCATGTGTAGTATTTAATCCAGTTGAAAATGTTACAGGAGGCATAATATCTGAAACTCAAAGCTAGCATCCGACATCTAGCACAAATCTTTACCTCAAACGACCCCAACCCTAGTATCAGCGATACAGAGTAGCATCCTTCCTGAATGTTAAATATCAGATACATCTACCAATTAAAACTTTCACCTTGAATGATTTGGCTAATGAAATAAAAATCCTAAACATTCAAAAGACGAGAAAAAATGAAAAAAGATGAGTATTTCCCCATCATATAGAAATATTAATATTATGATAGCCAAACCAGGTAAATCTGATCATGAAGTAGAGTCATACAGGCCATAAGTCTGCTACCGAACATCGGTAAGTTATTCGAAGAACTACTTCTGAAAAGGCTGAAAGAAGACATAGACTCGCATCAAATAGTACCAGACCATCAACTAGGGTTTCGAGAGAAACACTTGACAATAAATCAAATCCATCGAATAGTAAACACCATCTCAGCAAGTAATAAAGAGAAAAAATTTTACACAGCAGTATTTCTAGGCTCGTCCCAAACGTTTGACAAATGGATGTTTGGTAAATTCGACTGCTATACAAACTGAAAAGACTTCTTTCACGAGCATATTATATGATCTTGAAATCATATGCAGCGGATCGCCATTTTTCCGTGAAACACGGGACACATTTACTGCTTTTGAGGTACAATCTGGAGTCCTACCGCGAAGTATATTGGACCACTTCTATATAAATTATTTATTCAGAAATACTGGAAAATATGAACACCACTGAAGCATCTTTTGCAGATGATATAGCCCTCCTTGCGTCTCACAAAAATAACGAAACAACTCTTAAAAATATACAATAACACTTGAATGATCTTGGTCAATGGCATCGAAAATGGCGACTCAATATTAACGAAAACGAATAAGTATAAGTAACTTTCACAACAAATAAAACAACTTGTCCTCCAGTCGAACTATTTGAGAAGGAAATTTCATTCGATACAAAAGCATAGTATCTTACCATGCATTCGTATCAACGCCTCATTTGTATATAACATATTCAACCTAAGAAAACATAAATATATATAAAAATCCAACATATTTATTGAATTATGGGCCAATACATGACAAGTGATCCAAGCTAAACCTTCAAAACAAATTACTCATTTATGAAGCGAGCAAACCGATATGGACATACGGCATCTGATTCTTGGGTTGCGATAAGACGTCAAACATTAAAATTGTCCAAAGATTACAATAAAAAATATTACAATAGTTAGCGAACCTTGGTATGTCTCCAACCATCTATGACGATTTGAAGGTCCCATATGCCACCACTGAGATACAAGAAATCTCAAGAGAATACCACCAGAAACTAGAAGGACACACAAACCCACTACTAGATTAACTAACTGAGAATCCTTTCAACCAACGGAGACTAAAACAGATCTGATCAAACGACTCAATACGAAGTTTTAATGATAGCCTATTACATTTTAATAGTCCCTGAAAGACAAAACATACATCACATTCTATAGATTGTAGATTGTAAATTTCATTAAATGCTACAATTAAAATAAAACTGAGCTAGTATCGTCCAAATTCACCATTAGTGGTCGGGGCATTATTCCAGACGCTTAGAGTGTCGTTTTGAGAAGTCATACTAGAAAAAGGTAGCACATTTTTCTCACTGATACCAAATGAAGTAAATGAAATGAATATCTGACAATCGTTTATTTAACTTTGTTAATTGTTAATAAAGATTTTGTAACAACTTTTCACTAGCTTGAAATTGAATTGTAATGTGGAGGGAGCCGAGTAGCCCAAAACTAGAAACCGTACACTATTCGAAGTCATAGTGAGAATAAAACTTGGGGACAATCAATCGAATCAAATCTATTTAATGTCCATATTCCTAGTATGATTTCGACCATCGTTGCATTTGATCTCCTGATGGAAGTTTCAATGGAACAAATCAGGGTTACAAGTTGCGTTATTCTTATACTATTCAAATTTTCTGAGCCTGGGTGAAAGGATTAGTTCAAGATATGAATCTTGTTAACTTTCAGCTTTGTGAAACTTTTGGTTTTCCTGAAAGTTAATTTTTTTGTCATATTTAAAAGCTCTATGTATATATCAACAGTCTAACAGCGTGTTGTTGTTGCAACGGTTCAATCTGTAGTTTACTTAGTTTTTCGAAGAGAACCTTAGAGGGATACAATACTGTAAATACCAAGTATATACCAATTATATACTTGGTATATAATTTGTAGCACCTATATAGTGTATTTATTAGATATTTGGGATTTGTGAATCTCACACAATTATTGCATTTTACACAATTATTAAGCAAAGCACGCTAGACGCAGAACACTAGTTCTACTAATATTCTAGTAGTACTAGTAAGGACTACTGATCGTAGAAAATTAAACTTAAATATGATTGTATGGAGTTTTGCTTTGGCGTTTTGAATATTACAGCTCAAGCTCTGGTCGAAATAGACACCAAGATATTTTATTGTTTCGACTCATACAACTGACATTGTGGAATGAAACATTCTCAAATTTCGAATAGTTACTCATATACGTTAATACATTTGGTCTTACTGGTCTTAATTCGGAGTTAATCACTGAATAATTAGGAGAATAGAACTCTGTGGATGTTATTGAAGTTTTCTGATTCAAATGAATTCCAAGAGAATATCAGTTCACTCGATTATCATATAATTAAGTGAATATCATGAACAGCTTGCATTTACGTACCCTGAGGGTAAAAGAAATTATCAAGTTACCCTATGCCCCTTTTTCATCCACACTCGTACCAGTTTTTTTTCTTGAATTTTCAATTTTTAGTCGATTTCTGAAGATGGATCAGTACCAATGAAAGTGATTTGTAAATTAAACAGAGGAACGTATATGGAGATATCCAATAGAATAAGAAACCGGTTGAAAATATATAATAAATTTATAATAGAGTTAATCGATGATCAAACGGTATCTTCGGTAATCATTGGTTAATAAATTGAAAACTCTTGACTTCGTTGCACAAAAATATCCATTGCATCAAAATTGTTCCTGTGTTTTACGCCATTTTCAAATGACATTTTCATTCCTTTCATCTGCAGTGAAAAAATTTCACTGACTTTGGAAATTAACTTCGATCTTCCGGCCAGTCTGGCTTATTTGATATTCGTCCCAATCAGAACAAATAATCTGATATACTCCACTCTTTCCTTTTATTGGTTTCTCACCTATAAATTTTTTTGACCCTGCTATTTATTTTAATGACTCACTTTCTGAAAATTGGTAACACCATGCAACCAACCATTGTCGAGTAATTTATAATTATATAATTTATAATTGTGTGAAACTTTGCCAAAAAGATCTTCATTAAATTCATTTAATAGCTATGAACTCAAAAGCTACCGTGAACGGTAAAAAATTGGATTATATTTTTTAAAAATAGGTGACATAAAACGTTCGAGAAGATTAAACGCATCTCAAATAAATTAACATCTCGGAGAGGTAAAAAAACTCCTTTGGTGAATTCTTCGCTCTACAATGAATTTCCAGAATTATCGTTATCAGAATACAAGGAATTTCAAAAATTTTGGAGATCGTTTTCGGTATATAAAAAAAAGCTTTAACGATATTGGCTAATCATTCGTACATGAAACGTTAAAATATTCTAGAAGGCAAGAAATGATGCTATGTTACGAATTATTTCAGACGCAAAAAGAGCACTGCATGTTTGTTCATACCTCTGATTTCAAAATACAGAAATGTGAGTCATTATCCGAATATTATTCGAAACATTTACCTCTCCTTAGATAAATGGAAGAGTTTCATCTGAGCACATTCATTCTGTGATTTCGACTTACTTGAAACGGCGAAAAGAATCATAAAACGTAGATGCTGAAGTGTAAGCAGGCAGCAATTAATTCAATTATACAACTTATTTAATTCTCTGAGAAAGGAGTATTATTATTACAGACTTCAATGTTCCTTCTCGAATATTATTCCAACAAAAATTGCAGATTTCTCTGGTTGTATTTTAATGAATTGTTCACTGTGCTGTGAATTGAATTAGCTTATGTCTGAGGAGGGTAACATTGACTCTACATTTCACGATTACATTGTTATCACATTCTATGCGAAATCTTTTTTTGAAGTGATTAATTATTACTCCTGTGCATCTTCGGTGTTTTCTTCCGATTTTCAGGCCGGTACACTACATTCTACTCATTACAGAAAACTCTTCTAATTCCCTTTTTCATCCATTACCAAATTCAAACACCTAGAATTTCCAATTGCTGCTTCCAATTATGGGTTATACCGGTAACATTATTCCTAAAAAACTGGGAAAAATTGGACTATGCGGTTTTGTGTTGAGTTTGTTTGTTTGCGGTTTGAAGGAAATGCCATTCCATAATCTTCTAATTAAACTAAAAATAATTAACAATAAAGTAATATGTCAGAAATTATTACAAAAGAACAACTCTATCGTTCCAAGAGTTTTTTCTAGAAGCGAATTCACGTTCTACCTTCCAGCAGCTAGAACGAAAGTTCTGAAATTTTCTCCATTGCACACGATGTGTGAACAATATAATATTTTCGGAGCTGAGGTGAATATTTTCAACTGTTCTGTTACTGATATTGAGGCAAGTTTCCTTGATATCCATAATCACTGCTAGTACAATCATTTATGTGTATTCACGTACAAGATTCATATTCACGCATATCCTTGAAAGTGTGTATATGTGTTAATATGTGAATGTATATGTATGTGTTTGTTTATCTTCATATGTATGTATAAGTTTGGTCAACATTTAAGTTTTTTTATTCCTATGAATAAATTTCATTTTATCTGTTGTGATTTCATATCACAAACTGTTTCGTTCAAAATTGAACTTAAAAATTTGAAAGTACAAAATTGAAAATTTTAACTTTCGTACTACCAATATTGTTCTTAGTATCTATGTTCTTTCCTGTTTTGTAACTAAGACCTGTCCTGTAAAAAAGTGTATGCTAAAAAAATAAATAAATATATAAATGATATTGAAACTTTAATTAAACCTAGTAGTATTTCTATGTTCACTTTGATACAGTGTTATTCCTGGTTGCACAATATAATAGATATGTTTGATGCTATTAATCATGATGTAGCTAAGTTGTAACGATTTATGTATAAACTATAACAAGGGTAAGTACATCTGCTAAGAAAGATCTACTAGGAAATGCAATTCTGAATTGAATTTCATAGCAGCTTAATAGTCCAACTTTATTCCTAATTGAATTCAGGAATAATCTTAGATGAAACTTCCAGTTTTTACAACCATGATAAATACATAATTTCAAAATTGACAGAAAAGAACGGAGTTTTTAGGTAGATTTCGAAATTCAACGAGCATGCGGGTAAAATTACTCATTTATCAAGCAATTATTGCTACATCTAGAATTATTTTCGACAATTCTGTTCAATTTTGATCGAAGTAGCATACAGGTGTAACAGAGGGTTCACAATGAGGCAAACGGTATTTTTCAAGTTGAAAGAGAATGTTAAATATCAGACGTTTTGCAAATTTTGGTTTCAATTCATAAGAACTTAGATGGTTTAATGAAAGCTTATGAAACGAGTGTTTATCGGTTTCGAATTCGGACGTTTTCATTTATTTCAAGGCATACGTTCAATTTTTAATATATTAGAGAGATGTATAACACTGCGTTCAATTATCCAGAAGTTAAACAATTACTGAAATGGTGTACGTGTCCATTTTTCCCCAGTAGGACTTCCTAATTTTCTAAATTACAGCAACTTATGCCAGAACGGGATATTATGAATTTTGTAAGCTCGAAACTTCTTGAGAAAGAATTATGCTGAAAGAGGATAAAAAGTAGCTTTTTAATTACTTAAAACGTTAAACCACGCCGAAACTGAATATTTTTACATATATTTCTCAAATTTTCCAAGAATGTTCACTTTGTAAGTGAAATGTGATGAAATCTGCATTCCGAACTTTCAATTTAATTGCAGGAAAATGTTGACTTAGGAATCTACAATTTAGATCATCGAATTTAATGTTATAATTAAAGATGGATGCAATAATATTCAAAGGATTTACTTAAAGAAAAATATAAACGGGGTATATTCGAAGGTTCAGCCTATAGGGGTGCGTGCTGAAACTGAAAAATCTCTATTTATCTATAGATTGTTAACATTTTATTGTGAGTTGCAACTTCATCGAAACTATTGAATGATTGCATTTCATGGATTTCTGAAACATGAATGTTATATTCTTTTCAAAATTGAAATATTCATTGACAATTTTCAGAATACCTATTCAGAAATTTCTTATTCTGATGTTTATTTTGAGTTTATGTTCTTGAAATTGATGGTCGCTCAAGAAAAAAGTGTTTTTAAAAATGTCGTTTAATAATTTTTTTGTATTGAATCTATTAAGGTTGTTCGAAATGAGATATAGAAAGTTGAAATAAATAAGATATATAGATTATGTATCAAAATCACAGTTTGGCACTTAATATCCATAGCATTTCATAAAATTCAAATTTCCATTAGTTTTGACAAAGTTGCAAGCAGCAACGGAACGTCAACTGAAATGGAAGTTTTTCAATAAAAAAGCCTATTTTGGCTAAAAATATCATGGAAACTAAACATGTCAACAGTAAATAAAACAATTCGGAAGTATATAAATATATGTATATTCTATATGTATATGTAGATTCTGGACTCCAAAATGGAGTCAAGAATCAGTTCAGTTCAACTTTCTGAAAATGGGGTTACAACTACTACTGAAATAAATTTCAAGCAAAGATATAATTTCCTGAAATTAATCCAAAAGTTCAATTCATACTGCAAAATGCTTCTTCAGGAGATAAGCGAACATTCAATCACTTTTATTAAGAATTGTTATTGTTTTAGATTGCTAACAAAACAAACTTTCAAGTTATTTTTGAATATGCTCCGAAATGCTCTCTACAGACCCTAGATTCGTATGTACTTTGTGGATATTTGGGTGTTAAATTCAATATGAGAATATATGTATACTTGGTTCTCAATATGAAATCGGACTTTATTTCTTCCTCCATCTCGTGAAATTGAAGATCGCAGCTTGAAAAAGATAAATTCGTTATATATCATTAGTGTCACAATTACTATGGTAAATGCTAATTATAACAAATTTATAACAAATAATTATTTGTATAGCATCAGGTAATGCATTACATACAAAAAAACAGCAGACTAATCTGCAAACGAGCGCAAACCTCGAATCTTCATTCAACAAATACTCTGCGACGGCTAATATTAAACCAAGTTTAAACTTATAATTACCTTGAGTAACCTCACTATAACCTTCAATGCTAAATACATAATTATATTTCACTATTGATTATATTGCGTTATCAAAATAAAGACTACAACATCTCCAGGCACTGTGGAATAACATCGACAAGGTACATGCAATTCAACCAAATATAGACGAACTCATCAAAATCACGCTGTACATACAAAAGATAAGTATATACAGAGATGAGAAGATTAATAATGAGTAATACCAAATAAAACAAGAGATATTTAATATCCTGACATAGAATCATCTCTATGTGACTTCATGTATACACGTCTAACTGTGGAACAATGCCTTATCTGGATATTATAATATATATAAAGAACATATACCCATTATATCCTCAACTCGACAAACCGAGTTCAGGAGGCACTCGAATTTCCTAAGGTATATGTGCGAGTTAACCGCATATAATACAAATTATACTCAGTTTCATTGAACTTAATTAACACAAAATTATTGTACTTTGCGTCAATGAACTAGATGTCGAGACATCTGATTGAAATGAAATATTATAAAATGAAAATATTATGAAATGGAAAATATAATGACAAGAATTCATATATAATTGAATTAGATGATTTTAATCAATTGAATTCATATGTATTCATATATAGGTGTTTTTTTAGAGGTAAAGAAGTTTAAATTGGAATAAAACAACGATGGATCATTTGATTGACAAGAATTTTTTTTATTCGAAGAATAATCTTGTGGCATAACAGTTTTCGTATAATTTCTAGCATATGACCGCCACGGCTGGCTCGGATGTAGTACTATCCGGACGTCCATTTTCGATGGCTTTTTCCAACATTTGTGTCCGTATATCGGCAATAACACGGAGAATATCGTCCTCCAAATGGTCAAGCGTTCGTGGCTTATCCGCATAGACCAATGACTTTACATAGCCCCGCAGAAAGAAGTCTAGCGGTGTTAAATCACATGATCTTGGAGGCCAATTCACAGGTACAAAACGTGAAATGAGGCATGTCTTTCTGCCAAACATGTCTTTCAATAAAGCGATTGTGGCACGAGCTGTGTGACATGTTGCGCCGTCTTGTTGAAACTACAGCTCCTGGACATCATGGTTGTTCATTTCAGGAATGAAAAAGTTAGTAATCATGGATATATACCGATAACCATTGACTGTAACGTTCTGGCCATCATCGTTTTTGAAGAAGAACGGACCAATGATTCCACCAGCCCATAAAGCGCACCAAACAGTCAGTTTTTTTGGATGTAACACGGTGTTTTGACACACACTTGAGGATTATCTTCACTCCAAATGCGTCAGTGTTGTTTGTTAACGCAGCCATTCAACCAGAAGTGCGCTTCATTTTTTCGACGAGAAGATGGACGTAGTGCGCGATACGTGTTCCGCACAGAACCATTATTTTCGAAATAAAATTGCACTATTTGCAAGCGTTGTTCAGGCGTGAGTCTATTCATGATGAATTGCCAAACCAACCTGAGAATAAATCACTTCTCGGCTATTAAATCGGTCGCCATCTTCAACAGTAATGCTAACTTAAAGTTCTATACCTCTGAAAAAAACACCCGTTATAACTATTACAAAATTTACATATACATTTAGGTTCGAAATTTATTATCAACAATTTTTTGTTCAAAACGAACTTAGCTAATTCACTTTTGAATACTTTAAAGTCATTGTTTGTATTTTATGGAGCTAGGAAATTCTTTAAATGTATTGAATCCTTCATGAAATATACCATTTCTAGATCTAGAAAGCCTACAGACTTGCATGTAGAAGCTGTCAGTATTTCTTGTGCTATAAGCTTGCACATCACTGAGACATGTTACATTTTTATTACTATATATACTTATATATAGTGAATACTGAGACTCTTAATCGAAATATCGAAATATTTCGAATAAAACTCTCAGGTAGCTGTCTACACAAATGTTGTCAACGAAAACGAACCCATCACTTTCGAGAGTACATATTAAGGGCGTTTCGAAAAATTCATAGATTTTGTTGAATGATGATAGGATTCAATTGTTTCATCATTATTATGAGTCATCAGTTATATTCAATCTATCAATCAAGAATCGATGACATTCAAAACACCCATAGGTCCTATACCGGTCCTATATCGGAGAATGTCTAATTATAATTATATAATATTAATATAATTTAACATGCTTCCGATTGAAATATATCTACCACATTTCAAAATTGTTCTACAATTTTTGTAGATGTTGAATTATTTCTTTGCTTGATCCGAATAAGAGAGTGGAACAATATTCAAAAATTGGCATTATTATAGATTTAAAGAGCCGTAACTTCACATATGTCATCAGATATTTTCCAATTATTTTCAGAAAGTTGATTCCTTCTAAAAATTCAGACAACATGAAGTCGACGTCATCATTGAAACTCAATTTCTCTTCGAACATAAAGCCTAAATATTTGATGACTCTTGCCCTTTCAGTGTTCTGGTTCTCAATTGTAATAGTTTTATACATGTTACTATTTATAAAAATATTATAATATTATATTAATATATAACAAATGAACAAACATTGAATTTTGAGAATCTAATGAGCTCATGTGAAAAAATATATTGAAAAATTATGTATCATTAGTCGAAGTTGACTTTAAAAAATGAAATTTGGACACTATTCAACGAAAAAAGTTTCAAAAACACTTTTTTTTCTAAAGTCTTCATTTCGTGAAATATTGCAAACTCTAGGTTTTATTTCTCCAATATTCGATAGGATGTTGATTCCAAATATTGGTTAATTGCCTCGATAATTCGAGTTTTTCGAATGAAAAATAGAGAAAACGTTATACTGAAAATGGAAAAATACGATTTTTCACATTCCCCGACGGTTGTCGCGCAAGCATTATTCAAATTGCAAATCTGGGTTATAATCCTAGCCTTTGAACAGAAAACATATGACTAGAAGCGGATTTTACCAAGCTGAAAATCCAGGCCATTCATCCAGCGAAATGTTGCTGCGCGATCAGATTATTTTGACTCAATTTCCTCTGAGCATTCGGTTTTTTGAATAGCAAACGATGAAGAGCTAGCCACTGATCTCCATATACAGGAGAATGTTAAAAAAACAATTTTCAATAAATTTCAATTTTGTTCCAGAGTGTAGTTTTCCGCTAATCCCAGTAAACCATTGTACAAAAACGGAACTTAATAAAAATAATAAGAAATTTTACTGAATATTTCATTGAGAATGTTAAAGCTAATACCAGAAGGGAATTGTCAAATCCAGAAGGCACAAGTCACATTCCCAAATTTTCAATTGAAATGTATTAAAATACTATCCACTATTCTTTTTTATTTTAAATCTAATATATTTTTTATTTTTTTCGAATGTGGATGGCCAATTGCCCCTAGCCGCGGCACCATTGCAAAATATTGTCTAATTCTTCAGTTATATTTTGATGTCTTCATGTGACGAAAGTGGTGGTCCACTTTCTGTCAAATGTTGTGGAAATGACTTAGTGTTGAGACAGTTTTGAAATAAATTATTTTATAATTGAATATGAACTTAAATTCGAACACTTGAACTTTTAATTTACACTTTATTGACTACATAGCATGACGCGTTTCGTCGTTACAAACGACTTCTTCAGATGCTTACAGAATAATAACCTCAATATCTTGAATAATCTCAAAAAGAATAATAAGTTATTATTCTGTAAGCATCTGAAAAAGTCGTTTGTAACGACGAAACGCGTCATGCTATGTACTCAATGAAGTGTAAATCATAAGTTCGAGTGTTTGAATTTGAGTTTATATTCAATTATAATGCATTTACATCAAGTAAACGCCAACACTATTAAATAAATGAACAAAAATTATATTATATTATATTCGAAGCAAAAATCAGAGTACAGCTAAGGATACCCGACACTCGATAGATGATTTCATTTCAAAATCACATAATTCTCCCAGATATCACTGTCATTAATAATATATCAATATATTATAAAGTGCACTCATAATATAATGATATGTGATAATATATTAAACTTTTCAATATTATTGATGGTTTCTTTCAGATACTTGAATTTCTAAGCATAGTCCGTAATACAAAAGGTACATCATTTATGAGCCCATTTCATGAGGGTCATCCATCGTCAGTCCAAGATATCTCTATGTACTTGTTTCCGAAATTTTAGAATCCTAGAAATTCGTTGAAACTCCAAGTTGAAGAAACCACTTTTTGTGTGAATGATAAGTACTTAGTTTTTGAGTCGTTGAGTTATTGAATTCTTGATCTCGAGAAAAAGTATAACAGCTTTTACTTCAGGCTTCCGCATAACAGAGTTGTATGCTATGACGGTAACTGACGCCTCTGCTAGATTGGACCATAAAGGGCTATTCATTTAAACCAGCAATAAGAGCGGGCCGATAACTGGGCCCTGTGGCCAATCAAGTGTACTTTTGAATATCATTTTTAATCTAGCAATTGCCTACAATTTATGAAATATTTCTGATCCCCGAAATTCATAATTTCCGATTTCATCCAAAAGTTTTTTATGAAATCGTAACCCTTTAACAAGACCTTGAAGCGATTATTAACAAATATAACAATCGGACTTAATGAAAAGATGATAAAATATGAATAAACTCCTTTTGTATGCACCGGTTTCGTCTTGAGGATTCATGTTGAGTCATAATGTGATCTTTTAGGTTTGGAATTGTCAAATCATTCAGCACTTCACAATATCTTCAGTTTTGGCGATAACAACCTAAAACCGTGCATTGGCCAGATGTAAAAACTGGTGGATATCTCCTGAATATTGTAGTTTCAATTGAATTTTCATTTTCTACTCAGAGACAAATTTCTCATCACAGTTAGAAATAATTTTGAAAAATTCTCAATGTGATTTCTGATTGGCTTTTACCTCAGAAAGAATGAGTTTCATAGAGTTTGAAAAACCTGATGAGGATGAGAACATAGGAATTTTAGTGAGTTCAATTGGATTTGCTCAAAAAACATATTTTTCGGTAGAATATATCGATATAGAGTATCTTGTCTAGGGGTAGGCGCCAAGCGAGAAAAAAATTCTGCTATTCTATTCAATATTCAACTCCTTAGTTTTCGATAAAATGGAAAAACAAAATAAAAAAGAGTTCAATTTGAATTTAAGTGAAAATCAAAAAACCTCCAGACTCTATGAAGATGGGTATTACTTATTTGATCCTCATTTTACAATGAGCTCAAAACTCCAAAAATGTTCGGATTCCAGATGATATTGTATTACTGCTCGTCACAAAACTTCTCCCTACATCCCCGTATACAACGAACATCTACATCGTTATATCATACAGTTTCAAATTTCGTTTGTTACATGGTACAATTTTCTTTTCACTGCAACGACAATTGCAAAGCCAGCAGCAGACTTCCATTCTAATAATGAAGAGAACAGTTTGAAATTCGTTTTAGGGATTAAATGGAATAGTTTGTCTGGTAAGTAGTACAACATCGTTTACTGGAAGAGCGCGCTGATAAAGAAGTCGGCGTACGAGTTTTCCGTCTCCTTGTTTTCATTTAATCCGGTAGATATTTCATTGTGAAGATTTCGCTTGACTGAACCAGAATATATGAAGTTGTTAGTCAGACGTCATCTTTATGATGTTCAGATAGGACAAAAAAGTACCGAAAACATATATAAAAATTCCTTGTCAAATTTAATATCGTTATTTCCATTTTTATTATCACATACACATGACACATCCTCTGATTTTTATTGAAATTTTTCCGTGGAAAATGCTGCAATCGTTCGAAAACGGCATGAATATCATGAGAGGGAAATTCATAGCCATGCATCAACATGTCTATGAACATGTTATTCTCATATAACCTCACATTATAAAACGGAGGTATAGTTTGATGACTGCTTGATAAACCCTCAACTCGAGTTATGATCCAATTATTAATATTGAATTGAAGGATTATTTCATCCTTATATAATCTGAATCATAAAAGATGCCATTAGTAATTATTACTCGATATAGAAATAATATTCAATTTATTTATACTCTATGTTATTCAAATTATCATAATAAATTTTTTGCATATTATAAGAAATAATGTAAAATATTATGTACATATGTATAATGTATTGAAACCTTATATTAAGAATATTCAAATTCAGGTTTGTGCAGCCAAATTTTGTGGCTGCTAGGAGTATTGTGGTATATAAAACTGAAAATCAAATGAATGAAAAATGGTGATGTTAAAAATATTATAGATAATATAACAATAAAAACACTTCGCTTGGTTCCACAAAATTTATAATAAATATTTGACAACTGTTCCGCGGTGTTACCCAATTTTCAAAAGTTAAACTGCTATGAAAATGAGGAAACACTCCGAAACAATTGTCAAGTATTTATCACTAATTTTGTTAAACTTATCCAAGTGTTTTTATTTAATATATTGAACAATGTTTCCCAAGAGATCAGTGAACATTCATTCAACTTTATTATGGATAATGTCAGAACATCTGTTCAATTTATGCTACTCAAACTTAGGGTCAACTAATGATATTCAAGGTATGAAACAATATGAAAAATTAGAAGAAAGACATGTCTTATACTTTTTAGAACATATGATGATATTAGGAACTGGATTATCGAGAAAATGCTCGCTAAGAGTACAGAGAAATATAATACAGGCTGTCCAAAAAGAGTATCGGGTATTTGTAAATTCAATAAAACAAAAACTCTTCGTGAATAGAAAAAAAGTTCATTATTGGTAATATTAATATTGAATGGAAAATTATTCGGAAAAGATGATGTTATCTAAATGGTGACCGTTACGTTGCTGGCACTCTTCTAATCGAACACGAAGATTACGGATGACATGCTGACGCATTGCTCTGGATATTGCTGCCATTTGTGACCTCATGTTTTGCTTCAGCTGTTTAAGGTTTGTTGGTTTGTTCTCGTAAACCTTACTTTTCAGGTATCCCTATACGAATTAGTCAAGCGGACTAAGGAGTGGGCTTCTGGAAAGCCAGTTGATGGTACCCCTACGCGAAATCACTTTATTCGGGAATAACTCATTAACGAAACCATGTTTTTGAGTTGAAACCATCAAACTGATTTTTTTTGATGATTTTTTTATGTTTAACGCTTGTCTTAACGACGGATTTTGTTGAACCTCCAGTTCTTCGATGGTTTTCTCAATGCGAACTGAACGTGGGAAACACGAGTTTTGGATTTTCACCGTCGCACCTGTATTTTCGAACGTATGTATCCATTTTTCAATGCTATCGTCACTTGGTGTGGTGTGTACGGTCTTCTGCACGATACATATGTTGAGCAGTCACTACTGAGTTAACATTACGATAATACTCTTGTTCGCAAAAAGTCGGGTACCACTTCATCGCGACTAAAACTCCACAGAATGGCGGACGTTACGAGCCCCTCCCCACTCCTTACCAGCACTCCGTTTCAAATTCCGCTAGAAAACAAATACCCGATACTCTTTTTGGACACCCTGTAGAATATAACCTTCTCTGTCTGTCTCCTTCTCTTATAATATTCTCTGTAGAAGAATAATTGACATATGCGATGTTAGCCATAACACAGATGAACAGAGAATATTTTGAAGAGGAGAGAATTTTTGGGTTGTTCGAAACTGATATGGAAATGTGAGCCCCATTGGAGATTTATAGGTTTCTGACCTCTGGTCTTGAAACAATGAAAATTAAGCTTCAGGAAGCAATTTTTGTCAAGAAACCAATGACATTTTGTAGTGAAAACATTTGAAAATTGGAACGGATGAACTCAATACTTGAAATGAATAATGATATATAAAAAGATATACGACAATCAATAAATATAATAATCTTATTATCGCTACTAATTCAATATCAACAGCACAAATATCTCTGAATGAATATCTCTGAAAAATTCAATCAATCAGACCTCGACGTTATTAATCGAACGAGTGGCAGTTCATCATGAGATACAAAATTTAGAATAGAACATGTTTTTATATTTTAAGCGATAACAGGATATCTTTAATTCGAAAATTTTTATTCTTGTCGACGTTTTGTTGTATATCACTCAAAAATTATGTCAAAATCAATTGAACTTTATGAATAACTATGGATATCAAAATGTCAAACTAATTTTTCAAAAAACAACCAGGCTTCTTTGCCTCTTCAATATTCATAGGAATAATTCTAGCTCATCATTCGCTTCGGAAGTTTGTTAGTCTTTTTCACCAAGAGGAAAACTTTGAAAAAGTTTCTAGAAAACCAAGTGATTTGAATGAGCGTGATATATAGTTGAAATTTCATATACTCATCCAGAAAATTCAAATTCGAATATTAATTTTGGGTTTATATGTGTAAAATTCATGTTATATCAGGAAAGAATGCGTTTTTGAGTTATGTTGTTTGATGATAGTTGTGTATTGGTTCTATGTGTGTTACTTGTAAGGTCTATCAAACTGTTGTACATGGAATAAAGATGTTTTATATGTGTTCTTTCATTTATTGTGTTTTCCAAACTTTGACGAATGTGTAATATTTCTAAAATTGCCAGAATTGCTTTGTGTTTCTGTAATTGAAATCGTGTTTTTCAGTCATTTTATGTTTATCTAGAGTGATGATTTGCGTTTGTGTTTCACTTCTTTACTAACCAAAAAAATATTTGTGTGCTTTACTTCGTTCTTCAAGATTTTGCCATGTTTGGCTTATATATTTACGATGTTTGACATTTACTGAAATTATTGCAAGGTATATCAAAACGGTGTAATATTAAATTAAATTAAACTCTTGGCTTGATGTTTCACGATTATATTTAACAATATGAATTTGTCAACATGTTTCGAGCGTGAGCTCATTGATGAAACATTTAATGAACTCACGCTCGAAACATGTTGACAAATTTATATTGTTAAATATAATCGTGAAACATTAAGCCAAGAGTTCAATGTAATTTAATATTTAATTATGTTTCCTCAAGAGTTAAGCGAAAATTCAATCTCAGTCATTGAAAACGGTGAAAGTTTTTTTTTTAGTTATTGTTTGGCTTTTCAACTTTGTATATAGTTTAAATGATTGAGATTGAATTCTCGCTTACTTCTTAATGAAACATCAAAAAAAATTTTGATCATGTGGCTCAATGTTTCACAAATATATTGAATTATAAAATAATATTACCTACCTACAACTTTGAGTCTACACTCGACATGTTTCTGCGGTATGAGCTATTACTAAATTTCTATAATTTCGAAATGTTTGTACATATTCTTAGAATATAAGGTTTCTGTTTCTGTCATAATTTTTTCATTAAATTAGATGAATATGTACAAACTTCTTCGAGTGTGGTTCATGTTAAATAATTGTTTTCATGTCTTTTCATACTGAAGGGGCAAACAAGCCATGCTAATTATTCGAAAAAATAAGTTTGACGTTTTGATATTTGATATACAGTTTATAGAATTCAATTATTGATTATTTTTGACCAAGTTGTGATATAGGACTAAACCTTAACAAAAATAAAGATTTTTTAAATACAAAAAGCCTGTTATTGCTGATAATATATGAATATAACTATATCTAACAGGCATTCTGAAAAAAATATATATGATTTATAAATAATTAAATATTTGCATATTTTTATGGAAAGATATAGAAAATTTTTTCATCATATATTTCTTATTTTTTTTTAAATTATTTCAACGATTAATGATGAGATTCATGAATCCTGTCCCAAATCAGAACCATCAGTTCCTCCAATGTTCAAATACTGAATTTTCAATTAGTCTTCTAATGTAATAAGTCACCATTATAGTCGTTACCAAAAAATCGAAATTTCACTATATTTATTATCACAAAAATATATAACTTATCCTTTTAATACTGTACCTCAATATTCGTTAGAAGAATGAATTTCGAATTAACCGAAATTTCCGCTTACTACTGAGAAAAATCTTCAGCGAATTCTCCGTTCAGGAGAGCAATTTTCTAACTGCTAAAACAAAATGAGTTTTCCTATCCACAAAACTGCTCGGTTACATATATTCTCAGATAAAACGTCGCGTATATCGGCCTTCGTTACAACTTTATACCTCCCATTAATCTCGCTATACTTTATCGAAGTCCGCTGGGTTAATCAGCAACAACCCCGATTGTTTCGCGGGAGGACGAATTACGGTATATTGTGCGGTCAATTGGTGCCAAATTCAACCCTCGTGCAGGAACCAGCCATTACGGCCACCACTACAACCAGCATCGTGACCACAACGTTGAGAGTGGAAATATTTTTCACAGAAAATTGTTTTCGACAATGGAATTTATGAACAATCATTCTCAACAGGCAGCCTTTTCGATCAATCGAAAAATAGATCGCAATTAATGATAATTATCTTATAGATTCAAGTGTTAATATTCTCCATAAAAACTTCATTGAAAATCCTCACTATCGGTTTTTCCAAATAAGTCTGAAGACGATCAAAAATACAGAAGTTTATCCACTTTGTAATGCCCAGTCAAAAAATCAGATCATGTAGTCAAAATCTCAATGTAACTTTCAGAACAAAAAATAACTTTTTTTCCAATAACTAAACATACGAAAAAATAACACCAACATTCAAAAAACAATAAATCAGGTCGTTTATCACTTAAATTGTGGAATATGTTCGTATACATATATAGGCAAAACAAAAAGGAATATCGGTACTAGAATTGAAGAACACAACTACAGTTCTACAAATAACAAAAGTTATTCTAATTATACAAAATATTTGTTAAAAGAAATTCATACTTTCGATCAAAATTTCTACTCAATATTCGTGAAAGTAAACAATTAGAATTATGCGAAATAAATGAAAGCAATAGACATAAAACTTCAGAGAAATTTTCTAATGAGCAATTGGATTTAAAAAATTCACCACTGTTGTCAATTTTCAGAGTTGAAAACTCAGGTAATTAAAAAGGCCTTTGAGAATAACTCTATGGTTGCTCTTCTTCTCAAAAATTATTTGTTGTTTATAAATCCTTGCACAGTCAGTTTTGTTGTTAAATCGTATTCTGTTAACGTCTGAAAAAGTCGGTTATACCGACGAAACGCGTCACGTTATGATAATAATAATAATAATGTATTTATTTGGCAAAATTGCTACATCATATTACAAAGTATAGTAAGTAACAACAAGTTAATTAAAAAAAATTTGAATAATGAAAAACAATTAACTAATGAAAAACGAAATACTTAAGTGAACTACCAATATACATAACATAATATAGTAGTTAGAACAACAAAAACGTTACCTATACTTAGCACCTAACTAATATTACATGATGAACATCAATTAGAGTACTAGCAGAAAAAAGACTTTTAAATACTTTCAAACTTTCATAGTTTTTTATATGTGCAGGAAGTCCACTAAATTCAATTAAACCTTTATACAAAAAAGATTTCAGCTTTTGTGTAGTGTTACATTTTACAAGGATAAAGTCTGTTTTGAATCTCGTATTATAATTATGTACATCTTTAAATAATCGAACTCTATCACTAATGTAGGTTGGTAACATATATCTTCTCAGTTTAAAAATGAACACTTGTACATTAAACAAAACATATTTAACACATTGAGCATGGATTTGACAGGTGTATATCTATTATATTTCAATATGAATCTCATAGCTCTATTTTGTATTTTTTTTAATCGACTTATTTAATATTGAGGATAGGTACGATAGTAAAACTGTATATCAAATTCGAGAGTTTGAATTATCCTCTAGTAATCATTTTTAATATAAAATAATGTCTGAAATGAATACTAACGTTGAGGTAACTAACGTTTCAATACTACAAGGCAGTTTTCAGTCTTTATAGAGATTGTTATTGAATGCACTCAATCCTGCATAAAATATGATGGTTTCTACATTTAGAAAGCCTACAAGCTTTCATTTAGAACTGTCAGCATTTCTGGTTTTAAAGCATATCACTGACACTTGTTACCTTTTCTGGCTTTTATATTACTATATATAGGAAAAATCTATTTTTTATATCAAATATAAACATGAATATAGCATGATTACCTGACAATTCTGAGCAATTATGCAATATGCTTTCGATTGGAGTATATCTTTTACATTTGCGAATTGTTCGCATAGCATAATTCTGCAGTTTTGTAGCCGTTGAGTTTTTTCTTGGCTCTAACCGAATAACAGAGTGGAATAATATTAAAAGTATGGCATTATTGATTTCTTACAGAAGCAATTGCTTTACATTTATCGTAGAGTTTTTTCGTTTTGTTTCAGAAAGATGTTTTTGTAGATTTTAGACGATATGAAGTTAACGTTATCATTGAAACTCAATTTCCCATCTTCCATAATGTCCAAATATTCTACAACTTTTACTCTTTCAATGTTTCTGGTTTTCAATTTTCAAATTGATATCTTCATTATGTAATTTCGTAGTTTTACTTGTAACCAAAAGTATTTAAAACCTAAGACTTTCGTACATTCAGCGATAAACTGTTATTGCATAGATATTCATTCATTGCGGACAGGTTTCTACTGATCCACTCTGTCACAATATTCGAAAAAAAAGGTAATAATAATGAATAATAAAAATATATACAGTTGGGCCTCGGTAATCCGGACTCCCGCTTGTTATATCGCTATAAAAATATATACAGATATGTATTCAAATCGGTAATAAAGGTGGACTACCCGCTTGTTAGGTATCGCTATAATACGGACATAAAGAAAAACAAAGACAAACTCTTGAAGTTTGTTAGCCTAACAGAACGTGGTCCCAGTGTTCAAAAACACTGAAGAAATCGGAAAATCCTGTTTTAGAAGATGCTTTGTTTACGTGGTTTTTGCAAAAAAGGCGATTGAATGTTCCTGTAAGTGGTAATATGATTTGTGAGAAATGATCCTCAAATAAGTGAAGCAGAAGCTCAAGAATAGGCTGCTGCTGGTGTCAAAAGCGAGTTACAAAGATATGAAGTGTTAACTGATGAGGCGATTGTGCGAGCGACTATGTGTGAGGACGATGAGCAAGATGAGGACAATAGAGTTAAAGTTCTCGCCTTCACAAAAGTTGGTAATTCAGAGGCAGTAGGAGCCTTTATAGTAGGAGGAATTATGTTTCTCCGTCGACTTAGAGATCGGGCCTTCGAAATAAACTGCGAAAATTATAAAAAGAAGAGTAATACAGACTTTTTCATGAAGAAGTAATTAATGCTTTATTTTAACTTACTGTTTTTCTTACATGGTTGTAATTTTGAACATGTACGTTTTGCCTTTATACTATAATTTAAAAATTAATGAAGGAAACTAAGCTTAAACATGTGTTTTATTAACACTAAATATTGCATACTATAATCCGGACGCCTTGAATCTAATCCGAAAGGGGTCTTGTTTTTGACTCTCTGGATTAACGAGGCCTAATGTAATGAAAATTGATCTCAACTTCTGAAGTTTACTTCTTTATCGAGTGTTTCAACTGAGAACCGTTATTCTTAGTGGACAGTAAAAAGTTGAATTTAATTCTCTTATATAATAATGAAATTCTCTGATATATAATACTAGAATTGTGACAAACGCTTGACATTATCTTATGTAAAATCAAAAAAATTTTCAACAAAAAATGATTGTTTCAAATTTTGTTTTGTCTTAAAAGTATAACCCGATAAACATACGTAGAGCGTATACACTTTTATATCCATCAAGAAATAAGTTATCTGCCACCTAGTCGTATGCACAATCGACGCTTTTACATGAGAGATTTGGGAGTATATTTGTCGTATATTTACATTTGCAGCGACAATTTTTGAAGAAACTCGTAATCTGCAGTCTGCGAGATTTCTGTTTGTTTTCGAATAACTGAATAAATTTACCTCCGCGATGTATTTCGTTCGGAAAGGAGGAGATAAGTTTGAAATATGTAGACACATCCACTCCCCGTCTTTATGCGAGAACATTTCCCAAGCTGGTAAATCTGTATGTGTGGGTCTCGCGAATAGCATGAAGTTTGTTACGAAACTTGAACAGACAATGGGAATTTGTATTCGTGTGTTCATATCATTAACGTCGACGATTGTCTTATTTTTATTTGAAAGGAACGGTGAATTCGAATGAGGTACGTTCCACATATCCATCTGTAACCACTGTAATAAGTTTTCTGCTCATGCGATATTCCAAGTGCAACTTATTATAAATGATTGTACTATGAATACAAAACTTTACAGGTGTATGGTTCCCACAAGTAGACTATTTGGATTTTGATGGTTCAGTATGCACTGAAATGAAAATATGATGTTAGTTCAGGTGAACGCACAGGAACTCTCTCTGTATTGACTCCTTCAAGTAGTTACAAAGCATTTCATCACATAAGGAAGGTAGAAAAAGAAGAAGAATCAGGAAACGAGTTTCGTACATTACCTCAATTGGCGTTAACAAGAATGAAATTCAATGAAAATATAACTATTTCTTTGTATGATATATTCACATTGAAATCAATTTCAAAGTAGCTTATTTTTGTTTTTGAAAGTCCACCTCATAATGATGTGACCAAATAAAATTGACCCATATTCAACAATAGGTCTACAAAAGGCAAAATGGAGTAATTTTATAGTTGCTTAGTCAGAAAATTCAGCAGAGTTCAGACGAATGAAACCAATCATTCTCAACGCACGGTTGGTAATTATTCTAATATGTTCGTTGAGCTCGAGTTGATAGTCCAAGTTTATTCCAAGATCATTAATGAGATTAGTATGCTCAAGCCTTGCACCACCAATTGAATATGGATACAATATTGGATCATTGGTTCTATGGAAGGTGAATCATTTACATTTAACAAAATTGACATTGAGCTGATGACTTGGAAAGCCATCCGACTACAGCTAGCAAGCGGACTGAAGATCTGCATCATCACCAACTGAAGAGATGGACTTAAAAATTTTCAAATCAACGGCAAACAATAAAACTTTAGAATGTTTAACAACCAAAATGATATCATTAATAAAGAGAGAAAATGAAAAAGGACCGAGATGACTACCTTGTGGAACACCTGATGTAACCAGAACCGTCCTGGACTTGAGGGGTTTTAATTAAAACCTGAGTCCTAATTTTGTTATAGCTCTTTATCCATTTTAAAGACTACCTGTGAAAACCATCGATTCAACAACAAGGTCCAAGATAGTGTGGTTCACTTGGTCAAAAGCTTCAAATATGTCAGTATAACAACTATCTACCTGGCAGTCTCCCTTTGATTCGTCAAAAATAAACTGAACATATCCAACCAGATTGGTAAAGTTTGATTTCCTCCCCATTCATCCGTACTGCTGAGGAACAATTATTTGCCCTATACTGAAGGAAATTTTGTCCAACACAATGCTTTTAAAAACCTTAGGAATAACACTCAAGATACTGAGTGATCATTCACCTTCCCTGACTTGAAAATAGGTGGTATTTAACTGGATTTCCACAAGCAAGGAACGGTGCCTGATTGAAGTGAAAAATCGAATAACCTATTAAGAGGTTCAGCTAAAGCTGCAAATATGATAATAAAGTATAAGATAAATTTCAAAACTTGAATTACTGATTCACGCTTCTATTGAATGAGAACATGTCGCGTTTCATCGGGTTACAGACGGTTTTCAGACGTCTCAATTCACAAATCATTCATACTAGAAAACACTGAAACTCGTTATAGAAATATTTCAAATAAAACGCTCTGGGAGCTATCCACACAAATGTTGTCAACGAGAACAAACCTATCACTTTCGAGAGTGAATATTAAGTGCGCTTCGAAAAATCATCGAATTTGTTGAATGATAATAAGATACAATTGTTTCATCATTATTATAAATCATTTAATATTGAATTATTATGATATTGTTTTGAAATATTATAAATATTCCGTTATTATGAGTTCACATGTCTTTTATCCGATAGAGGGAGCTCACGTGAATTGTTCACGAACTAATGTTCTTCTCATTTGGGTGTAGGACCTGAGGGCGTTTTGAAAGTCATCGATTCTTGATTAATGATTAAATGAGACTGATGATTTATATTAATCATATTGAGTTCGATGATTTATCGAAGCGCAAATATTCACACCCGAAAGTGATAGGTTCGTTCTCGTTGACAACGTTTGGGAGTTTAGAGAGTTTCATTTGATATATTTCGATTAAGAGTCATTATATATATATATATATATATATATATATATATATATATATATATATATATATATATATATATATATATATATATATATATATATATATATATATAGAATATGGGCTCATTAAAAACAAAAACAAAGTTATCGAACAAAGTGGAAATATATTTTTGATTATTCTAATCATTCAATAATTGTAAGAATATATAATTCTCTACTTATTCATATTATTGAAGAACTCATTTTTATAACAAGTGATTCTTTTAAATATTCAAATTTGGAATATGAATTCAATATGTTCATAAACTACAATGTCATTCTCCATTATCCTTCAAGGATGAGCATTTTATTGAAAATATTCCAAAAATTCTGGTCATCAGAGTGGTGACCTATATATATGGTGTTTTCTTAGAGGTATAGAACTTTAAGTTAGCATTCCTGTTGAAGATGGCGGCCGATGCAATAGCTGAGAACTAGTTTATTCTCAGTTTGGTTTGGCAATTCATCATGAATAGACTTAAGCCTGAACAACGCTTGCAAATAGTGCAATTTTATTTCGACAAGCATCTTCTTGTGACTGCGCTTTATGTGGCTAGTAGAATCATTGTCCGTACTTTCAAAAACGAAAACGTTACGTCAACAATGCCACTCGTTTATCGAAAAGTAATGAATACTCCACAATTCCATCTATAGAAATCAGTAGAAAACATCTCTCAGATTACGAAATTGAACTTTCTGGTTGAATGGCTACGTCAACAAACAAAACTGCCCATTTGGAGTGAAGATAATGCTCAAGTGTATTGTCGATAAAACACCGTTAAATCCAGAAAACAACTGTTTGGTGCGCTTTACAAAATATATGATTTCGTACTTCTTCAAAAGTGTTGGCCAGAACTTACTCAATGGTATCGGTATGAGCCATGATTACTAATTTTTGATTATTCTAATCATTCAATCCAGGAGCTGTGGTCAACAAAAGCAACATGTCACACAGCTCGTGCCACAATCGATTTTGAAAGACACGTTTACCGCCTTATTTCACGTTTTGGACCTGTAAAGTGGCCTCAAATTTGGAATATGTATTCAATATGTCTATGCATGCTACAAACGCTTGACCATTTATTTCATTCGATATAAGGCAACAAATTTCATCGAATATGAGATTTTGAAAATTTTATTGAAAATTTGAAAATTAATGCCAAAAATTCTGAATGTGTCAATCGAATGATCCGTGTTGTTTTATTGACTCTAAGAAAATATCGTTATTTGCTGAAGGAACCGAATAACGTAATCACATTTGAAAATTCGAACAATTTATTTCGATTGTTTCAATTTTTTACGGTAGAAAATTTTTATGTGCCATAATATAATTTTTCTTGTACCCTACGTCTTCCAGCGAAGTGGCTAAAGAAAATTATATCGACATTTCATTTTCTGGTTTCTGAAATGTTGGAAATTATTTCTTATTATAACAGAAGGATTATTCTACGCGCTCAATTCACATATGAAGGTAAGAATGAAGATATAATATATACCGTTTCAATCACCATTATCATTTTTTTATCCAATATACGGAATGGAAAACACTAGGTACAGTTTCACAGAATTATAAATATCGTTTTTTGACAATTACTTCGGGACGTTACATCGTTTTCGAATGTCAAAATGAAAATGCTTCATTTTAAAATGAAATAACACTCCATAACAATTGTAAAGAAACAATATCATCGTCCGAAACTAAGCAAAGTGTTTCCTTTTCAATATATTGAACCATGTTTCATGTCGAGATCAGCAAATGTTATCATCAAGATAATTCTGAATAATAACCACAACACAACTTGAAATATTTTTCGAACTATTTCGGAATTCGTCTTCGGAATAGGCACGGGTAAATATAAAGATATTCAAACTTTCACTTTATATCTTTATATTGCTTTCTTTAGATATGAAAAAAAACAGTTCTCAAAATACATAAATGAGTCACTAGATTTCAAATAAATATATGACATAACAATTTCATTATTCGAGAATATTTATGTAAATGGACATATCAATATCAAATTCGTTGATTAAGCATTTCATTCGAACTTTCTTCACATTATTTGAAAGTTTTGCCTGTACTGAATTCATATTATCAATTAAAGCATTCGAATTTCTGGGTAAATGTTATTACATTCAATTGTTATTCGTTTAACTCATAACTCATGGCAGCATGATCTGGCATCCCGTTTACACTTGCCATCAACTCCATCTTGAGGCTATTCAGAGAAGGTTCTTGAAGGTTCTAAATTCTTATTTTGGAGGGAGGATAAAGTTAATCCACAGAGACGAGTCAATCATAACGAATTATTGAGTCGATTTAGTTTAATCTCATTGCAGATCAGGAGAGAAACTTCATCACTCAAGTTTTTGTACAAATTACTGCAAAATAGTATTGATTGTCCTTCTCTCTTGTCCGCTTTGAAATTTTGTGTTCCTAGGCAAAATTCTCGTAATACAGAACTATTCCACCTAGACACTCCGAGGACCACCTCCCTTATACAATCCCCCATTTGGTTTATGGAGTCTACATTCAATAGAGTTGCCAATAATTGTGACATTCACTTTGACTCCATAGAATTTATTATCAGGAGTTATGTGAACAAAGAAAATTGACTAAAATGAATTGATTTAGATTGAGTTCTTCGTGATATTTCATTGAATGCTATAATGTAGGTATAACTTACTAGTTTTTCAGATTAGATTGATCTCTTTGTTATATCTTTTCCATTTTGATTATTCAGTTATGTATTCAACATTGTTATTATTTTCTATAATTGGGTGTTATAGCTGTTGAGAATAAAGAACTTATTATTATTATTATTATTATTATAACATCAACCCATCGTCTTAACTCAATTTCACACAAATTTTGATGTCGGAAATAAAAATAACACTAATGCTATAAACAGTGTAAACATCGGTAGAGAAATGCATTCAAAGTTTACATACATTCAAAAAGAATAGCATTATAACGAATCGTACATAGACGGTAATGCAATTAAACCGTTTCCATCGTATGTGTTGGTGTCATTATTCCTCCAAATGGAGGGATTTTCAACATCAAAATCGAATTTGTTGGACCTGACAAGTTCAATTTTCACAAACAACGGACATGCTGTGTCACAAAGGCACCAAATCTATTTACCAAAATATTGCGCATTTTTCAATGTGTCATATTGGCAACAAAGGATAATGAAGTCATGATATGAATTCAACTCTGTTTGGTAGTCTCTTTGAGGTTGTAATTATTTTCGTTTTGTATTGGATTATTTTCAATTTTTGTTACTTGCAAATTGTTTTTCAATATTCTGTTGGAATAATCATCTGCTAATGTATTCGTTTATTCCACGTACTATTAGAGTATGTATGCTGAATGATGATATAATAAGGATATTTAGCAAAAGAGATATAAATTCTGATAAGAAATTGAATGCATTCGCATATTTAATCTTGGAAAATGATAATTTACTCATTGTATTGATGGTGAATAACCTTTCGTTCGAAGAATTGCATGAATATATTCAGTTAGTATTCTATTTCGAATATTTTCCAGATGTGAATAGTTTCGTGTATTATGAAAATAAGAAACATGAAGAATGGCTTATCGCTTACTGTTTACTTTAACAAATGTAGATTGTCTTATTGAATGTGGAAAGTTGGGTTTATGAAAATAACTCTCCTCGAAACTATTTCGACGTTCAGAGGCTCAGTAACCGAACAGTTCTTGACCCTACACAGCTTTTAGCTTATTGGTGCTGGTGGGTTCGACTCCTAACATGTTCTTAGGTGTTGCTCAGTAAGTTTAGCAACTGTGGGCATTCCAAATTTGAAAAATAGGAAGTTTCATTAATGATTGATGTCTCAGGTCCTTTGTTGTTCTCCTTATATATAAACGATATTGTCTACACGTGAAAAAATGTTCTATACTGCAATTAATGAATGGTTATGTGACAATAGCTTATTTCTGAATGTTGAAAAATCTTTTTCACGTCACCTTTTCGAGCATTTCGGTCTTTATCCCACGAATTACGCGTGTTATGTTATCCTATAAGGCTTCAATCGTGTTGTCTTGTCCATATACACTAATGACTTTACATAACCCCACAAGAATTAATCCAGGGACGTCAAATCGCATGATCTAGGCGACCAATTCACAGGGCCATTCAGAGAGATAAGCTGCTCACCAAATTCATCCTTCAACATATCTACTGGTTCGATATCGTTTGCCGTTGACGGTAACGTTTCTTTCACGGTCGTCTTTGAAGAAAAAAGGACCGATGATGCCACCAGCAACCACACCAAAACCACACCAAACTGTCGTTTTTTCGGGATGCATTGGTAATTCTTGTATGGCATGTGGCTGTTCATCACTCCAGATACGACATTTGTTTATTTACATATTCGTTAAGTCAGAAATGAACCCCATCGCTGAACACAATTTTTCGATAAAACAGCGGATTTTCATTAACCTGTTCTAGGGCCCATTCACTAAAAAATAGACATTGTGGTAGATCATTCGGCTTCAATTCTTGCAGAAGTTGAATTTGATAGGTTTTCCAACCCAAATCAACATGTAAAATTTTCCATGTGGTTGAGTAACACATGCCCAATTGCTGAGAACGGCGACTAATTGACATTTCGCGGTCCTCATTAACACTGTACGCTACGGCTGCAATATTGTCTTCAGTACGCACTGTACGCATGCGAGACAATGGTTCAATGTCCAACAAAGTAAACTTGGTGCGAAATTTGGTGATAACAACACGAATTATTGATTCACCAGGTCGATTATGACGACCATAATATGGTCGTAACAAACGATACACATTTTTCACAGAGCACTAATTTTGATAGATTCTGATAGTAAATTTCAACATTTTGCAATCGTTGCTTGTTTGTAAGTCTTCTCATCATGACATGGCGAGTATACTGAAAACTTTCCACTTGACAGACGACGTTTTGATGCCATTACCAATCAGTGCCGCCAACCTGAAAAACTTAACTAACAAAATCTTAAAAAAATCATATATATATATATATATATATATATATATATATATATATATATATATATATATATATATATATATATATATATATATATGTATATGTATAATATAATATTCCCTGGTTGAATCTTTGTAGTTATTTATTCCAAGAACAATGATTTAATTTGCCTACGGGTATGCCAAAGAGAAATGCTCTGGAAGTATTTGATATTGTTTTTCTTACTATAGAATATAGATTCACAGAAGGAGAAAAACCGATGGAGGTCGAAAAGCTAATCCCAATCTAGAATAGACAGCGTTCAACTGTCCACTTTTAATCAAGAAGATTGTTCCACGTCCTGAATTGAAGGGTAGAAAAAATCTCGGGTCTGGTTCTAATTGTATCAAATATTAACGTTTTTCGTCCGAGGTCGAGTTGATACATCTGGTGTATTGAAAAACGAAATAAGGGTAAAATAAGAACCCCGAGAAGTTCTTTCATTCTGAATTTGAAGAAATGAAATAATTCCTAGAATGGTGCAAATGACTACAGAGAGCTATCTTCAAAATTAATCGATGAACATTTTGAATGTACCTAAAGTACAATTTGAAATAAAACGAAATTGTTTAATACATCCAACTATGTTTCAGATTACTCATCCATTATCAACAGTTTAATGCAAGTGATCTGACAACGAAGAGTAGTATTGAACACATGATAATGTGATGTTGGCCCGAAGATAACACATGAGTATATAGCCGAATTTTTTATTCTTGTAGAATTAGGCTAAATGTTATCAAACGTATAATACATTTCAAAAAAGGCTTCCATCTCTTATTCGACTCCGTTTTGAAGACTGAATCAATATCTGCCAGTGAAACGACATTTATACCTTCTGGAAATTTTGTACCGAAAAATAAAGATAATCTGAAAAAGATTATACAGATATTCAAATAGAAGATAATAAACTTACGGTATCAACCTGAAATTTTTGTGACAGTCGTTTACTAGCTAGTAGTTCAAGCTAATTGGCTATCATCAGAACGGCGTAGTTCAAGTTTTAGATGTTCAAATTTGGATTTTAATTAAAAAACACAAAACAAAACACAAAATTCTATGTGAGGAATCGACTTCTTTGTGGCTTGGGATTGAATGTCTCTGTTAGAGTTCAAATATCGTTAAATATCGTTTCACTGACAGATATTGATTCAGTCTTCAAAACGGAATGGAATTGAACTCTAACAGAGACATTCAATCCCAAGCCACAAAGAAGTCGATTCCTCACATAGAATTTTGTGTTTATCTAATTAACATCCAAGTTTGAACATCTAAAACTTGAACTACGCCGTTCTGATGATAGCCAATTAGCTTGAAACATATGTAATCGGCTATCACAAAAATTTCAGGTTAATACCGTATAGTTTCTCTTATCTTCTATTTTAATACCTGTATAATCCTTTTCAAATTATATATATATATATATATATATATATATATATATATATATATATATATATATATATATATATATATATATATATATATATATATATATATATTCGTATTTAAAATAAAAAATCAGTTGCTTCCAAGTAATATAATGAAAAATGTAACATATTTCCAGTGATGTGCATGGGTATACTACTAGAAATACTGATAGTTTTTATATCCAAAGTTGTAAGCTCTCTAAATCTGAAAAAGCATATACTATGACGGATTTAAGGCTATAAATAGTTTACCATGTATATTGAAAACTACTACTAGTATTAAGATTTTAAGCGAGATCTAAGAAAGTATATTTTGAATAATGAGATAGGTATGTAATTAAAAATAGACAATTCAAAATATGTAGATTTTTGTATAGCTAAATAAATATAATTATTATCATTATTATAAATTAGCCAAGTTCGTTTTAAACACAGAATTGTAGATAATAAATTTTGAACTTATAAGAAATCTTGTGTTCTTGAAAAACCTAGAGTTCATTTGGGAAATATGTCACTGTACAGTTTGATTGAATTTTTAATTGACTGTTGTTCTTTTGACTTATAAATTTCCATTATTCCGATATACAATAGCTGTTTATCAATATCTGAATCGTATTAATGTTCTGGTCTTTTCTCTCTTTGATATATATGATTTGTGGTGACTTGGGGCCTTTTCGTAAGGTAATTGACATACATATTTGCATGCGAACCTGGTGATATCAGGTGAGCTCTCTTTTTATATATACGATTTTCGTGTAGTTTTGTAGAAAAGCTTTCATTTGAATTGGCTCACAGATTTATATCGTTCGTATATATTATTTCTAATTTTTTTGTTATATTTCTAGTTTAATTTTAAATCATGTGCAAATTTTATTGTATTTTCTCATTCAAGCTGTTGAGAGGAGTAATTGTGAAAGGATACATGAAGGAGTAAATTAATAAACCTGTGGTAAATAGACTATTGAATTTCATTATGATGATACTATGCTGTTCAAATTAATTGGGACAAAGAATAAAAACAATGTTTTCGTGAAATCTTACCTTTTAATGAAGTAAATACATACAAAATAGCGTAAATTCTCCATATTAATATGAAGTATGTCTGTAACTTCTTGAAGTTGTCTAGACATCGATTCCACTAGCGTAGCGCAGGTTTTCTTCAATGTGTCATCGTCAAACCACACCTGAATTGCACTTATAATCATTTTTTCTTCTGTAGTGCAATCCATTTTTGCCAGTCGCTTTTTTTAAATATTCCATTAATTCTCAATGGGATTGAGATCAGGTGAATTCCCTGGCCAATCAGGTATTTTTATTTCATTCTCACGCATAAATGCCTGCACTTGTTCGGAATTGTGGCAGGGGTTAGGTTGAGCTGAAATGTTCCATCAAACGTTTCCATAAATGGGAGAATCCTGGTGCGCAATATTTCCATATGTTTCACTGAATTCATCATCTCTGTTATACAAGATTTGTTTCGAAACATTTGTTTTGAAGGATGTTTTACTGTTTGCTGGATGTGATCAGGCCGCAAAGTTTTCCATCACATCGTCTAACTACACTTGATTTTACCTTTGAATAAACAAATGAATCACCAAAAACCACATTCTTCCAGTTGTCCACAGTCCAAGCACGGTACTTCTTGGCCCATGCCAAAATCATTTTTCTGAGGTAAGCAGCATTTTCATCATTTTCTGGGTGAGCAGTTGCTTTCTTCTGAGTCTTCTTGCCTTATGGCCAACCTCCAGCAGTCGTTTTCGCACAGTTGAAGTGCTCACCTCCACACTAAAAACAACTATATCTCTTCTTAGATCAGTGCTTGTCTTTCTCGGATTAGATTTTGCTATTTCTTATCAAAAATTTGTCTGTTCTTGGAGTAGTTTGCTGCCACAGTTTATTTTTCTTTTTGGAGACGATGAGCCACTTTCTTCAAATGTTTTTAAAATTCCCGAAACCCTGGACTTTCCCACACCAACAGCTTCAGCTGTATCTCTTACAGTCATTGATGTGTGTTCATTAAGCGCGATAATTTTGGAACGCTTCCTCGGAGTGATTTCCATCTTTGGACAATACAAGGCTCACAACTGAATTGCTGGCGAGGTAAAACCTATCAGAATGTAAATGATGGTCAAGGTCGAACCCTCACGGCACCTCAGGTAATAAACAAGCAGGTGTGAGGGTGTTTGGGCCACCCTGGTACTCACATACTTACTACAATAACTCAAACGAAGAAACAAATGTTTGCCCCAATTAATTCGAACAACATAGTATTACATTAAATTTTCTGTGACAATCATTTTGGAGTAATTACAACCCTCTCATTGAACATTGATTGGTATAATGTTTCCTGGCATTCCTTCAACTTTTATTTGAAGTAGTTACATTACGGATTATCGAATGTTATTACCATTATGCTCATTAATATTGGCAACATCAAAACTCATGATTTGAGGTGTTTGATAAATTCTCAGATATTTGCACTTTCAGATCTATAGAGGTTTTTCGAATGATAATCAAAATACTTAAGTTTTCAATTCATTAAAAATTAATTTTCTGGAGGCAAACAACTTGTAATTATTGTTATCTGTTCATGTTAACCATGAGAAAACTTTCGATCATCTATTTAGTTCACTAGTTCCGCCTGAACCAATACCGAATAATCTTCAAGTTATGGCTCAAAACTCCATATTTTAGCAGTTCTATCTTAATATTATGTGTTTGAGTCTGATACTCCTAGGAATACCCCAGAACATCAATACTCTGTTATGGGTTACTTTTTTGCTTTCCCTTCCATGCTAATAATTCATGTCATCAATGGAACATTTAATGTTAAATATGATTTTCAAAAAAACACCGCTCTCATAATTTGACATGAGAATGAAATGAACATACTTCGTTATTCCCTTCAACTTTTGTTGCAAATGAGACTGTCTAGTGGAGGAAAATCTGAAAATCAACCCAAACAACCTTTTTCATTACAACTTTCTACTTACTTTGAATACTCTGTAGCTTACGAAAACAGTCTTTCAATTTCAATTTATCCGAAGCTTACTTTCTCAATTAAAAATGGGATAAATAATGAAGCGCAAATGAAAAGGTAGGTCTCGAAGAAATTTTACACTAAATGTAAAACTTACAGAGGACAGAGTGTTATTTTGTCGTGCCACTAAATGTAGTGAAGTTTCTCGAGTAATCTTTCTGAAAAACTCAACCAATCTAGATTAACTAATACCATTTGATGAGATTCCATTTTCTCATCAAATAGTAATCAGTAATTGAAAGAACAGACATAGAAGATCTTAATTCCATTTAAAACGATTTGATAAACCTCACAAATAACACTCATAAAATGAATACGCCAAACATCATATCTCAAAACTCATTATTCTCTGATCTACCATCAATTTCACACACATGAACCAATCAACATACATATTCTGGATAAGTATATAAAACTCAACCATGTGTAATTATATATATATGTATGTATATATAAATCACACTCCTAAAAATCACCTGGCTTACCATGAGTAAATCAGAGGATTTCTCATGGTGAAGAAGACTAAAACTTCCGAAGCGAATGCTAAGCCAGAAACATTCCTCTGAATACTAAAAATGTATATGTAAAAATACAAAAAAGCCAATTTGATTTTTTTCAGAAAAATAATTTTGACGTTTTGATATCTATAGTAAATCGTTAAATTCAATTATTCATTAGTTTATTTCATTGACAAAGTTGTGATATACAACGAAACATCAACAAAAATAAAAACATTAAAATAAGCCTGTTGTTTTCCAACCAGATAAAATTATATATATATATATATATATATATATATATATATATATATATATATATATATATATATATATATGTACCATTACTCATAACCTATTTGATATAAATTATAAATCCCTAAAACGAGATTGCCGTTGTTCCCGATTTTCATGAGCGATTTATTCTCAGTTTGGTTTGGCAATTCATCGTGAATAGACTCAAGATCATCAAGCAAGGCGTAGATTCTTTAAATGGGCCTAAAACGAGATTGCCGTTGTTCCCGATTTTCATGAGCGAATTTTGTTTAGCAATGAAGCGTAA